>PUFA01000425.1:0-553297 GCA_003508835.1 Eonycteris spelaea
CTGAGGAAGAAAGAAATCTTGATGAAGATGGCTGAGTGGCCAGAATGGTCCTTGATGACAGTGTTGGGCTGGTGAACTAACCAAATGTGTAAGTTAGAACTTAATTTGTGAGATTAAAACATTTCTTATTAAGATGCTTCAACTGGGATTTTGTTACTTGTTGCTAATAACAATATAAGTGATATGTTGTAGAGTACTAAGTATAGTGCCTGGTGCAAGAATAAGCTCCTAATAAATGTTAGCTTGTAGTAATATCCACTTACATTTGCAATAGATCAAAAAATCTTCTATAAAATACTTCTGTCACTTTTACAGTAGATTTTTTTTTTTTTAGTACATAGTATATATAAGGCACTGTGAGAGATGTTAAGAAGGAAGAAGAATCAAAACAAAAGTAACAAGTTACTGAGTATTCGGTTTAATGAATTACATTGGAATAAACATTAAAAGTGGTGATAAAGTAAGTACCAACATAAGGAGATGAGAAAGGTTCTGAGCTGGGTCCTAATAAATGAAGGTAAGCAAGAAGCCTGCAATTCAGGTGTGAATACAGAGTAGATGAGGCAATCTAAAACTATGTTTAAAAACACATTTAAAGTATCTTAAAAATACTTACTTGCTCCCATATTTTGCACTACTTGATCTTTTCTTCCTATACTTTTCATGAGGTTCATCTAGCTTCTCTATGATGCTTTTTATTTGCTGAATTGTCTTAAAGGTTGTTACAGAATCTTCGATTACAAAGTTAGAGTAATCATCAGGCTCTTTCTGTGGTCCTTGATAGACTGCTATCGTTCCACAAGCCTCTATAAGGAGCAGCAAAATCTCTAATCAGACAACTATATTCCATAAATGTAATTTGTAGTATGAGTAAGAACTTTTCAAGCATCTCAAGCTGGGGAGATTTCCCCTGGGAATGCATAGATAACCTAAATACATTCGTTTTATTATGATCATCACATTTACGGAAGTATTTTTTACTTTATGAACATTTATGAAAAGCATTCTTATTGGCAGTTTGTCAACTTTATCATATAAAGTAACATTCTGGTAAATCTGTGAGTATTTTCAACTTTAAGATAATGCCAAAGCAATACTTCAGGAATTGGTAATTAAGGATGATGGTTAAATAAAAATAATTTAATTGTACATTTACCTTCCATTTTCTGTAGCTTAAGTAAACTGAGGGTAAAAAGGGAATAAATTCTCTCTGTTTCTCTGTCTTCATCAATATCTATTTGGATGTCTGCAGGGACACCTCTATGGTAAAAATGAAATTAAAGACATTGGAAAAACTTTACTTTGTTAATATGCCAAAGACTTTTGACAGTTTGAGATGAAAAAAAACCACAGAATTTTGCAGAAGGAACCTCAGAAATCTAGTCTCATTTTGTAATTAAACAGGGCTAAGAGCAGTCTGGTCATTATGTGACTCTAATTAAAAGGAGGTAATTTTAAAGTGAAATCATTTTCATAATGTATGCTTCATCACAAGAGCAATATATATGCTCCTTAAGTCTATGGGGCACCAATGGCTGTTCCACACAATTAAAAAAGAGAATGCTAAGCCCTTCTTCCTTGATCTCTTACTCAGGTTTGCTTATCTATTTAAACATTGCCCTTTTTTCCTGCTTTGGGCCAGCTACTTATTTGAGAACATTTTCAAAACTCTAAAAGAAATTCTGTATCCATTAGTATTCTCCATCCTCCCTCTGGCCCCTCACAACTGCTTTCTATTTTCTGTCTCTATGAATTTACCTATTTTATAAATGTTATCATACAGTATATAGCCTTTGTGTCTGGCTTCTTTCATATTGTTTACAAGGGTCATGTGTATTGTTGCGTATATCATTACTTTTATGGCTGAATAATATTTCATTGTATAGATATCCCATATTTAAAACATTGCTTTTTTAATCAAAAGAAACTTACGCAGTACATGGCTTGCAGCCGAGAGCACCTTCACTGGTCTCCTGACAGCAGAGCCAGCTGCCATTTAGATATGCAGAAGGATGGTAAAAACTGAGCCTGTTCTGATTGCATCGGCTCACCCTGCAGAGTACGTCTATCCATTCATTAGCTTCTACACAATTATTTGCCTGGACATAGAGTGGTTTCTCCGTATGTATTACTTGGAACATCTTCATAGGCAATTAAGATAAAAAGTTAGTGACAGTCTAACAACCAACACACAGTACAAAACAGAAAAAGGTATATAACAGAAATATATTTTGCTTGGCTAGGTAACTGCTGCTCAGGTATCTTATGAACTGTTACTTTTCAAACAAGTTAGCCTCAAAGACAACCTAAGTCACATTATGTAATTTTTAAAAGCAGTACATGCCCAAAGGAATGGACTACAATATAACCGGAATAAAGGGAGGAAATTTCAAATGGAGGAAAAAGTATGAGTAAAGGCAAAGCAGTGGGAAAATATAGAGAAACAAGAAAATCATCTTGGCTGGCTTGAGTATACTGGTATATACTGAGTGACAGCCAAAGATAAGACTGCGCAGATTGGTTGAGACTATATTATTAATGTTTAATAAGGTAATATTGAGAAAAGTAACTTAATAGTCTAGGCAGACTATACAAGGCATCAATAATAATGGACAATTTTAAGACAGAGTTTTAACCAGCAATTATAAAATATTAATGATTAACGGCAAATACCAAAATGACCAATCTCTTGAAAATTTTCAACTAAGTAATATATGCAGTTTAAAAAGTTTTAATTATCTGACTTACATTTTTCTTATTGAAAGAGCTTTCCTCCAGTTTTTCCACAGCAAGAATGTTTTTCACTGGAATTGTGTAAATTGCATCTTTGCCTAATAAAAGAAGTATGACAAAATTAAAATAATTTCCTTCAGAATTATAAAGATGAGAGAGGCTAATTCTGTAAGGTTTAAGTTCATCCGCTTGATGGTACAGGAGTATAAGTAACCCTGATTTCCAAATGGCACATATATATTGTTTTATGAAACAGATGAATTTTGATTGTTCTCTATTAAAGGACTTTTTTTTTTTTACCAATATAAATTAAAACATTTTCAAGGAAAAATGCGAGAATAAATTTGATCTCTATGTAGAAAATAAAAATGTTATATTTTATAACATTATATGGGGACTAAAAAAAATAATATACTTAGCAATAGAGGCCTGCTCAAAACTTGCTAAGAAATAGAATTTTCTTTCATAGAATTATTATTACATGAGCAGTTAATCAAACTATACCTAAGTGGATTTTTCTGGTTTTTTTCAATCTAATATTTAATTAAGGGATTAACCCTCAAAATGATTTTACATTGAAAAACTGTTCATAAGTATCACATATTGGTTCAGTTGACTAGAGCATTACAAATTTACTCTAAAAAATAGAGGAAACAAAACTAAAAATTTTATTTGGTAGAGTGACTTTTTAACCTAATTTAAGAATTTGGTAATTTGGGCTTGCTGAAGGAGCTCCATAATAATATGACATATGATCTGATATGGTTATAGAAACTATAAAAATAGAATGACTTTTTCTGGTTATTCTGTAATGCTGTTCTTAGATAACCAAAGCTTTACTATGCCCCCCCTCCCAAACTTTGTTTCATTGACACATGGATTGATGTGCTGAAGTTCAGACCCTTACATTTTATTAGTCCATGGATTAATGTGTAACTTTTTGGTCAAAGACAATTATTTTGTTAATAAATGTTTTCTGTCCTAAACAGAGAGGTTAACATAGAATATTTGCTAAGCCTAGTTCCTGTATAAAATCCAAAATTGTGTAATTCAAGCAGATGTAACATGTAATTTAAAAAAATAAAAACATAAAATCACTTAATTCAATTGTCATACATTGAATGTCTACCATATACCAGACACTGTTCTAACCACTTAGGTTATAGCAGTAAACCAAACATATAAGGCCCCTAATGAAGTTTACATTTAGGTCTTGAAAGACAGACAAAAGACAAATAAATATTAGGTAGGGATGGATGAATGCTATAATGAAAATAACCTGAGGTGATGTGATAGAAAGTAACTGGGAAGTTACTTTAAATTGGTAGTTAGAGAAAACTTTCCTGAGGAAATGACAATTCAATTCGACAAATACAAATCACAAATGCATGGGAAAATAATATACTCCTGGAAGCAGACAAAATCAATTTATGGCCGGGGGAGGGGGGTGAATTGGAGAGGGAATAAAATGAAGAAAGTTGCATGTAAAAGACACCTTCGAAAGTAGGACTGGTTGGTTAGGAGTGAGCTTCAAGCCAGAGTCAGTGGACATACTCAGACACACATCAGGACAATTAGTAGGTGCGCTGCAACTGGAACAGCTGGACCACGTAGAAATCAGGTCCCCTCCCCCTACAACCTCCAGCTAACGCTAAGCGGCAGTCAAAAGAGGCATATGTCTCAGGCTAAAGCAGCAAAGATGCTTACTAGGCTGTCAAGCAGTGCTATCATTCAAGAGTAAGGGTAAATAAAGGCATTTTTTAAAATATGCAACAACTCAGAAAATTTATCGGCCATTAGGTCTATGTGAAATAATTCCTTAAGAAAGTATTCCTGTAAAATAAATACTGAATCCAGGAAAAAAAAAAATACAAGTATGTTACTTAAGAAATAGCGCTGGGCAGGATGGGGGTCCTGCCTTTCTCTCAATCTCAATATCTGCTTCTCTAGCAAATTCTGTGAGTGTGATCTTACAGAACGGGTCCAGAATGTGAGTTATTTTTACCATCACCAATGCTACCAACTGGTCCAGCCATTATCTCTCTCCCCTGTATTACTGCAACAGCCCTTAACTGGGCTCCCTGTCCCCTGCATTCCATTCTTATAGCACTTCATGTGGCATGAGTGATTAAGCCTATTAAAACAAGTCAAATGGTGTTATTCTTCTGCCTAAAACTCTAATGCTTTTCCATCTTACGCAAAGTAAAAGCCTTCCAATGGCCCACAAAGCCCTGTAATGTCTAATTTCCCCATGATTTTTTGACCTCATTTTCTCTGATTACTCCCTTATTATTATTATTTATTATTATTATTTTCCTAGCCATGAAGCTTTCTCTCGTCTCCTGAACACTTGGGGTATGTTTCTGTTTTACGGCCTTTTACTGGCTACTGTTAGCTATGTCTGCATTACTATTACCTCTTTATTTTTAAGCCTTTTCTCAAATGTCACTTTCTCATTGAAGCCTTCCCTGGCTAGAATTTTTAATACTGCAAATCTCCTCAATGAGCCCAACATTATCTATTCTCCTTCCCTGCTTTATTTTTGTATATCTCATTTATAATCATCCAACATACTATATAATTGGTTTTTGTTTACTGTATATTACTACGAAACTATATGATCTACAAGGACAAGGATTTTGTGTGTTTTGTTCACTACTGTTTTCTCCAGAGCCTAGAACAGTGTCTGGAACATAGTAGACACTCAATAAATATTTGGTGAATTAATGCATGATTGAGTCAACAACGACAGTCTTTAGTTATCAAAGAAAAAAATACTGCAGAGCCCTGTGTGAAAATATGTGCAGGTGAAAACCAAGTCAACCCAAATATATTGAGATTTCTGTTTAAAACGCCATGGAAGTTTCCTTTATATTGTCCGCAGGCTATATGAACTAGAAAATTTGCTATCACATGGAAGTTATGTAGTCTGTATGTATATACCTATGTATGTCAGGTCTCTTATAAAATAGACAATATCTAATCAACTTTGGAGAACAAAGCAAGGAATTTCAGGGATAAATTTGTTAATAATCTATTATTAGTATGCTTGGTGAAAATTTCAGAAGCCTAGAGTTGTGGTTCTTACAGTAATTCAGATAAAACCATATAGTCTTTTTTGAAGAATATCACTTATTAAAAACATTTACTAAATGCCTTAATAAAGGCAGTAAATACATGATCTCCACCATTAGAAATCTGAGAGACTAGGTGAAGAGACAGAGAAAATGACTACACAGTGTGACAGAAGTTATCACTAAGGTGATAAAAAAAAAAAAAACCAGTTAATCTAGTGAGGTGACATACAGCGAATGTAAAAGATGAGGCTGGATGAGACAGGCAGAGGCTAGAACGTCAATAACTCATTTAGTTCCGGCATACACCTCGGAGACTTTTACTTGTAGAAGACTGCACTATAATATAGCAATATAAAACCATAATCACAAACACACGGCTCCATAAAAGACTATCAAGGTAATCATGACTGATAGCTGACTGAGTGCCCTATAATAGTAATTCACCACACATGAATTTAGTTGTATTGAAGTTTTGGTGTTTACTGTTGCTTATTAGTGATTACCTAAGCAGGCATCAATAATTTGATAATCTATTTGAGAAAAATCCTTAAAAGGGAGAAAATTCCATTAATTTCTTTTTTAATAAGTCGGGAAAAGGCTGTATTATTTGATTCTAAAGGTAGAAAATTCAGAATACTAGTGCCCAGTAAGAGTATGATAGAGTGAATCTAGAGAACACACACAAAACAGAAAGTTAAAGAACTGTGAATTTTAGAGTTATGTCACAGAAAATTTGGGAGGCACTCTTTCAGATACATAGTAAATGTAGCGACAGACTTAACTAGCAGTCTTGTCTACCCAGAAAGCAGCAAGAAAACAGGAAGTAAGCAGGAAGTGCTGAACACCAAAGAGACTCCAAAGACCATGCATTTTATTCATAAAGTTCTGAAGTCTTCAAAGACTTTTAATCTTATGCATAACTTTAACACACAGAGTACCCATATCCTCACTCACAGTATATTAGCAGTAAAAAATGGAGGTGGGTGATGAAGATGGAAGTGAGATGTTACATTATGGTTCACTGATGGCACAAGAAATTTAGGGTGACAGCCTAAACATAAAGGGGATAAAGAAAAACCGTATAAAGCAAACACAAAAAAGCATAGCAGTCCAAGGCATTTAGCTGAGGAGTAAAAAGCTGCATATATCCATAAGCAGCCCTGAAAACATCACTAAATCAGAGCACTATGTAATAATTAATATTAACAATGATAGCCTCAAGACATCTAGAAAATGTAAACTTACGTTCAATGAACTCTTTTTAGAAGGCAGGGAAGCATGTAATACATTTTGGAAAAATCCATCAAAATAGTTAAAGCAACAAGCATGGATGCTTAAAACTGTAGGCTTTGGTAAATAATCTCACAACTTCATATAACAGTGCTCACTCCTCCAACGTCATGTTAAATTTCTTAGGGCCTGAAAACAGTGTAACTTCTAATGTGTCTACTTTATATCTAGAGCAGTCTAATCATTCTATGAAATTTTATTCTCACAAAAGCACTGGCTAGAACAGAGGTTCTTGAGAACTGTGAATGGACTTTGGGTCTATGAACTCACTGAAGTTATGTGCAAAATGTTGAATTTAGTTTGGATGTGCATTTTTCTAGAGAAAAGGGTCCAAAGCTATCATCGGATTCTTAAACCAAAAAAGACTTTAGAACACTGGCTCAAATTAGAAAACGCTTTAAATGACAAGAAAATAGCTAATTTATTCATGAAGAATGACTAACTTACCTTACAATTTATATCAATGTATTGTTAATGTAAACATAATTAGCACATTATGACTGCTATTTTTTAAATGTCACTATATATGTGAGAACATTTATATATATCAATATAAGCTATAACTTCTAAAACATTCAAAATGAGCTTAGCTTAAAAAAATGCTGTCTGGAAGGGCAAGTTTGTAGCCAGCCTATTTATGTTTAGTCATTTGAATATTTATATGCCATAATAAATTATTTGGGTGCCTAAAAATAAAAAGGTCGTACTAATATATATGGACATACACAGTCATTCATTCTGGCTAGGCCATTCAAAGAAATTATGAAACAAAAATTATTTAACATCACTACTCTTCAAGAAGCACTCTACTTAACTGAGTTTACATTCTCTTGAAAATACCGTATGCCTGGTGTTTGTTTCATCACTTCAGAATTTACAGGTTCTCTTAAGAGATTTTCTTTGCCTAACAGATTTGATGGATTAACTAAGACTCCCCATTTCTGTAAAACATATCCAATGATGTGTATGGGATGCTGAATACTTGCAGCTGCTAGGCTACTACTAAGCCTACAACCTTCTGTTCCACTGATTAGGCTTTTCTGCTTACCAAGTCCATTGGGTTTGTTTCCAAGCCTATATATTCCCCTTTCCATGTTGTAATTATAATTTGCTGAAAAATATGTAAAGTGATAAGTGCTCCCTACTAAGAGGTTTATTATTTATTTGAAAAACAGGCAAGTGCTCTGAAAAGCTTCAAAAAAGGACCCACACCCACAAAAATAAAGTTAATGTACATGGGGCTGAGACAGCTGTAAAAGATTAGGATGAATATCATGAAAATATAAAAAATATTTTGTACTCCGATTACTTTTCAAGTATTTAAGTTCTAGTTTCACTTTGGAGAAATCAACCTGAAAACTGATGCATCAGGGGTATAACTGTAAGAAAGACAGGGGGGCAATCCAATCTATAGTTCTATATTTTTAAGAAAAGATCTTGGCTGTACATCAACAGACTGGTAAACAAATATATAAATATTTAAGATACGTATGCATCTTTTTGTTTGTTTTTAAATGATTCTTGCTTACCGACCTTTTTGGTTAAGTGAACGTTTTTGGATCCTGATCACTTTGAATAAAAAGGATTCTACTACTATATGTGATCTATAATCTAGATAGTAAGTTCTTGCTGAGATATCAGAAGAAGATAATGGCCATCTATGGATAATACTTTACCCCAAAGAAATAAACATAAAAGGTGGAGATTTTAAGCATTGTATCAGTCCACTGAGGGACAAATTTGCCGCTCTGAAGCCCTCAAATCATACTGTAGAAAGATGGCTTTCTTTATTCAGATAGCTGATTTGTGCTTTCTCAGGAGGCAAATTATTAAAATATCCATTTTGGAGTTGGCTTGGTCAACAGTCCAGAATGAATCTGATAACTTTATAGGGATCACAATCTATGGTATGACTGGAAAATTTTTGGTTGATATTATCCAGAAAACTACGACAACACTCATTTATTAGATGTTGATTCTTATAAATCTGGCTCTGAGAGTTAAAGAAACTTTTAAGTTCTAAGAAGTCTAAATGTTGTTCCTTATATATTGATTATAACAGCAGCGATTTACCAAGGATTTTTAAAAAATGAAGCATATGTGAAACATATGTGATTTACATGGTCACTTGTCAAATGTTTACTACATTCCTAGTGTGTGTGCATCACTGTGAGAAGCTATAAACTATAGTAATATTAGTGAAAAAGTTCACTAGAGTCACATTTAGCAGCAAAAAAAAAATCTTCACTAAGAACCAGGAAAAGACCCCACAATAAGCATAAACACAACTACCTGGCTGCTTATGGTAGGAGAGCTCTCTGCTTGTTAAGCAGAACCACCGTTTCTTGAAATTCTTTTTTCCAATCCGAGTTCTTCCCTGAGCTCTTTTATACATCTCACTGCCAAAACAAATGTTAAACATTTAGTTACAAATATTAAAAGTTAATCCAAAACAAAAGATTGTCCCTTACTTTTAAATGATATGAAAAGTTGTGTAAGATTATATTAAGTAAATAAAAATGCTTTTGCCATCTATAAGTTTTGCATTTATTTTGGCCATTCTAAGGGAATATAATATTATAATATTTATAACTGTGCTATCCATAACTAAAAGGGCCAAATGAGTGATTTTCTAGCCCTTAACTTCCAATGCTAACATAACTTTAAGACTGAATACTGCTACTTTTTCAAAGGACTCTAATGCCATAATCTCATTATATTTGAAAAACAACTCTAGGATTATATGGACAGGAAGCTCGCCCATCTGGCATTAAGTCATAGGATAGTGACGGTGACTTACCTAATTGATGTTACTTAGGCAGTTCTAGCACAGAACAAAAACCCAGATTTCCTCACTTTCAGACCCATTCTCATTGTACTTACTTAACATCTACATTAAAACATGACTTTAATGTCTAATTTCATTAAATTACCCTTCTTTCAGGTGCACAGGCTCACTCGTACCACTGGACTCTTTAGTTTCAGTGGATGAAATTTCATCTAAGAACTAAATGGAAAAATAGGCAAATATTACAATTTGTGATGATACATCATAAATTCAGCTTATTTAAATGTCACTGATAATATTGTGAAGTTATTATTAAGCAAAACACATTTAATTGTAGATGAAGAACCTAATTTACCAGCAGTATTCTAAAAAGTTTATTCTTAAATTACTTAAAACTCAGAATATATTCCTTGTAGAAATAATTCAATCCATAATCTCCTAACTGCAATTCCAAAATCTATAAAGCTCTGAATACAAATAGTTTTTTTGTTTTTGACTTATAGTAAACTAATTTGGGAGTTATCACTTAATCTTAACTGGCATTAGGCTATTATTTATAGTCTGTATTTATCTACTTAGTGTAAGTATTCATACATTGTACTACATAAATACTAGTTTGATTATGGCATATAGCCCCAGGCCCCACTGAGATTATATAAGACATAGCATATACTTAATATTTTTAAAAACTGAAAAACTAAATTCTGAAATACTTCTGGTCCCAAAGGTTTTAGATATAGAACAGTGAATCTATAAGTCAGGAACTACCAAACTATGGCTTGAGGGCCAAATTCAACCTGTAGCTTGTTTTTGTAAGGCCCATGAGTTAAGAATAGTTTTTACATTTTTAAAGCATTGTAAAACAAAAACAAAAAATGATGAATTATGTAGTAGAGCCCTACACAGCCAGCAAAGCCTAAAATATTTATTTACTGGCTCTTTATAGAAAAAGAGTTTGCTGATTTCTATTATACATAATTGGCTTTAGCCCTCAGAGACAGTATTTCATAGTTATCACTCAAGTGTAACTGGGTTCTCAGGAATAACCTAAAATCTAATCACCATTTATAAACTTCCTATGCAGAACATGTGAATGTGGTGGCTCAAGAAAAACTGGAGTACCTGACTCTACCAATGAATGGCAAGCCCCCCAGTGAAGAGTACTTAGCTTCACAAATATGCTACCTTGACAGGTCAAGAGTTTCCTGGCATGTGGCTTTCATGGGAAAGGGAAGTCAGTAGTTCGAGAAACAATTTTTGTTCTTAGAGAGGAATCCTATTTTGTCCCATAAATGAACATCCTTGCTTTTTTCTTTATACTTTTCTATGTTGTCCCATTCATGACTTAAAATAAATAAATAAATAAACAAAAAACACAGTGCATTCCAATATAAATGAGACTGAGGCACCAGTGTCTAATGTTAAGTAGAAATTTGTAGGCACAGCCATTTTCTCCTAAGACTGGCTGTAGATCACCCGCCAGAACTCACACTTGGGAGTTTTCCAATGGAATGTTCACTTCTAATTTGCTGAAAAAAAAATCTTGGTAAGTGAAAGAATTAAGACAAGAGTTTCTTTTTGCATTATATGTAGGTGATACAAAAAAGTATTCAAAGGAACTAAAGAAATATCCTATCTTATCTTCGTTTCTTACAGGTGGACCAACCCAGTAATGTAGTATAACAGACATCTGACTATTTCATTTCTTAGTTTTGCCTGAAGGATTCATTTATTTATTTGACAAATATGTATTACTTATGATAATTATTACATTATGTTATATTTTATAAGGAACTATGGGGTAAATACAGTTAAATGAAGTGAAAGAATACACAATAATTAAGATGGACTACATGCGGGGTGGCTATAGGTCCCAGTTTGCTCAGGGATTTCCTTATCTACAACTGTGGTCCCAATATAATCAGTACCACTACTTTTTACTCTTGAAAGTATCTAGGTTTGGACACTAAATTATACAGTCATTGTGTTTACAGACTAATCCAGGTTACCCTTCCTAAACTCTGTGGAAATGGTATATGATTCAGAGTTATAACCTATTTTTTTTCTGGAGCAGTGATCAATGTCACTAGTGAGAACAATTCAAAATGTGAAATTGGGCTTCATAAACTTTTGCAATTTATTACATTGCACATATCCAGACTTAGCTAGTGAATAATAAAGAAAACTCTTATATTAGGGCAAAATATTCTATGCTAGTTTAGAAATCTAGAAGCAAATCGGAAAAGGAGACATACTATGGTGATAGTCCTAGAGAATGTAAGTGGGTGACTCAGAGTGGATCAGAAACAGACTAAACTGACAGGCTTAAATGCTTTCTCCATTGACCTTATCAACTCTACAAATTCTGATTATATCAGAAAAAAACGAAATCAGATGCTACTAAGGCCTAGGTCATAAAAAAATGGAAAAACAATCCTAAAAAAAAAAAAAAGACAATACATCATAATCTTGCCGACAAAAGTCTGCCTACACTGTCTCACAACTGTTTCGACAATGCCTATCAATAAAAGGGCAGCTTTTTCTTTGCCCATTCTTCTAAAAGACTTTCTCCTCAAAGGGCTTCAATGGTTGCTTAAAACATTTTTGGTTGAACTTGCACTATTCTAGATAAAAAAATTCCAACTAGTTTTAATTTTTAAAATCATCACTTTCATATACTAAGTCCCTGTAAGAATTTTAAAAGTACAAAAAAAGCACAAACACACTTCCACAAATTATACTCCTGGCAATCAACTGTGAACCATGCTCCAGAAACTGAACGAAACCTTTAAAATTTGGCCTTGCTAATTTGAATTCCTTAAGTTAGAGCTGTAATAAATAAAACAGTGTGCTTTCTTTATGACAAGTTTAGATGTACTTCAAAATAAATTTTTTTCAAATTTTTAGGGTTCTACAATAATGCTACATTTTATTTAGAATGATTCAGAACTGAAACTCAAGAAATTATAGATCCTTTTAAAACATTCCCAGTTGCTAAATACAGCAATTTTTGTATATTATAGGCCTTGTGTTAGGCTATTATATACTGTAGGATTCTGTACGTTTTAATTTATAGTAACTTCCCTCAGGTTACTACTATAAGCCTATAGCGTTTATAAAATGTTTAATTATTCAAAAATTAAGTGCCTACTATACATCAGGTACATATTAAGCCTTTTTCCCTAGACCAGAGGTTCTCAATCAGAGGCAATTTTATCCCTCGGGAGAGTGACCATTGAGAGACATTTTTGGTTGTCAAACTGGGGGCATGGTACTGGCATCTAACTGGTAGAGGACAGGGATGCTGCTAAACACCCTACAAGGTGTAAGACAGCCCCTCACAAACTAGAATTATCTGGCCAAATTGCCAATAGTGCCACTTTTGAGAAGCTCTGACTCTAGATACTTGTAATTTGTTATTAAGACAC
Source organism: Eonycteris spelaea (assembly GCA_003508835.1). NCBI lineage: Eukaryota > Metazoa > Chordata > Mammalia > Chiroptera > Pteropodidae > Eonycteris > Eonycteris spelaea. The sequence goes on from PUFA01000425.1 coordinate 13,317, forward strand.
TGGCAATAGTAGCTGTTGGTAAAATTCATTTAGGTATTTTTGGAGCTAAAAAATCCACAGTTATATGGGAGGAGAGGAGAAAGGGGAAAAAATATAGCCTTGTTATATTTGATGGGTAGTTTAAACATTATTTTTCAAACTGGGGACTCTCCGGGAATAATATAAAATGTTATTTCCCAATGCTATATGATAAGAAATGTTAATATTTCCAGAGTAAAACAATCATACCTTTTTAACTGCTATAATATATCCTTCTTCTTGAAACATTTTGAAAAATTCACACATGAATGTCTCCTTGAAACTTGACTAAGAAAAAAAACAGACAGGATTTACGTATGTTAAGTAGAGAGCTCTGAATATAATGGGCTGTATTTTTAATAAAGCTGAGGGTAAGGCCTAAAAGGATTCAATCATATATTTCAAGAGCTTGGCACTAAAGATTTCCTTAATAGATGTTAGATGATTATGGTGCAGACAGATAAACAGGCAGCCCTAACATCTGTTTACTAGACCTTTTCTTCCTCTTATATATGTTAGTTTAAATGAATTTGTCTTCTTTAACAGGTAACTAAAATATATCTACCTAATTGACAGCTACTGGCATCTATACATAGTATTTTTGGTTTTGCTTGGTTTTTAATTTGAAAGGGAGTAGTGAGGGAGAAGGGATCACAGGGTAAACCATTTTTGAAGTGTGAATACAAAACAAGAGATATAAAGACTTACCTTGCTTTTGGACAGACTCCCCCAGCTACCCAAAGTTTGAATGGTTTTTGAGATAAGAGTTAATGTTCTAATTGTCTGTGCATCCTAGAGAATGTAAAAAAGACACAAAATTCCTGTTAAGTTTTAAAAATTGAATTTGAATAAAAATAGAGTGCATGGGTTGCACTGCTCTAAAACAGTGACTCAAAAATATTCATTCAAACCCCCAACATATTTAAAATCTAGCAAAGGATGGGTAAAACTCTCTGGATTAAGGAAATTAAGAGACTAAAGAATCTGAACGGAATTGACAATTCCTCCCAAAATAATTATATTTATGTGTCACCTTTGAAAGCCATAATTTACTCAATATTATATATGTTGTTTTATACACTATGGCAGCTTGAATTGCCTAAAAACTGTATTCACTTTTGAAATGTCAATGGCATCTACTTTTTTCTACGTTGTAACTTAAAATAACAGTTTTCAAATTTTTTGTACTCAACGCACCCCTAAGCACGTTCAATAATTTATATGGCTTCTGCAATCAATTCTTTTCACCATGAAAGCAAAGACCTAAATTCAACTTAGGAAATGAGAAGTCATCCAGTTCATGTAGGATCTTAGCAGAGGATAATATCTGGCTCTACTGGCTAAAGTGTTTTTCAGGCCTGTCTACCAGAAAGAATATAAATAAAACTGACTAAATAGTGTCCCTTAATGAGTCATTGTTCCTCCCTTTTTTCAAAATTGAAGTATAATTTACATACAGTGAAATGAACATATTTTAAATATATATATTTATATAGCCTGATGAGTTTTCACCAATCTCTACATTTGTATAACCAATTCCCCTGTCACTATGTAGACCATCTTTGTTTTGGTGATTCAGATAAATAATATCTTCAATCAAAAGACATACTCAAGAAAATTCAAATATAGAAATGCTTTAGTTCAGTTTTTTGGTTTATATTCCTTAATATTTAGTATCCGCACGTTGAAAATAGGCAGTGAATGTGAAGGGGAAGAAACAACCAGCATGCAAGGAAATCTAGAAAAGAAGGATTATCTGGGATATGATCGTTATGATATACTTACAAAATAGTCATACACTTTAATTAAGATTATTCAAAAATATTTTAGATAGAACATCCAGAATTCCATGTATAAAAGGTCCCTACAATTCTCTGCCTTGGAAGAATATAAAAATCTTAACAATGTGCTAATAAACTGAATTTGAACTATATTTCACTGACTTCTCTGTTCAAATTTGGTTTTAAAATCAATGTGGTCATTATTTCACTGAACTAGCTAGAAAAAGAGAACAAAGTATATTTTATATAGTTTCTGTATATCAGAGATTTGTTTATATCCACATGGCCCTCACATTTAGCTGCTGTTGATTCCCTGACATACTCTACATATAGGCTGTTCTAAATTTTCCCCCTACTACCATCTGACATCATAATTTTCATAGCTAATCAGTACCTTAGACAACTGGCACCTAGCACACAGCCTGGCACTGGCATATAGAAGATGGTATGTAATATTTATTAAAAAAAATGTTCTCTTGCATATTCCTATCCTTTTTTTCTTATATTAGGTTGAGCCATGTGTAATTGCCCTTATTAATTTTTGATCTACAAACAATTTCACAGGGTTCACCATAATATTTCATAGAAGGAATTATTCTTTTTCTCAAGATTCACCCTATGATTTTTTTAAAAAGACACTCTTCTGAATCCTCCAGGATATTGCTCTGGTCTTAGTTAGGCCCCCTTTTCTCTTCAGTTGTTCTTTCTGTTGGTTTCTTCTCCTCTATTTAAACCATATATTGGTATTCCCATTTTGGAAAAGACTCATCATTTGATAGGCTACCTCTCTGAGCTACCATCTTTCACTTCCCAAACATTTACTGAGTAGATGCTAGAAACTGTGCCATGTGCTTGGGGTACACAAACTTGAAAAAAATCTAGCCCCTGTTCTTAAGATACTGACAGTCCACAGAATGTAAACAGATGATTATTATAAAACGGTATGAGAAATGCCAGGACAGAAAGAGCCACAGGGTGCTCCAGGCACACATAAGAGACGGATTTAGACTCATGTGTTAGAGAAGTCTGCCCTGGCTGAGACTTGAAAGGAGCTATCAACAATAGAATGGGGGACATGGTAAGAAGGATGGTTCTATCCTTTTTTCCCCTCACCATGAAATTTCTGGAAAGAGTGGTTCACCGAGTCAATGTTAACATAACCCATGTTTTAAAATTAGTGTTCTTCGCGCGTTTATGTACATACACATGCATATGCCTGAATTTGCCCATGTGTTTAGCAGCAGGGCAGGCTCACTTCTAAAACATTTCCTAGGTAAAATTATATTCACCTATTTATTCTTTAATATTCTGCAATCTTTATTTTCTTCTTCTATTCTACTAAAACTGGCATCTCAAAATTCAAAAAACTTCTAAATGTAAAATCCAACGACCTTTAATTATTTCTCCTTCCTAACCACTCTGTAAATTTTAATACTGGTTTTGACAATGTCATCACCCCAAGGTCCCTGGGATCATTCCTTGCTCTCAATCTGTGTAATGTGAACTGTCTATACTTCTTACGTGGTACTAACCAGGTACTAGTTTTAGATTTAGATGTAGTTTTAGATTATGTATCTTAAGAATTTGCCCTATTTCCCCAATTAGAATGAAAAAGTCTTTAAAGAGGGGATAAGGTTATACTTAAAAGTAAACAATAAAGTTATACAGCAGTATGAAGCAGTCCTTTTGGCATACTGATTGAAAGTGACTTAAATAACAGAATTTGTGGTTAGAAGGGCTTTATTGCAACATCTCCTACAAGAACATGTAAATCTAAGTCTGAATACAAGACAGGGTCACAAGCTCAGAGGTAGGAGTTCTGTTTATGTCCAGAATGCTGCTACCAAGCTTTCGCTTCCCCTGTGTTCAGCACAGCTTCAGTGACATGGCCACATAAAGGACAACTGTGTGAGCAAAAGGACACTGGCCCACTCTCTGCTGCAGCTACTCACAGACCATTTGTCCTCTGATAAGAAAGGGGGTGTTGCTGCCAGAGCAGCACAGTTTTACTCAGTTTTCTAAGTTAAATGAGTGGCCAATGCCAAGAGTGGTGGCCTTCGGAGTCTAGTCTAGCTCCAAAACCCATAGGTACTCCCAATACTGTATTAGCCACTGAGTTTCCTAAAGGCAGGGAGGTCTTCCTCATAACTACATCCTCAGTGCTGAGCGCAATGTTCAATACAATATAGGTGCTCCAACACCTGACTGTGTAAGAGGCAGAAACAGGGGTAAGGCTCACAGATGAGGAAGACTGACTGAATCAGAATTCCTGTTTAATCTGGCTAAAACTGAGATCAAATCATAATTTATTATGTATTTAACCTTGGAGAAGTTACTGAATTGTGATCTTATCTGCAAATGAGGATGATAACAGAATTTACCTCATAGGGTTACTGGAAGGACTAAGTAAGTTAAATCATACTGAGTACTTAGAATAAAGCCTAATACAAAGTAAGCACTAAATAAATATTGGCTATTATTATTAGTTATATAAATCTGCAAAGAAAACAATTAGATAAGATTATAAAATATTTGAGACATAAAAGGTTAAAAAGAATCAGCAGAAATATACTGTTTGAGAAGAAAATAAACAACAAAAATAAATTTTACAATGTTAAGAAATGTAAACCTATGTGGCATAGATCTCCATTTAATTAAACAGCATTTCACAACAAAAATATGGTATGCTTTTAAATGTTTTAAATCTCAAAGTTATACTACCATCTCAGGTGAATAAAAAGTACAAATATAAAGATATCAAATTATGCTCCAACAAAAGTTTCTACACCTTTCAGAAATGAGCCTCTACAAATTTCTTAGATTTAAAAATACCTGAAAGATTAAACTAAAACTATAATCATCAAAAACCCTGTATTGTGAAAATTGACAAACATACACAATAGCAGATGGGAAACATAATGAATCTTCTTTGTACTCGTCACCAAGATTCAATAATTATCAATATTTTATTACTCTGTGTAATATTGTTTGACAACAAAAAATAGAATTTTTAGCCTTCTGAGACGGAAATGGTCAAGAAAAATGTCTAGTGAATTTAAGTAGAAGAAAATATACCCAAATGAAATTGGCTTGCTTCATCTTTTTTCATTTTATTAAAAATAAATAAAAATGGAATAAAGCTTTGAGAAGAACAACACTTACTGGATGATGAGGTCGCAAATGAAAAGTATGAGGTGACACTACGGCTACAGCAAAGAAACGAAGAAATACAAAGCTGCTCACTGCAGAATACTGAACATGAGGGTCATCTGCAGGGAAAAATGGTGAGATGTCATGCACAAAAACACTGAATTGAAAACCAAGGGTGACAAAGTAAAAAACAGTGAAAAAACATGTAAGCTAAATAGGGGAGCAATATAATTTGTCTAGTAAGAACTGAGTTGATGAAATGATAGTAATGATTATGACTAAATTAAAGGGAAAAATTCTATGACTAAAACAATCTGAAAGAAATAATAAAGAAAATGAAAGGCAAAGCGGCTACATTTTCAGAACTATTTTAATTTGGAAAAATACTCCTTTCCTCAATCTGCAAGAAAAGACTCCTGAAATTACAACCAAAATAAAAGTAGTATCTGGCACTACCTAGTGATAATAATGAATCCCTTTATGATAGAAGATTGTTTTCAATTTAAGATAATTGTTTCAATTTTCCCCTGAAAAATGTTGATAATATCAAAGGCTATGCAATAAAAACAACTAGAATGAAACCTCTACTTTAAAAAAACTTTCAATATTTCCTATAAAAATGCAGATAAACTGGTGACAACTTGTGGCTTTGATCATTCACCTACAGCTTTCATTTCAGACTGGAGTCAACTCTTAACAATCAAATGACAGAGAAGCAGGTAGTGAGGGAAAGAATGTCTGGATTTGGTCTGACTCTTATAAGTCACTCAGTAGGTAGTCACTGACAAGTATTTAATTTATAATTCTTTAATAATACTTACTTCCCACTCATTGCCTCCTCCCCTCTTCCCAACTCATCTTCTCAGGGTGGTTAGAACAAATGAAAATATTTTACAACAACAAAACTATCATAACTGTAATCTACTGAGGATATGAAGACATATTAATAGTTAAGAAAAAGACAGTCAAGGAGATATGTTTACATTTATAAAAAAATAGTAAATTGTTTTAGATTATTTATATAAACAAGAATTAAATAGATACAGCATATTTAAAGCCAAGATCACTGGGTAATATAGAGTACAGTGATTAGTAAGCATGCTTTGGAATAGGCCAGGCCCAAGTTTGAGACCCTGCTTGCCTACTGGCCATGTCATGGACCGTGGACAAGTTCCTTAAGCTTGTTAAATCTGTTTCACTCTCTATTTCTACCTAAAGCGAACAGTAATTGCCTCATGTGGTGCAATGTAGGTGAGATTAGGAGATGATGCAGGCTAGCGCTGTGACTGTTCACTAAGTATTAATGTGGGTACCCTAAACTAACTCTGTTCCTTTTATTTTTGTTACAAAGATTAGATTTAGCATACTTATTTGAAATATTTGTTTGTTTTTATTATAATTAGCAAAGACATATAGGTCTAACTTTAGCTACATGTTAGCTAGTAAACTACTATGTAGCCCCACCACTTTAGCATTGGGTGTAGAGGCAGATAATACACACATGTACACAATACACACTTAAAAGAACATGAAAAAATAGCAAAAATCTCTTCAGATGGTTACAGATATAAAGTTACAGTTTTACACAGCTGGATAGACTAAAAATTTAAGTAGCTGCCTTACTTCTTAACCGCCCCCCCCCGCCCCCGCCCCGACCATTACAGGCAGATCTGGAACGACAGCTATAGCAAGTTTATTTACTCATCAGAGATGCATGTAATTAGAATAATTTCAAGCACTGACAATCAGAGATAGCAACTCTTAATTTTATGAAATGTTTCTAAGCAAAGCCTTGACGTAGCTGCTCTTACAAAGTTAAAGCATGCCAGTTATTGACATATACACCTCAAAATTCTATGTATGCTACAACAGAGATGTTTCTAACGCCTAAAACCATCTCTGTAAAAACCTATCACCACCAAAACCTTATCATTCTCAAATTGTCAAATCTAATTAGTTTTATGAAACTAAAAATTCTATTTGAATGCATGCAAGTGGAAAGGGAGTTGGTACAATAACAAAGGTATTTCTGTTTATTATATTTAGCAGTCTCATAAGCACCTGGTATAAATGTTTATTTATAAATGTTACAGTTCTAAATTTCGCCTTTCTCAAAACATAATGGTGATTTTGATTTGCTCTTTGTATAAAGTTGTCATTATACTGAAATAGAATGTTTTGCGATTGTAAGAAAATTAAATCAAATGTTTCATAAAAAAGCTAGATCTATTTTGACAAACTAAATAAGACTGTACAGACAGTAAACATTTCACATAAATCAAATACACAGTAAATCTACAAAAAAAATGTTGAAAAAGAAATGTCATGTTTTAGCGATACAAAGCACTTACTAGGAAATCTTTGAGCAGCCATTTGCCTTAGAGAATAAAAGATATCACACATTACAGTGGGGCAGCTCATACTTGATTTTATAATTGTACTGAATAACTTGTCTACATAGTAGCGCAGATTCTCCTGTAGGATTTAAAAGGTAAACATTAAGATTTTGACTTGTACATATCTTCAAGTCTTCTTGGAAACAAATGCAATGAAATGACATCTATTAGGCAGCCACTATCTAATATTCTAAAGCTCTGCTTCTCTTCTCTAAACTCATTCAGTTAAAGGACAATTTACATCTTGACTTCATTTAATAAAATTAGATAGATTTATAATAGCTAGATATCAGAGGCGAATAAATGAAATAAATGGCACAAGCAACAGCAATTATCTATTGTAATGAACACTTGTGACTTTAACACAATCGTCATTTTCCCAGAGGCAACTATAAGTACTGGCTGACTAAGTCACTGTGCTACTTACTTAGCCTGATCAGTTGAACCTAAAAGACTGACCAGAATAGGGCTGCAACTAGATAAAGCCTTACTTCATTATTGTTTACCAGAGCGAAAAGGGAGTGTCAAAAACAAAAATAAAACAAAGAAAAAAAAGTGAAACCTGATGGGGAGATAACACTCTAAAAAAGAGACACAGGAAATGCTGCTAATGGTACAGGTATCATGCAAAAATGAAAGGCACTGCTTCCCTCCTTTAGCAGTACTATAACATAAGTGGGAAATAGGTATACCTATAAGGCCAATTTTACTGCAGTTATAAAGATAACAAGGACTTACCTTATTATTTTCTACATTATCTCCCTCTTTTAATTTAATAGGATCAATTTCACAGGATTTTGATGATTCGCATATCTGGAAAATAGATTACTTTTTCATTTAATACTCTTTTTAAAATAATTTGGCAAAATAAAGATATTATTTTTCTGATATTATAAAAATTAAGACTATAATAAAGTTTAAAACCTCCATCCAAAGATAATGTATACAATACTTCCAAAGCACTGCATAAAAAAAAATGTTTCTTATATCTGAAACACTAGCTAAAATAGAAATCCAATAACAAAGAAATAATTATGTAGATTATACCACAAAGTGTTCTTTGAGTAAATAATCCGTTGATGACACAGTAAATAATTTATTCTACTTTTAAAGTGTTCAGTCTTATTCTTTCAGCAACACATGAATAGATACATTGTTCCCATCAACAGATCACTGGATAAAGAGATGCTATAATAAGAACACACAAATTATCATCAGAGGACAAATACTCCATACCTCATCCAGAATAGGTTTTAACGTTACTTTCAGGTAGTGCCCTCCCACTATTTTCATCATTTCATCCAGACATCGGGTAGCCAAGGAATTTCCCCTAAAAATCGTGTTTGCATCTCTGAAATACAAACAGAAATAAGGTGAAACCTAGTAAGCAAAGGCTGTGAAATCAGTATTATGAGATATCTGACTTGGTCATATATAAAATTTGAGTAATTTTTACCGTCCGTTTAAAAGTTTGTTGCCATTAGGATTTTCAAACTTGCAAAAACTTACTGAAAATCTAAAAATAAGTTAAGAAAAAAAGCAAACCAAATTTATAAAGTGCAAATATGTGTGTATGTGTGTGTGTAAAACAACAGTGTTACGCTATGACAGAAATGGGAAGCCACTCGACTGCTTTTTTTAATGTCACACCTGTGGCATATAAGGGTGCTACATAATGGGTAAGGAAAAAGGAACTTCTGACATAGTATTTTCTTTGTGACATGTGAATCATTATAAGCAGCAGCAAAGACTAATAACAGGAAATTGTGCAACTGAGTTAAAAAAAAAACTGTCATTAACTGTTAATTTTACAGTTGGTGGATACTGTTTGCTAACTTAAAAAACTATCTTTTATTATATGTTAAGCAGTTCTTTCCAGACTATGCTACAGTAAGGCTAGTCAATACAAAAGAACTAAGATTACAAAAACAATTTGACAAATGAAGGTCCAAATTCAACAACACAGAATTAATACTTAATAACTCTTACTGTGTATCCTTCAAGTCTAATTCAGCCACTGCAGTGGCAAAAGGAACGAGTTTATCATGGTGCAGCAGCAGTCGTACAAGGGGCAAAACAGCATCATTTTTATCTCGACACATTTCACCCAAAATGTAAGCAGCTGAGGCAGATACTGGCTAGAATACACACAGGCAGAAAACAAGCACAAAATTAAGGAAATACGATTAAATGTTCAATCACTAGCCTGTAAAAATAATTCAAATATGTTCGTTAACTATCGGAGATGAAATCTGGAACACATATTGGAATCATAGTACTGAGGTTCAGATAAATTAAATATATATACATACATACTATATATGCATATTAGTGTTTTAATAAAGCTTGATGCCCTGAAATCTTTTCCTTATCACTTACATAATTATTTTAGCCTTTTTATATTAAATCATACACTTAAAAATTTTAAAGTACCTGAACATCTGGTGATTTTAGCAGCAAAGTTTTCAAAGGACCATAGTACTCTGAAGGAAGCACATAGTCTTCTGTATAACATATATTTAATCGAAGAGACCCAAGGTCATCAGTTTTAGATGATTTGTTTCCATTGTCTCTTGGTTGTAGCAAATACCTAAAGTCAAAATACAATTAATTCCATGGTAATGAGCATCCAAGCTAGTGAGGTGAGTAAACAACTAAGCAATAAGAAAAAAAAAAACCTAAACCAAAAAGTTAACTTAATATTTAAGGTTAAGGGTAGGACACTTCATAAGTAGCAGACTATTACCTTCAGATTAACAGTTGTATCTTGAACAAGAAAGTTATAAATAGATTTTTATCCAGGAAACCATAAGTATAGCTAATACAAAAATTAAGACCTCAAAGGAGTTGAGTAAGAGTTTGATTAGCATGTAAATTTAGAAAAACTAATAAAAACTAAAACATTTAAAATCCATTACCAAAAATTTTTTACCAAAAAATATGCATTTAGTTGAAATAGACATACTATGCAAAAAGGCATGAGTTTGTTTTAAAATAAATCCTCTATGTAAAAATTTGAACTTATTTTTTAAGTTAGTGATTGAAGGTTTATAAAAATATATTAATAAAGAAGTAACAGTGTAACTATACTGAAAAATGTTTTCATTTATAAAAAATCAGATTTACATGAATTTTTTTAGTTAAGTAAAAGGCAAAAAAAAATGTAAAACTAGAGATAACTTTAAATAGTCAAGGAAAGAGAAATGTTAAGAAATCAAGAGATGTTTGTAGGACAAAAACTAGAAATCTAAGTTACTGTTTAAGACTTTTTATCGTGGAAAATTAAAAATACAAAGTATAGAGAGTAGTATATTGAACCCCTAGGTACCTGTCACCTAGCTTCAGTAATTATCTTAAGGCTATTCTTGTTTCAGCCATACCTCTACTGACTCCTCTCATCCCACTAATGCTTTATTTTAAAGCAATTTCCAGGTGTTTTAAAATTTCATCTATAAGTATTTCAGTACATATAATTATATAACTATATATATATATATATATAAAACTTTAAAAAAATCATCATTAGCTAGTCAGTATTCAAGTTCTTCCAAACTTATCATCATAAACAGTTTTCTACATTTTGTTCAAATCCAAGGCCCACAGATTGTAATAAGTTGATAAATTTCTTTTAATCTATGGATTCCTTCTATCCTCTAAGAAATCAGGTAGTTTGTCTTAACAAAATTTTCCACATTTGAGGTTCTCTTAACTCTGTCTCCATGATGTCATTTAACGTTATTTTGTCCCCTCTATATTTCTGTATTTTAGCAGTTAGATCTAGAGGCTTGGTGAGCTTAGATCTGATATTCTGCCAAGAACATTTCATTGATAGTGTTGCATGGTTCCACTAAGAGGCACTAATGTCTGATTGTTTCTCTTTTTGTAATATTAGCAGTCATTGATGATCACTGCCATTAATTATCGCAGGCTGCAAAATGACAATCTTATAATTCTATCATTCTTCCTTCATTTATTAGGTGAAAAGTTTTTTTTTATAAAGCCAGTAGTTTGGATATTTACTTTTGACATTTCGCACTTATGGCCCCCCCAATAGAAGATTATCTTGTTTAAAAATAGAAGGGTTTAATAAAACATTTATTAGCTTTGAGAATGATAAGATTAAAAACAAATTAAAACTAGAGAATCAACCAAGTAAAATATAAAAGATGAGGGGATGGTAATACAAGAAGAAGATATTATTCGGAAATTATATCACTACCCACAAAAGAGGAATTCATATCTTGGAAGACCAACCTTCAGAATGTCTATTCTCTGATTTGAGAAATAATGATTTATAAAGATTAAAGAAATAATTGCAAATAAGCCTATCGGCAAAGGTGAATCAAAAGCACTTCTAAGGGAAGTGTAGCTGGCTGATCATCAGGCGCCCAAACAACGGCATTACTTGGGGGCATTTCCCGCAGTCTGGTGTAAGTTCTGCAGCCTTGCAAATTCAAAAAACTAGTTTTATCAGCTTCTAAAAGTGACCTGAATTGCAATGACTGAGCAGAGACTAATATATTTAAAGTAGAGGGTCAATTACTACATTTATGATAAGAAATACAAGAGTCAAGTAGCAAGAATACCTGCACTTTTTTGGGACCAATATGTTTTATTATGGAAATGTTCCTTCATACAAGTAGGGAGAAGAGTGATATTGAAAACAAACATTCTCACCACCACCCCCATGCACTTATTACTCAGCTTCAGCAATTATCACCATTTCCCATGGTATTTTCATCTATATCCCTCACTTCAACTGATACACCTTTTTTACCCGTTAATATAATTTTAAAAATCTGTTTAATATTTATTTTAACCTGTTGGTAAGCTATTCGGAAAGCCAAATTACCAGAAGGTTCCGTGGTAAGTACACAGATACAACACTGAGATTTAAGGAATCTTAGAATTTCCCAGCTAATTGTTTTGCTGAGGATATAATAATGCCTCTAGAGCAGAATTCACTTTTTTCTCCTTGACTGTGCTCAAATGGGCAGTACCCACCAATGTTTGCCTTTTGGGGATTTTTTTTTAATTGTTCTAATTTTCTCATTCTATTTTAACTAGTGTTTTCCATACATAGTTAAAATAAAATTGTATTACAGTTACAACCTGGTTCTGCTTCCCTGACACTGAACCTACCTATCTTAAACAGTGTCCCCATATTCTGGTCAGAGTTCAGAATCTGTTTTGGTTTGTTCTATAGGAATTTTACTCAGAGGGCAACTTTAATTCCTTTACGTACAAATTACTGTAAGAGAGACTATGTTTTATTCCTCTGTTTCTCTCATTAAAACACAAAGTACCAGCAAAATAGGTCTACAGTCCTAACACGGCATGTTCTTTGCGGAAGGATTAAGGAAGTGCTATGCCAGTTACTAATTTTCATGCATACACTGCTTTAGGATGCTCGTGAACTCCAGAAGGTCTTGCTTTTACTACACTTTTTAAGCCTGTCTCCTTGGTTTCTTTGTCAGGATAAGAAATCCCTCTGGACAAAATATCTCATTCATTTGTACTTGGAAAAAAAAATGCAAAATTTCAAAATATATCATTGGCTTCCTACCCATTCCTTGAAAAGATCATTTTTTAAATAAGTAGGGACCACTTCCATTTTTTAAAAAATAATATTTTATAGGCAAAGGGAACTCAAATCTTTTCTGACAGCTTAAAACAGAATATTCTTGAGTTTTAAACATATTCAGAAATACACATGTCAAAACGTAAATTTATTATAGCACATTGATTAAGATCACAAACTTTGAAGTCAGAAAATTTGGTTCAAATGCCAGCTATGTGACCTTGGGCAAACTGCTCACCCTTTCTGTGCTTTTTTTCCTTACCTATTAAAGAAAGGGTAATAAAAGTATCTAACTGATTTAATACTGACAACAACTCTAAAGAGATTATATAAATAAAGCACTTACACTAGTGCCTAGTACACAGTAAATGCAATGTAAATGTTATTTATATAACACATATACATACAATTGTTGCTACATAAGGAATCTCATATGAATTGGATGAAAAAAAATCACAAATATATTTTATTTTTCAAATGAAGTGTTTTATAAAGAAAAGTTATTAACTCAAAGTGGCAGGTGCTCTACACATTCTTTCACTCACAATTAGAGGAGCATAAGAGTAATCCTTATGCTCTCGAGTCAGCATTTTTGACAGTCCCTTGATAGAAAAAAACAAAAAAACAAAACAAAAAATCACCTGAAAATTTTTAACCACTAAGTCTGTATAACTGAAATTAAAGTAGGCAGGCAAAAACTATAATTAGTTGTTCATAATGCTACATAAGCTGGAAAATAACTGCTCAGAGGCAGCTCTACTAATACTTGCATGTTATTTCTGGTTCTATAAAGATAACCATTATGGAACCAATTTATGGATACATTTAGTAAAGAATTTTTGCTAAAGATAGGAGATTAAAGATTAAGTGTCAAAAATGGCAAACTAGGAAACCAACTCATCTCAAGTAAAATATTAACCTAGTTTGAAATATGTATAAAGTACTTATGTTGGAAAAACTCCCATTCATTTGTCCATTTACTATTTAAATCTTACTTTCAAAATTAAAAACTACATCAGATATTTATATCTATTTCTTAATGTATATTTTTATTGTACCAATCTGTATAATCACACAAAGGTTTTCTTCATGTTAAGTTCTCCGCCATTGAGATAACTGATGAAATGTGACTGAACTAGATCTGTAAGGTTCTTTTTCTTCCAAACAATGGAATACTGGTAAAAGAAAAAAGGATGCAGAAATTCTATATGTATCAATGTGGAATAATGGAAATGATAATGCTCAGAACATGACTTAGACCCGTGCTTATAGCATTTGCTTACTTTATGGGAACTCATTTCATCCTCTAACAACTTTGGGAGGCAGGTACTATTTGTATTTCCCCAATTTCATAGCCAAAGAAAAGGCAAACAGGTAGAGTAACTTGTCCAAGGTCACAAAGGTAGTTAATGACAGAGATGAGATTGAACCAAGGCAATTTGGTTCCATAGTCCATATTCTTAACTACTATCAAGAGACAACAAATATTTATTGAGATTCTCTACTGAATTGCTAAGTGAAAAAAGCAAGATGCAGAGCAGGATACAGTGTATGTCCATTTGTATTAAGAAGGAGAAGAAGGATATATACGTATTTGCCTATATATACATAAAATATTTCCAAAAACTCAAAACAATGGCTGCCTCAGAAGAAGGAAACTGAGTAGCTGGGGGACAGAGGTAGGTGACAGATTTTACCTTCTGAACTTTGCACCATTAAGTATATTAACTATTTTTTAAAAATCAATAAAACTCTATTATCTACACAGGTTCAAGTTAAAGGTGGCTAATTATCGATACTAATAAGCTAATCCTAACATTTGACAGAAATTTCAGAATAAAGAACATGCATGATTACTACGGAACTGAAAAGCGAAGGAAGGAATGGGAAATGACTGAATCATGTTTAACGAGAGAATAAAAAGAAAAGCTGGAACCACCAAAAATCAGTTATCAGAAAAGGATTATGATAAGCAAATACTAAGTAGAAATTATGTGAAAAAGCAACTGAAGCTTTTAAAACAGTAAGATTACATTACTAATAATTATTCTCTTTCCTAATATCAAGATTAGAAAGAATATATGCTTGAAATTCTGCAAGTAAACAAAGCTTTTCTGGAGTGTTCACGCCGTTACCATCAATTCCACAAGGGGATGCTACAGCTCTACAATTGACAAAGGAGGCTAAGAGTTCAATTTCAAATTAAAAGAAAATGGCATTCACATTTTTATAATTCTTTACATCGAAAGAAACAGAAACGAATTAGCAGATGTATCTACTTCATGATGGATAAATTTTAGCACTAACACTTCTGGCACAATACTTTAAACTATTTTAAAATACTACTGGGAAAAAAAAACTATAGGAATAAAATGAATTTCTATTTGTTAGTGTTCTTACATCCTGTCAAGGTAGCTAGACATAATTTTGCCAAATCTGGAGGACCTGTCTGGAGATAGTCTTACTTAAAACACAGGCTATGTGGCACATTTTGCATTTACTTTGAGGGGCTCTGGGAGGCAAAACAGCTCACTTTTTATTTTATACAAAGTAGGCATATAATTTTAAAGACTTAACAAACAAATTTCCATTTAAATGTATGTTACCTTATGAAAGATGGAAGAAAACATGTAGGGTGAGGGGGGGGCGGTGGTGGTGGTGACAGACCTCAAATTTTATCAATTTTTTAGAGGGACTAAGTTTAATTTTGCCCCTTTGTGGATGCATTTCAGAAATTGTAACATACAAATGCCACCATAAAGACCAATAAAAAATAAAAATTTTGAGTTTAAAACCAGTCTTTTTAAGAGATAACTGCTCGAGGACAACAGACTCCATCCAGAGTGAAGAACGTCTGAAGACCGCCAATCAGGAGAGGCAGGCTCTTTTAAAGACAAATGAGGTTGATGACCACAGTAAGAGACTAAACACTCAGTTTCAAATTCCTCTTCATGGCAACTGAAACTGAGTTCTAAAAAGTGGGCCTTAAAACTTAGCATATGAGAAAGGCATATTCTTTTTATACTCGGTTGAAACCTGGCTAGCATCAGGGTTGCGGGGCAACCTCCTGGAGGGTTGTAAGTGCTGGAGACAGAAAAAACAAAAGCTTCACACTGATTCTGCTAACGAAACTAATGTCAATTTAATGTCTGAACATTAAATTTAACATCTGTTTAATGTCACTGTTAAGAATCAAACAGTCAAATAATGTAACCGTTCTCGAGCCACCAAAGCTTCTGAAAAGTGCATTAATTGAATCAGTTCAACAACGTAAACCTCAACATTTAGAAAATGACACCAGGGCCATCCATAGTGCATTTCGATGGGGTGTAGTGAAGGAAAAATCACTAGTAAGATACTTAAACAGCTGATTTCCTATAATAAACCCTCTGCCTTCAAACATCCACAGTTCCCAAAACCATTAATAAAGCTTCTGAACTGCAGACGTTGATTTGTGAACAACCATCTTCTCCCATGGGAATCTCTTTTGTAATGTTTTAAATGTTTTCCATTTTCTCCTGAGAGACAGGATTTAATTTTTGAACAGAAAAATATTCCTAGATAATTCAGTTCTTTTGTCCCAGTACCAGAGGTCAAGTCATAAAACTATCAAGGTAGTCATGTTTCTGCAACAATAAATTAATGACTACATCAATTAATGACTTTTGGCTTATTCCACTACTAGTTTAAAGTGTGCTTATAGTAAGCATTTATTTGCATATACAGTATGCAAGGGAGTACATTAGAATGTTTGTGTTCTTACCAGGCTTGATGAGAGGAATCATTTCTTAACACGTTCACAGGAACCTTAATCTCACCTAGAAAAATATCCTGGACCAGGTTTCCATTGTTCCATAAATCGATCCTAAAAATTTTAAATTGGCTTTATTTCTTGCACACAATGTTTAAGAGAACACAAAACACCAAATAGCTTCAAAATGATTTGTATTATAGTATTATTTTTACATGCTTAGAAGAGATGTTAGCATTATCATATATCTTACTATCTAAACTAAGCAAAATACTGCAATAGCTTTTGTTTATAAGCACAGAAAGCAACTATTTTAAATAGTCTAAAAGAAAGCAGTTAAGTTTCTTAGTTTCAAAGTCTAGGCTTTATTTTAACCTCTAGCAATAAGAACTATAGAATTACTTTGTTGAATCTGAGAAAAGAAACCAACACAAGACTAGTTTCTTTCTCAATTAGAATCAGTTAATATGCAAAGACCAGTAATTTAGAAAAATACATTACCTGATCATTACAAACATGTGATTAACACATCCTTTAGATGAACACACTGTTAACACCACAGCTATACATGCATTTACAAAAACTTTCCCCTCCCAAATAGCATAGATATTTAAGACCTAGGAAACTGCACAAACTTCAAACACATGCACCTGTTGAATTATCTTACAAGACTTCTTACCTCACTGAAATTTCTGTTAGACAGCAGATATGTTAAGAAGAATAAAAAAATTATTTCTAAATTGGCTAATATATAATTACTTTTCTATGTATTCTTTGTATCCATTAGGCTATGATTTGGAAATTTAAGAAGCAATTAAATTGGGGGGAAATTAAAAACATAAAACTGGTGAAAATTAGTTCATCATTGTTTATAAAATAAATACACCTTAACTATTTCTGTAGAGAAATCAGATTTTGAAGATAATTTGGATTTAAATTAGATGCATGTTCCTCTAAATTTCATCAACCAACTTGCTGAAGAAAATTCTATTAAGCTTAATTCATGTTTTCCAGTTAATTTTCGGATTTTCTTTTGGCAGAGAAAAAAGTAATTTTGTAAAACTCCAAGATGCGTACCTAATTTCTAGCTTTTCAATGTCCTCCTCTTCCACCTGGAACTGGGATTTTCTTGTGTAACTACTGGATCTGGTTACCTGTAAAGAAAATATTTTAGTAAAAAAATTTAAAAAATATCTTCTTCCTATATTAACTTAAACTATCATCCCTAAAAATGTTCAACTGTGTCTATTACAAACAGAGGAAAATGCCTAGGTAATATTTTACCCAAAAGCTAAATACAAAAGTGGCTACGGGAAGTAGCAGGGAGGTAAGAACAAGGTAGTAAGTATAAAAATATAAAATGCAACCCAACCCTGCCTCTGTGCCCTTCCTTATCAACTCAACATAAAGCAACATTAGACTCTCTAGCTCATCGGTAATCTGGTGGTGACTCAAAGGGTAAAAGTGTTGTATTTCAGCGAACCTGCACATGCTAAGAACTGCTTGAAGACTTTCTCATATTTCTCAAGATACCAATGCCACTCTTATACTTCCTTCTCACATTTTTACTGAAAATATCAAGGCCATTGGCAGGAACTTCCTCAACTACCATCCACCTGAACATGTTTATTCTCACAGAGGCCCTTCCACTTAATGAGTTTTCTCATTCTCTTCTTAACAAGATGATATGACCATCTTTTCTAAGACTACTCCACGCACACATAGTATGCAGCAAGCACTTTATTAATTACTGCTTTCTTTACTAGTTTTTCACCTCACTCAAGTCTAAGAAAAATTCTCCCCTTAAACTACAGTCTTCCTCTTTCCTTTCACAGACAAATATCTCAAAACTGTAACCCATCCTTAACAGCCTTCACTTCCTCACCACCCACTCACTACAGTAACTCCTCATATCTGGCTTCCTCACAGGTCATCCACCTAAAACCCTACTCTTCATCACCACGTCTGATGATCAATTCTTAGTTCTCACCTTCACTGACCCCTCTCTCTCTGAATGAGTGATCATACAACTATACCTCCTCTCCCAGAGACACTCTCTCCTCAGAGTGTGCCCAGAACTATTCTGCAACCGTCTGCTCTCTTTGCTTCTTCCTCTGGTACCTCTTTCCATAGAACCTATAGATATGGGTTTTCTACAAGGTTTTATTTTTTATTTTGCTCCAAGGGAATGCACAGGGCTGCACAGTTTACAAAATGCTTTCACATCCATTATCTCCTTTGTTTATCAGATCGCTGCTTCGAAGCAGGCCACGCTAGATTTATTATCCTCATTTCAAAAATGAGGACGCTAAAGTACATAAATTGAGACATGCTCAAAGTTGAATACCTAGTAAGTGGCAGAACTGAGCTTCACTTTTCTCCTTCACCTCTACTCCCTTGGCTCTCCTACCTCTGTAAGCACATCTTGAATCTTTAGATGCAACCATCACCCATCTCCAGTTTCAGTCATGAACTGCCTATTGGCGAGTTTTACATGTCAGACCTCAAGCTCATTATGCCCCAAAAGGAACCACTTATTTTCTCCTTCTTTTTCACTTTTCTGTTTTTCCAAATTTAAAACCATGAAGGATAACATTTGACTCCTCTTTTTGTCTTTTCTTCTATAACAAAGTCATTATCTTACCTTCTGAAGTTCCTTTCTCATTTGCCCCTTACTTTCTTAGATCAGATCCCCTTTCTCCCTCCCCCCCCTTGTTTTTTCCTCAACAGCTAAACTACAACAGTCTCTTGCTTGATCTCTGTTCTCTACCATTTGGCCCACAGATTATGGTTCATTATTTCCAAAACAATCACTCTTATCTTCTTCCGGGCTCAAAAACATTCAATGGATAATATTTAAGTATCTCAGTCAGGCACTCAAAGTCTTTTATTTGTTGGTCCTACTCTATCTTTTTAAGCTTAGTTCCCATTATTCCTTTACATAAATCTTCCAGTCAAATCATACTTGCTATTCTTTGAAGATAATTTTCTGCTCTTCTGTCTCAGTCTCTACTCAAAATGTTCCTTCTCTCTAAAACTCTCTTTTCTCTGACTTAACTCAGCTGGAGCCAAGCTCATCTACCCCCTCCCCCCCATATAACTGCATTTTACTGCTGTGTGTATGCATGCATGTGCATGCTCTGTGTCTCTTGCTCTACTAGAGGACAGAGATTGAACCTTTTATAATCAACTCAACAAAGTGTCTTTTGAATGAACATTCCAAGGCCTAATAGGTACGCTTGGATACAGCAAGCAGGTCAGGCCTTGAGTTGTGCTTTCCTTGTTTTCTCCAAGCTAAATATACAGCCATTAATAAATGCAGAACAACTGAACTAAGTCCCTAGCTAGGGAATGGAAAGAAAAGTCTCACATTGCTGCGTTTTCTTCTGCTTTTCCTTCTCTCTTGCCTCCACCCGCATAATTCTTCCTACTTCAATTTTAGCATTCTCTTCAACCTGTGTTCCTTTATTTAAGTACAGAACCAGGCAAGGCTAGAAATGCCTCCCTCTCTCCACTTTGAAATACCAAGAAAAACACACACAAAAGAAGAAAAAGCACAAATGTAAATCTTTTTTTTTTCCAAATCTTCCCTACACATTAATCTCAACTGCAACATGTTCTACAGTTAGAACACAATCTTTTAGAATAGCTTAACTTATTTTGATTTTTTCCTGTAGTTTTCAAATAATATGAAAAAAGGAAAGAACTCCACAGTAAAGAACTCCAAAGCACTGTATCTGGGGCAACTTCAAGGCAGCTGAAGATTTCTATGAAAATAATCATATGTCTATAGAGTGTTCTGTACAGTCTCACATTTGGGCCTCATAAACTCTATCAGTTAGGTAGGGCTGCTATTATTTTGTCTTACAAAATTATCTTTTCATAAGAGAAGAAACTGGAGTCTCAAATTCAGTGACTGTTCACAGTCAACTGGCGCTAGAACTCAGATCTACCAAGTGATTCTCATACTTACCTCGCTAGTGGTGTTTAAACAATACTCTGCAGAAGAGTCCTGTGGCCACTGTGTATCAGGTGGGTGGGTGAGGGGCTGGATAGGCGAGGGGGTGTATGGAGAAGGGTGTAATACTGAGGATGACTGGGGAGTGGGTGTGGCCCTAGACCTCTCCATCTCCAAATCAATCAGAGCTCTGCCTTTGTTTTAGATATTGGGCCTCCACTGCATTACACGACGGTTCTACTGCTTTCAGGAGAGAAATGCTTAATTGCATTAGTTGATAAAATGATTACTATGCCCATAGTTTGAAAAAAGAAGTAAGCCAGCATTCAGTATTAATATTCAATGTTAGTATTTATATAAAACGAAAAGTTACCTCAAAATAAAAGATTTCATTAAACTGCGGATTGCTTGTTTTCTTCTTTACTTTTGTCTTCTTTTGGTCATTCCTGTTCCAATGTGGTAGAGTTTTACCTTGTAGAACTTAACAGTACACAATTATAAAACATGCTATTTCTAACCAGGGAGCCTGACCTCTGTTTAACTGTTCAGATGACTCAGGGAAGACTGTAGTTTTAAATTTTTCTTGAGGAGAAAAATTAAGGTGTCTCTAAAAACTCAAAGAATTCACAGTTTTGTATATCTGATATATGCCAAGATTATATTATTTTTCTATGGCTATACTGGACTGACTACCAAGCTTACGTCAGGGGTTTTTAATAACACGTTCTCTTATATAAGCAAGTCGGAATAAATGGCAGAAGGAAGACAATGAGATCCAGAGTACCTTAATCTATGCTGGAAATACCAGTGAATACAGAAAGCAAATTAATCTTAACTTAGTTTACCTCTTGGGCTTTGGCTACCGTGTGGTTTTTTGAAAAACTTTTCATTTTGAAATAATAATAGATTCAGAGAAAGTTGCACAGAAATGTACAGGGAAGTCCCACTCAGCCTTTCCCCAATGTTAACATCTTATAAAACTATATCACAATATCTAAACCAATAGTGATTTTAAAAGACAAATTCACACGCCAAATAGTTTTTATCTGCATGATAAATAATCACACTTAAGAATCTGCCTGTCAAATACAGATTATAAACAAAAACAAAAAACAAAAACAGCTCTATGTGGTTAAATACTTTTAACATGGAAGACTAAATCCCTCTGATAGCATGAATGTTAAAGGACTGGTTATCTCCTTTTAAATTTAAAACCACTTATAATAATAGCGTACTATTACTTGAGCACCCAAAAAGTATCCGACATATGCTATGTATTTTATATACACATGTACAAATTCATTTTTCAAAGTGACTTAATGGTGATTTTCTAAAAAATAACAGAGCCTTGCGTTGGAAAGGAGTGTGGATTTGTGTATGTTGTGTTTGTGTAGAGAGAATACTGTACTTTTTGTACTTTTTGTTTTCTGATTTTAAACCTTCAAGTTGTAGACAAATTTTAGACTAATTTAGCTCTGAAAGAAATAATAAAGTTTTAAAATGTTACAAAGTGCTTTCGGTTTTTTCATAAATTATCCTGAGTAATTTAAATCCATGATATGGTGTACTTTGCCATGTTCTGGTATTTCAGCAGTTTGTCTACAGCGTAGAATTCTCTCTGTAGAGCACAGATGCCATCAGTAGAAAAGGCATTTTTAGTCATGAGCTGCTTTCCAGATAAAAATATGGAAACTGCTTTATTCTGAGCTAGCATTTATTAAATCAGAATTTTGTCTGCATAAAATCTAAGACATTTACAAGTAGGAAGGCTGATGGAGAACGAATATGATCAAGTGTATGTTTTAAAGTACATTTAACTACTATAATACTGATGTTGCTCCCAAAAGTCTATGAGTCTGGCAGATTTGAAATGGCACCTATTTTCCTTCTACAAAAACAAGACTCTGTTGTTTGCAAGTGTGTAACAGAACTCCAAAGATTTTTCTTTCAAAGCTTTCATGACTTTGTGTCACAAATACCTATTCAGTATTTGCTATTAGAACCTTAATTTTGTAATTCTTATACCAACCTTTAAAACTTAAAAATCTGGTAATAATTTAATAAACATTACCTAGACGGGCCCACTAGAGAAACTGTTGCATAAGGGTCACAGCTTTGTCCGTTTATAAGAGGCAACCCATGGCATGCCTTGATGCTAAGGAAGAATAAAAGAAAATTAACATGATTTTTAAGTTAAATAATATAAAACATTACCTTTAATATAAATTAATATATTAAAGGGTTAAAACTGTTTTCCACATTTCTCTCTGCAGTTGTATGCCTACGTACCAGTTACCCTGAATGTGTCTGTATGCATTTTTTACTTATGCTGTATTTCCAAAATAGGACTAAACGAGAATGCCACAATCTGTATTGAGTCTACCAAATAATATTTAATACACATCCCCCCACTAAATATCCAACAAGGTACATTTTGTGGTTTGACAATACATTAAAATTGCTGTGGCTTCTAAAAAGGAAAAGAAAGCGGTGTGAACCTTAAATGAGAAACTACGAAACTAAGCCAGATCTATGGCATCACATCCTCTGCTAAAGCATGAATGAGAAACAAGGAAATAACTGTGGTTTCCACTTAAAATCTGATTCATATCTAGAGGGCAAGTCTCATACAATTTGGTAGACTTTTATTCTGTTCTCAGTAACAGCTCCTGCGTCATTCTAAAGAAAATGTTTCAGACAATAAAAACCAAGGCATCTAATCCACTTCATGGGTAACAGTCGTTGCTATTCACAAAGAACACAGAATCTGACTTAATGATCTACTTTTCAAAATTTCTCACTAAATATCATTGAATTCATGAATTTAGTTTACAGCTAGGGTCTGCAATTTCTAATGCCTAAGAGAAGCTCATGAGTGTTGCTAAAAAGTATTCTTTGTTAAAACATGTGGGCTACTGAGTAACATCCTTATTTTTCTCCACAACCCACAGATCATATATGTGGGTGAAGTGCAAATGGTATGCTGCCTAGTGAAGAAAAAAATGATAATATGACTCATTTCTATTAAATTGGGTATCAAAAATCAAATTTCTGAAACTAAGCAAAGAAAGTACAGGCCAAAGTAATAATTCTGGTTATTAATGTTAGGCTTAGGTACAGTCAAACTTTCCCACTGTGCCTATTATGCGAAACATACTTCTCAAGCTAAACCTCAAAATACCTAATTTTTATACAGCATTTGCAGTTTATTATATGTTTTCACAAAATGCACCTAATCCTTACAATTGTCTCTCAGAAGAGTATAAAAGTATCTTTCTTCACGCCATTTTAAAGAAAGTAAAGCTCAAAAGTTATGTGAGAAAACAAAATAAGGTTAACGAGGTAATATAAAACTTATAACAAACGGAAGATTTGACTTCCATCTTCTTAACTGTTTCTAAAGTCCCGCATTCTTCTACATTTCCACTGTGCCTGATACACTGTATTACTCTCCTTGTAATACCAGATTTATCTCATGTAAACACTAATTATGAGAAATCTTAATTATAAAAATTTACTATAATTTTATGAGGTATAAAAACCCAAAAAAATACAGTTCAGTATACAAAAACTTCTATAAGAAAGCCCACAAACCAAAACAATAATACCTATAAGCCAAAAGTGTAAGTCTGTAAAATTCATCAGAAATACTCAAATTTTTTAATGTGAGTTCAAAATGAGTTTTCTGAAAAACTTATTATAAATACAGATTATTTGCTACACACATTATGAAATATTACATTTCTAATTACCTAGGATACAGCTACTCTTCTAATTGTTAAATCAAGTAATTTCACATCATAAACCACAGGTGAGCCAAAATTGTTGAAAATAACCACAGTATACTAAATTATCTTATATCTTGTTTATATAAGAACTTAAGAACTTCTTATATAAACAATCACATATAAAATATCACATGTAAAGCATGTGATATTAATACATTTTTTAGAAACTATGAAGGAAAATAAATTTATTCCAAATTTGTTTATAATACAGAGTGATTTAAATCTTCTCCTTGGATTTTCTTTCAAACTAAAAGGTAATGTTAACTTCTATGTACAACCAAGATAGAGTAACAAGGAATGGATTTACCTGCCCACCAAAACTTTTAAGAAAAAGTGATAAAATCAGCAGCTCAGGATAGTCATCTCCGAGAGGCGAATAAACAAGGGGAACCCTCCAAATTCCCAGCTTACTGCTATATAGTTTCCCTGAGAAGAGAGAACTATCACTTGGGGAAGGCCAAAGTGACTAGAGTTCCCAGGGCAGAGCACTGGAAGCTGTGTACAGAGAAAGAATCTCTAGAGAGCTACAAGGATCCCCCTGGAGCCTTCAACTGAGAGCTGATAAGCATATACATGTGAAGAAACCACCTGAGGCTTAGGGAAAAAACATCTGAAAAGAGCAGAGGGAACAACTTCTGAAGCCCACAAACAGCCAGCCAGAGGTCTCTCCGGCCACAGAAAACCAGGTAATTCACGGGCGCTGCCTCAGTAGTGGGAAAATAAAAGCCCTAGACTAAAGGCCAACTCTTGTCCATCTAACAAAGCTTAAAGGCAAATCAGAAAAGAATCGAACTGTTTCCAAGTAACTTAACTGAGTCTTTAAGTATATTCATGGAAATATAAAAATATCCAGCAACTTCATCATGTCTAGCATCCAAAAGAAAATAAGCAGAAACACAAAGAATCAAGAAAGTATGACCCACAATGAAAAAGAAAAAAAAAATCAATAGTAACAGGACCAGAAATGACACAGATGATAGAACTAGTAGATAAGGACATTAAAAAAGTTATTATACCTATATTACATACATTTGGTAGAGACATAGAAAATTAAAAATTTGAAGTCTAGAGATGAAATACACATGTCTGACAAGAAAAACACTGAGTGGGATTAACATTACAAATTGCAGAAGAAAAGATTAGTAAGCATGAAGCTAGAACAATAGACATATAGTAAAAGGATATGTAAATGGTCTAAACATGCCAATTAAAAAGCAGAGATTTTCAGATTGAACAAAATAGAAAATTATATGCTACCTGTAAGAAACTCACTATCAATATAAAGATGAATTTAGGTTAAAAGTAAAAGAATGGGAAAAGAATTACTATGTAAATACTAATCAAAAGAAAGTTGATTATATGGGTAATAACAACCCAAATGTCCATCAGTAGAGCACTGGTTGAATAAACTATAGTAAATCTTCATGTTGAAATTCTATGTAGTTGTCAAAAAGAATAAGGTAAATCTCTCTAATTACTCTGATATGGAATGATTTTCAGGATTTATTAAGTGAAAAAAAGAAGAAGTTACAGAACACTATACTTTGTGTGAGAATGAGGTTGGAAACACGTATATTTTTATTTATATTTATATATGGGGTACATGTATTTTCAAATATACTGGGGGCAAAACCCCCAAAACTTTAACACATTGGAGTAAGGAGGGTACAGGGCTGGGAATAGATATGATACTTCTTCAAATACACCTTATATAAGTTCTGACTTTGGAAACATAGAAATCTTTTGCATTCAAAAACAAAATTAAACTTAAGAATCTTAAAAATAAAAAATAAACATTTGAGAAACCACTAAAAAAGAATGAGAATTGCAAGGGCCTAGAACATAGTATCTGAAACTACATCCTTAGTGATATACACTCTCAGAACAAATAGAATAGAAAGACCTCTTCATCTTCATTCAGTAACCTACTTGTCAGTGGTAATACTGGTATAATTTTGAATCTATTTTCCATATCTTATAAGATATAGAAAACAAATAATTATGTTAATGTTAGCGATTAAAATTTTCAATCAAGAAAAAAGAGATAAAAGTATAAAATCAAAGTTATATTACAATCTTTATAATATTAAATTTAAACTAGAAATATAAAAAAGGAAGGAAGAAAGGGAAGGAGGGAGGGTGAGAGGGGAAAGCAGGGAGAAGGAAAGAAGATAGCTTGCCAGAGTAGCCATATTAATATCAAAGTAGATTTCATAACAAAGATTATTACCAGGGTCATTTTATAATAATGAAGAGTTCAATTTATCAAGAGGATATAACAACCCTAAATGTTAAGCTTCTGACATCAGAGCTGCAAAACAAATAAGGTAAAAACTGACAGAACTGCAAGGAGAAAAAACTCCGACACAATTAACATTTAAAAAATCAGTCTACCTACCAAAAACAGAAAACATATTCTTTTCAAACGCACACAGAACATGTAGAAAGATAAACCATACTTCGGAGACAAAAATCAAGTCTTGGTAAATTTGAAAGTATTCACATACTCTATAATAAAATGACAACAGTGGAATTAAATTAAGAATCAACAACAAAAAGATATCTGGAAAACTCTCAAATATTTGGAAACAACGCACCTCTAAATAATCCATAGGGCAAAAAATAAAACAAAAGAAAAATTGTAAAGTATTTTGAACTGAATGAAAATGAAAACTCAGCATATCAAAATTTGTGGAATGTAGCTAAAGCAGTACTTAGAAGAAAATGGATTGCACTACACACATTAGAAAATTATAACTATTTCCAATCAGTGACCCGAGCCTCCATCATAAGAGAATTAGAAAAGAGGAGCAAATCAGACTCAAAGTAAACATACAGTGAAAGTCAATTAAAAAAAACAAAATTAAAATCAAAAGTCATTTCTTTAAGAAGATCATTAAACTTGATAAACCTCTAGCTAGACTAACTAGGAAAAAAAAGTGAAGACACAAACTATCAACAGTGGGAACGAGAAACATGACATCACTATAAAGTCTGTAGATATTAAAAGGAAAAAAGGAATACCTTGAACAACTTTATACCAAAGGACTGAACAACTTAGATTAAAAGGTCAAATTCCATGAAAGATACAAACTACCAAAGATTACTTTTAAAAAATCAGAATAGCTTTGTGTCTATCAAAGAAACTGAATTCTTGGTTTAAAAATCTCCCAACTAACAAAACAAAAACACTTCAAGCTCAGAGGACTTCACTGGTGAATTCTAACACTGATCATGTCAAAAATAAATTATATAAATATATAAGGTGACTCCATAGTGTAGTGGTTAGCATGTCTGCTTTACACACAGACGGTCCTGAGTTCATGGCCCAGGTGGAGCCACGGACCATACCCCGGGTGCACCCTGTGAGCATGTGGGAAGAGATGCCCCACCTTCAGAGATCCAGTTCTTAAGGGGAAACGGCAACATCCATAGGTCAAGGGTGAAAGTAGGGGGAGGGAATTAAAGAGTAGGGGGAAATACACACACACGCGCGCGCGCGCGCGCGTGTGTGTGTCTGTGTGTGTGTGTAATTAGGAACTGAGGGAACTTTATCTCGGTCTAATAAAGGACTACTAACATACTTAATAAAAACTGAATGCTTTCCCCCTAATATAAAGAATAAGACAAGGTATGTCTGCCCTCAAACTTCTATTCAATGTTATACTGGAGGTTCTAGCCAGTGCAATAAGGCAAGAAAGAAAATAAAAGGTATCCAGACTGAAAAGATAACAGATGACATGATTGTCTATTCACAGATGATATGATTGTCTATGTACAAAATTCTATGGAATCTATTTAAAAAAGCTAGAACTAGTAAGTGAATGTAACAAGGTTACAGAACACACACACAAATTTTTTTTTTAATTTCTATATGCTAGCAACAGCCACATATTTAAAATCAATCTATCCTCCCTCTGTACCTCCTTCCCCATCTCCCTCTCTCCATTTCCCTAATATAAAAAGTACTGCCTGGACCTCATGTCAACCTGTACCTATCTAATTTTCTGTTTGTCTCTAAATTTCTTGACCTCCCATTCACTCTGTGCATCACTGAAATCTAGATTTTTCTACATTTGTCATCTTATGGAAACTTCCTCATTAAAGTCCTCCTGAGTGTCAAATGCTATCCATATTTTTGGGGGCTCTTCTTATTGGAATTCTCAGCTGCATACAATACTTCTGATTACCCTCTCCTTGAATTCCTCTCCTCTCTTGGATTCTTTGGCTCCCACTCTAATTTTCCTCATATCATCTGTTTTTTTTCATGTCTTCCTCACATACTATTCTACCTCTTTTGTTGGATCTGTTATTTAACTGCTCTCTTTGTGCTATATAACCTTTCTCTAAACCTATTTCTTTGTATCTATTCTTATGGCCACAACTACCATTAACTTTACATTTATATATGAGATTTCATCAGAGTTTTAGATTTTTATATTCAAATGCCTGATGGAAATCCCAACCTAGGTGTTCAGAAGCAGCTAAAACTCAACTCGATACCATCTAATTAAAGCTACTCCTTCAGCACTTTCTTTGTTGCAAACACTACCACCCACTCAGTAACACAATCTAGAAGTCTGGGAATCACACATTCTTCTTTCTTCCTCACTTCCTCACTTTGGTGATCCTACTCTTTAAATGTGTCTTCATTTGTCCCCTTTTCTCATATCTGCAACTGCTGTTCTGGTACAGAATCATCTCTCACCTGGATCACCCCAAAGCTTTCAAATTCACCTCACAGTTTCAATACTTAACTGCTGTCACAAATCTGATCTTTCTAAAATGCAAATTTGTTAATATTATTCTGTTCTCTAAAATCTTCCAATAGTTCCATAAGCTCATATAAGTTTCATAAGTTCCTATGGTACATAAGGGCCTCCAAGATCTAGTTCCAGCCAATTTCGCCAATTTCTGACTAATCTTGACTCAAAGCTTCATATACTAAGTAACATCAAACCGCTTTTAATTACACACACACACACACACACACACACACACACACACACACACACACCCATGCTGTTTCTCACCTTCATACTTTTGCCTATATTAGTTCTTTCCTTCTGTGAAAAAAATCTTTTTCTGGCTAGTTACTTTCTATTCATCCTTTAAGACAACAAATGTTACCTCTTTCTTCATTTAGCTATTTCAAAGATTTATTTAGTACCAATTAAGTCTCAGGCGCTGGGATGATGAGGTGTATAAGACAAATAATGGTCCCTGCCCTCATGGAGCTTAGAGTCCACTTAAAGAAACAGATGACAAGCAAGCACGAAAAATAATGAATAAAAATAGCAGTAAGTGCTATGAAGGAGAAAGAATAGGTGCTTTTTAAAGAATAAGTGATATTTAAGCTGAAACTTAAAGAATGAGAAAAAATCAGCCAGAAAAAGAATGGACATAAGGGTATTACAGGCAAAAGGAACAGGAGATGTAGAGCTCTTAACTGGAAGAGTATGTCACATCTGAGGAACTGAGAGGAAGTGAGAGAAAGCCGGCAGGCATGTGGACGAGAGGAAGCATGCCACAAGATGAAATCAAGAGGCAGGCAGGGTCGGAACACACTGGATCTTGTGGGCCAAGATAAGGGGCTTGGACTTTATTCTAAATGTAATGGGAACTCACTAAGTGTTTGAGCAGGGGAATGACATGATCTAATTTATGTTTCAAAAGATTACACTGGGTTGAAAATAAATTTGCAGAGTGGAAGACCAGCTAAGAGACTACTAAAAAAGTCATGGCTAGAAATAGCTGGTGGTTTGAAATGAGGACATGCCAACAAATATTAAAAACCAGGAAATTTAAGAAATATTTTACAGACTCAATAAGAAATGGACCCAGTATGTGGGGAGAGTGAGGAGAAAAGATGCTAAATGACACTGAGAATGCTGTTTGAGCCATCAGGTGGATGATGATACCACTTGTTAAGGCTGTGGGGAAAAGCTGGATAGATATGAAAATACTGCATTTTTAAATATTTTAAACTTGACATGTTATGAGACATCAAAGTGGAGTTGCCAAAAAGGGAGATGGACATGAGTCTGGAGCTTAGAAAAAGGAACTAGGTTGAAGAACATACAGATAATATGTTTTAACTTTTTTTTCTCAGTTAAATTTTATTTTATTGTAACAACCTTGACCCACAGTGTACCAGCATGCATAAGAATGTAAGTTCAATGAAGGCGGGGGCTTTATCTTTTTTATCCTTGCATCTCCAGCTCACAAACCTAGATGGTATGGCCTGTTACACATCTGGGCTATATGGTATAGCCTATTGCTCTGTAGGGGAGGGAAAATACTTTTCCCTTTACATTTGTGGGTTCTTCACTGAGATATACCTCTCCAGCTTTATCTCCTACATGTCCTGCACACAGAGACGTTTTCATGACAGCCACCCTGCTAACACCCGGAATGCTCTCCGACCACCAAACATCTGAGATCCTACACAACAGGCTACTGCCCGGCTCAGGGCCATTATCTTCCATGACAGCTTTCTCCTATTCGGTCCTGCGCCTCCAGCTTCCAGGAGGTACAGCATTTATCACGCAATCCGAAAATCCTATATATAAACAGGGACTGTGCCTCGTTCATCTCTCTGCCAAAGGGAAAGCATCCAAAAATCGTTTGTGAGGTGAATGAAAGAGCAATGACAGTCATTCTAAAACGGATGCTCAGAAGCTCTGAAACACCTGCACTTGCGGGTGGCGGTTCAGTACGCACCCAAGGAAGGGAGAAGTGGTGCCTTCTCAGGGGCTGCTCTAGGAGGTTAACTTTTTATTTTGAAATAATTTCTAACTTTCAAAAAGTTGTAAAAACAATACATGGAATTCATATATACTCATTACCCAGTGTTAACATTATGCAACCAGAGGAGATTTATATAAACAGAAAACTAACACTTGCACATGTTAGTTAATAATATTCACTACTCTACGCAAGTTTCACCAATGTCCTTTTTCTGGTCCAAGATGCATAGGATCTCACATTGCATTTAGTTGTCACGTCTTCTTAGTCTCCTCCATAAAAAACCAATAGTTTCTTAGTTTTCCTTCTTTGCCCCATCACCTCACCAGTACTAGCCAGTTCTTTTGTAGAATATTCCTGAATTTTAATTTGTCTGATGTTTGCTCATAATTCGATTGAGGTTATGCATCTTGGTGTCTTTCTCAATTCATCATACAAGGAAGCACTGGACGTTTCAGGTAATATTAATTTTGATCACTCAGTTAAGGTGTTATCCATCAGACATCTTATGGGAAGATGCAAATATGCTGTTTGTCATCATACCTACACTCACTTATTTAGCATCTATAAATGATTTGCCCCTGCATTAATTATTATTGTAGTGTTTGCCAATGATTTGCTATTTCCATCACTTGTACAATATTCATTAATTAGAGTTCTGCTAAAAGGAAAAACAGTCCTTCCCCCACCCCACACATATTTGTTTATATCAGCATAGATTCATGTATATTTATTTTATTCTACAGGTTTTAATCCATCATTATCATTATTTATTTTGACGCTCAAATTGTCCCATATTTGGTTATCTGGAGTTTCTTCAAGTTGGCTTCAATGTCCTTTCTATATGACCTGATTATTTTTAAAGCACTTCCTTACTTTCTGACTCTAAAGATGCTCTAAGCTCATCTTTTATTTTTCTTGCCCACGCCTTGAAATTGGCCATTGCTGAAAAAAAGTCCACATTCTTCTTATTGGAACAGCTCTAACACTGTAGCCATTAGTTACTGTTTCAATTAATTAAAATTAGACAGAATTAAACATTCAGTTTTTTGGTAACACTAGCCATATTTCAAGTTTTAAATAAGCACACATAGCTAATGGCTACTGTACTGGACAGTTAAGATATAAAACATTTTCGTCACCACAGAAAGATCTACCAGACAGTGCTGATCAAAGAATGATATTTAGAAACCAAGATATGCTAAGTACATTCATTGCTACTGGGATGACAGTGTTTTAAGCCTGCTCAGTGCAACACACACACACACGCACACACATACACTCCTATTAGACAATTTTACTTTGAGAAGTCTGTCTTCAAAGGACAGCAGAGAAATGGGGAGAGTAGCTGGGGAAAATGTGGGGGGGGGGAAGATGAGGTCTCAGGAGGCATGTCTTTTAGGATAGGATATCCCAGAATATGTTTACATGTTGATGAAAACCACCTAAAAGAGAGGGTAAAGCGGATGAAATAGAAGGAATAACAAAAGGAGCAGTGTACTGGCGCTCTAGTGCTGCAAGTCAGCGCGTATGGACAATGGAGGCATAAGTGAAAAAGAACAAAAAAAATTTAGATGAGCAGAAAATATAAATGA
The DNA here is from genome assembly GCA_003508835.1 of Eonycteris spelaea. Classification (NCBI taxonomy): domain Eukaryota; kingdom Metazoa; phylum Chordata; class Mammalia; order Chiroptera; family Pteropodidae; genus Eonycteris; species Eonycteris spelaea. The sequence continues at coordinate 46,082 of PUFA01000425.1, forward strand.
ATATAAAATATAGATAAGCATGTCCACATAAAAACCTGTTGGTGGACATTAATAGTAGTTTTCTTTATAAGACTGAAAATGATTCAAGTACCCATAAACCGGTTAATGGATAAACAAATTCTATATGACATAATACTACTCATAAATAAATGAACTGGTTTCCAGTTCTAGGACAAGATGAAGTAGATGCATGCCTCTCTAGCTCTCTCATTAAGTATAGCTAAAAACTCTGGACATTTCATATAAAAGAAGTATGAGAAAACTCTGAAAGGCGAAGAGAAGAAGGCAAAGAAACTGGAGATCTTGAGACCTAAGGAAAGTCACAATAATCAATTCCCTGGGTTTTCTTTATAAAAACAGAACAATTACAACAATATACTGTAATAAAAGTTATGTGAATGTGGTCTCTCAACAAACTAGCACAAACTTTTTTTCACAATTACCAAGGATCTTAGCAGCCTTAGCATACGATTTTTTTTCTTTCCTTATTAAGTTGAGAACTTTCACCTTTTCACTTAAAGGAAGTGCTTTACAGCTTCTCTTTGGCATATCTGAATTGCCAGCATCACCACTCTTGTGCTTTGGGGCCATTATTAAGTAAAAGAAAGCTTACTTGAACATAAGCACTGTGATACTGCAGTAGTTGATCTGATAATCACACGACAGCTAATGACTGATTAATGGGTGAGGAGCATCTACAGCAGGATACACTGGACAAAGGGATAATTCATATCCCAGGCTGGAAGGAGTAGGACTGTATGGGATTTTATCATGCTACTCTGTACAGAAGACAACTTAAAATTGATGAATTACTTATTTCTGAAATTTTCTATTTAATATTTTCAGACTGTGGTTGGCTATAGATAACTGAAAACACAGAAAACAAAACTGCTGATAATGGGAGACTAACTGCACTTTATACATCCAGAGTGAGTAGCAGAGAAGCCACCAAACTGGGACTATCAATGAGCACAGACAAAAAAATTGCTTTAAGAAAAAGTCAGCTCTCTGTAGCCAAAGGACCAGGAACTGGGTAGCTTAGCAAGACAGGAACTATTTTTAGACAATAACCACCTACTCCAATCAAACACCATGAAAACACTATGGCTCCACCCTTACCCCATCAACAGGCCAAAAGCTGAGAGAACCTAGACTTCCATCTTTCACAGCCTATAATGAGCTCTTTCCCCCTAAGATATCACTAGAGACACCACATGGAGATGCCTTTCTATCCCTGCCTGGCAATAAGGCCCTCCTCCACCATGCCACAGTGGTGTCAGAGAAGGCTAGGTGGGAAGGCAAAGCTTTCATCACCTTCCAGGAGTAAAAACTTCTCGTAACCATGGTATCAGTAGAGGCCACACGGAGAAGTAAGGAGACAATCCACCCCACCTCAGCCAAAGTGGTCAAAGGGGAGCCGAAACTACCACTTCCATTCAGCAGTAAAAAGGAACTCTTCTTATTCTTCCCCAGGGGTATCAACAGAGGTTAAGTCAGACCTTGGACTTCTCTCTCTACCTTACAGTAATGAATGGGCACTCCTCTTTCCCCACTAGCAGAGGAGTTCGGCAAAAACAGATTCAAATGAGATCTATAGTCTCATACCACAATACCCAAAATGTCCAGGACAGAACTGAAAATGATTCATTATTACAAAAAAACAGACATTTTTCAACTTCAAACAAGAAAAGACAATCAGGTACCAACACTGAGATAACACGGACGTTGGAATTACCTGGCAAGGATATGAAAGCAGCCACCGTAAAAATGACTCAATGAGCAATCATGAACATATTTGAAATAAATTAAAAAATAGAAAAGTTTCAGCAAAAAAGAGAAATTACCACCGAAGAAATAATAAACATATAAAGACCAAATGGAAACCTCAGAACTTAAAAATACAATAAAAATTAAAAACTCAATAAATGGGATCAACAGCAGAAAGAAGAGGACAGAGGAAAGATCAGAGAGCTTAAAGACAGAATAATAGAAATCATCCAAAATGAACAAAAGAGAGAAAATAGACAGAGGGGGAAAAAAAGAGCAGAGCATCAGGAACCTGTGGGGCTATAACAGAAAATCTAACATTTATGCCATTGAAGTCTCAAACAGAACAGGAAAAGGTGGCAGGGCTGATAAAGTATTAGAAAAAAATAATAGCTGAAAATTCCCCATATTTAGCAAATGACATATTTATATATTCAAGAGGCTGAGTAAACACCAAACAGGATAAACTGAAAGAAATCTATACCAAGATATGTCACAGTCAAACTAAAACCATAGAAAACTAAAAACAAAGAAAAAAATCTTGAAAGCAGCCATAGAGAAACAGCACTTTACCTGCAAAGGAAAAACAATTTGAATGGCAGTAGATTTCTCATCAAAAACCATGGAGGCCAGAAGGAAGTAGTACATTTTTAATGTGTTAAAAAAGGACTGTCAACCGAGAATTCTATATTTAGTGAAAATATCCTTCAGGAATGAAGGAAAAACTCAAGACATTCTCAGATCAAGGAAAACTAAGAGAATATCACTAGTAGACCTATCTTTAAAAAATTAAGAGGAAATTCTCTAAACATAAAGACAGTGATCAAAGAAGGAATCTTGAAACAACAGGAAGGAAGACAGAAAGCAAAATTATGGGTAAATACAATTTTCTAACTTTTCTAAATTGTGTTAGAGGGCTGAAGCAAAATTGTAACACTGTTTGATGTGGTTCTCAGTGTATGTAGAGGAAATGTTTAAGACAATTATACTACAAATGGTGAATGTTAAAGGAATTTAGAAGAAGGTTAAGACTTTTATACTTTATTCTAACAGGTAAAATGTCCAGATTAGGAGACTACGATGTAATACACAAGCAATGTAATACCTAAACCAACCACTAGAAAAGCTATATGAAGAGATACACTATAGACTGAAAAACACAATAGATAGATAAATCAAAATGGAATTCCTAAAGTATGTTCAAGTAACACACAGGAAAAAGAAAATAGAAAGAAAATAGAAGGAACAGAAAACAAAAATATAAAATGGCAATTTAATCCTATCAATAATTACATTAAAAATAAATGATATAAAAGACAGAGATTGGCAGAGTAGATTTTAAAAGTAACCCAACTACATTCTATCCACAAGAAAACTACACAACAATTGGATGGATCTGATTGAAAAAAAGCCAATCTCAAAGGTCACACACTGTAAGATTCTATTTATATAACATTCTTAAAATGACAAAATTATAGCTATGAAGACAGATTAGAGGTTGCCAAAGGTTAGGGATGGTGGTGGAAGAGTGGGTGTGACTACAAAGGGGTAGCGTGAGGGAGATCTTTATGGTGATAGAATAGTTCTGTACCTTGATTGTGGAAGTGGTCACACAAATCTACACACGTGATGAAGAATGATATATGATGTGATGAAATGATATATATACAATATATACTGTACAATGTCAACTTCCTGGTTTCTACACTGTATATTAATTATGTAAGATGTAACCATTGAGGGAAACTGAGGACAGGGTACACAGGACCTCTCTATACTTTACAATTTCCTGTAAATCTATGATTTTATCAAGAGAAAAGCATCTTTTAAAAAAGTCAAACTGTGAGAGTTCAAATCCAGATTCTACAACTCTCTGTATGAACTTGGGCTTATTTAACATTATTTTGTCATCTGTAATATAAAAAATGATAGTATCTACCATAAAGTTATGATAAAAAAAATAAAACAGTACCTGAAAAAGACAAACTCTTGATATATGCAACAATGCTGATATATTTCAAAAGTATTCTGCTAAGTGCAAGAAGCAAGACACAAAAGACTATATGCTACATGAATCTGTCCATGTGACATTTTAGAAAAGGCAAAATTATAAGGACAGAAATCAGATCATGGTTGCCTGGAACTGGGATTGAATGCATTTCTGGGTAATGCCTTTTGGTACAGTTCTGACTTTTAAAGTCATGTTAATATTCTACATACTCAAAAAATAAATCAACAAGAATGGGAGAAAATAACATTAAACTGAATGCAAACAACCAACCACCAACTAATTCTATTTCAAAAGTACAACCTAACCAAACCAAGTAGAGGAGGGAGTAGTGGAAAGGGGACTAATCCGGATACTTTCACTGTATGTTCTTTAGGGTTTTTTTGCCGGGGCGGGGGGAACTGTAAACAAAACTCGAGCTGTTTTCAGTATACCTAATGAATCCAAATTGAAAAAATAACTGGTCTGTATTCTTGAAAAATCTTAATACCATGAAAGACAAAGAAAAGCTGAAAACAATTACAGGTTAAAGAGAGTAAAGAGGTATGACAACTAAATGTAATACATGATCTTGGAATGGATTCCTTTATGGACAGAAAAAAGTTTTAAAGGACATTGAAACAGTCGACAAAAGTGAAATATAACAACTACAGATTGAAATATTGAATATAACAACTACAGATTATACTTTTCTCGTAACAATGTTAAATTTCCTGAGTTTGATAACTCTACTACAGTTATTTAAGAGAATATCTTTATTCTTAGGAAATATATACTGATATACTAAAGGTCATGATTATGTAGCCTTCTTTAAAAGAGTTCAGGAAAAAATTAACTGAGTAAACTGTATATAGTACTAAATATATATATACATGTGGGGGAGGGAGAGGGAAAGAGAGAGGAAAAAACGCGAGCAGGAGGGAGAAGGGAGGAGGTGCTTCAAAGGAACTGCGGTGTTCATATTAAAAGAATAAATTATAGCATGGTATAACAATAAGAGAGTAACATTTATCCTAATCTTATTCCCTGGCTTTAAGGTATGTGGGTATGGTAGAAAACACAGCCTCTAATTGAAAAATCAGTAAAACAAAAAACAACAACAAAAAAACTATCTCCTGGGACATTCAGGTATCAGTTAAGACAAAGTTAGAGAAAACATTCAGAAGTCAGGGATATTGGGTAGTTTGTTGATAACACAGAGAAAGGATTTGGGTGAGAGGGAAAAGGTAGGGGACTAGGCTAGAACAGACTCCCAGAACTGTTACAAGAGTAGAGTTTGGGTGATAAAAAATGACTTGAGGGCAAAAGAGGAAAAAAGGATTCAAAGTAAGAAAGAATCAATACTGGAAATCTCAAGGTAGGCATTTAGATTTAGTCCCAAGGTCCCTAATGTTTTCCTTCTGCAGTATCAGAGTTCCTTCCTATAGGCCTTCTATTAGGAAGCCAGCCTTTTCACCTCCCTCCTGCCCAGGTAGACATGCTTCAGCTGTGACCCTCTAATACTCTATTGCCTAGATCTAACATTTAACCCCATTCAATAGTAAATATTGGTTGAATGAATTAATAACTAATCACTAATCATAACCTGAGTAGACTAGATAAGAAAACAAATTGGAAATCAACTTTAATAAAGGAATGTCATAGCAGTTTCATTTCTGAAAAAGTTTCTTAAGTATTTAAAATAAGCAAGTGGCTTAAGATTCAAAGAATACAAAATGGAAAATTATTTCTAGTTGATTTTGGTAAAAGAAACAGGCTTACTGCACAAGCAGCTGCTGGCACACAGTTCCATTCTCTGTTATCAGTTCATTCAGTTTTAATTCAAGGTGAACTTTACCCTAGAATGACAAAAAATATTATAAAATGAGTAGTCTCTTTTGCTGACAAAAAATTAAAAGTATATACTTTTACAAATGGTACTCATATTTCATTATGCACTATCAGTGATCCCTAGCACATGGCTTTGCCCACATCAAGCACCTGTTAAATGATTAATAACCAACAATGTAGATCAAAATCTGAAAGAAGCAGTGAAATGCTTTATCAAACATGGTATTCAAATCTAAGAATTTTATGCCTACTTCAACAAATATTTATGTATTTTGATTATCAGGAATTACAAAGAAAGATAACACCTTTTAGGAAATCTAGGAAATTTAAGCAAATTATAAAATACAGAATGTTTTTCTCTAGAAAAGATAAACCATTAATAAGAACAGAGTCAGTATTATTAAAAAACAGAAATCATACCATTTAAAACAATGAAGCTAAGTTAAAGCTGGTAAGACAATTTGTCGACATTTGCTTTTCTTAAATAATAAAGATTTATAGACTATCTACTGTATTTAAGGAGGCACTGTGGGAGTGGGTAGGAATCCACAGATATATAACACACAGTTACCATGTATAAGCAGCTCACAGTCTAGCTGGGGAGACAATAAACAAAAGATAACAATATATGGCCAAGACGATGATGAAAAAATGGAATACTGAAAACAAAGGAGTACTTTTTAAAACAGCTGTTAATAGGCTTCTTAAAAACTAAGTAGTATAAATTTAAAGCAAATTACCAACTTCTTAAGAAACAAAGGCTTAAGAACAATATAATCTAGAGCTTGATATTTCTACTGTGACACTGGTGATGAGCAATTCTGAACTGGTTAAGAATCACTGATGGATTACCTCCACCCAGCTGACAAGACAATTTCCACAGTGCCAAGGGGAAATTTCAGGAGTGTGATGTCTAGGGGTTGATGACATATGTAATTTCATCAGAAGTAAGAAAGTTCATTATCTAGTCACTGTTCCTTCTTGGAACAATCCCTTTCAGACATTCTTCACAGAAATCTAACCTAAACTGGCCTATTTGATGGAGATTTGTTATACAAGAATGAATCTGAAGCTCAGAGTAAAACAGTAAGTGATGAGTAATAAATATTGATGGATCTCAACAGAAAAATTTGCATGAGAAAGCTAAGCTCTAAAGAAAGGCATTGTTGTTAGTAAATTTAGAAGTAAGGTGGATTTAGAAGTAAATTAAGCCAATCTTCCACTAAAAATCTAGGCATAAATATTTATAAAAATAAGTCTTGTTAGTCCTGCACTTAATGTTCACAACACCTGCTATTCAACAGTGACCTTGAAGAGATCAATGATCTGTAGTAATTTGTAAAGTTACTCAACTAGAATTTTGAATGCTGTCATGCCACGAGTGTCACTTAGCTAGTGAGTGAGCCTAGCCAACCGCACCAACATTTGAATCTCAAAGCGGTTTTACTATTTTAACATGTATGTATTTTATAGTAGAAATTGTATGCTAACAAGGCATTCCCAACTGTCTCTCAGGAAATGTCTAGAATCTACTCTATTTCTAAGAACAATAAAAACCGTTAAAATAGAGTACAGGAGTAGTATAATAATTTCATCCACAATTAAAAATTACAGCACTGTATCAAGTCAAGTCTCGAAATAAAAAGATATTTAATGAGATTCTACCAGGAATCATTATCACTGAGTCAGAGCCTACCTAATAAGTTCACCTACTCACACAGGCTGTTATACTGGTATTACTCAACAAAAACATAATTGTGTATTAATCTGGTCAAGAAAAGAATGGAGACAGAACAGGTAGACATAAGAAACATACTATTAGGATTATGAGTTTTTAAATTAAGGAAATTATAACTTCTAAACTGTAAAATATTACCTCATTGTATATCTTACCATGGAGATATGTATATAATACCTAGTAAAAGAAACAAATTACAAAATAGGGTGTATAATATGTTAATTTGTAAAAATAAACTATATTTAATATTACTATATAAAATTACTAGGCGTTACCTTTGGTTGTTAGGATTTCAGGGTTTTTTGGCTCACCTAGATTTTTAAAGTTTCTACTACCAATGTGTGCTGCTTTTTAATAAAGAAAAATGAAAAGTTCTAAAAATTATTTGAAGCTACTTTTTAGAGTCAGAAACCTTATCTGTGAACATTTTAGAAAAATTATTTAATATTCCTTACTACAGTCACACAAAAGTTCGGCTTTACTTACATCTGTCATTTTGCGGATTTGGATTGCAAGAAAACAAGTTTTGTTGTTGTTGTTTTTTGTTTTTTGAGAGAGCAGTTTTAAGTTTAGCTAAACATTTCCTAGTCTCCTTTGAAGCCAGGGATAGTGTCTAAGTATAGCTATATGATACAGTTCTGGCCAATGAGATATAAAATAAAAGTTGCCAGAAGGGCATCCAAAGAAGCTTGTTAAATGAGATTTCCTAATTTCAGCAGTGGCCCAAGATGCTAAGCTTAATCAAAGCTTTCCAATGTCTCATGGTGCTGGGCAGATGAAAACTGGAGTCCAGGGCCCACCAAGATAAGAGTGGCCCTGGTAAATACCCAGGCTTTCCGTTGCGAACTCTAAAGCAGCAGTCCCCAAACTTTTTTGGCACCAGGAAGACCGGTGCTCCTATGAGAATCTAATGCCTGACGATCTGAGGATCTGAGGTGGAGCTGAGGCAGCGATGCTAGCGCTGGGGAGCAGCAGCAAATACGGATGAAGCTTCACTCCCTTCCCTGCCACTCCCCTCCTGCTGTGCGGCCTGGTTCCTAACAGGCCACAGACGGTAGGGGTTCGTGGCCTCCGGGGCTGAGGACCTCTGCTCTGAAGAACAAGAATGAATGGCATAGACCAGCCCTTACCAAGACTGAAATCTGACCTGGAATCAGCCTGATCCCTAATTGGATTAAGGTGAACTGTCTCTAATCTACTCATACGTCAAAAGCAAATCTCTGAAGGAAGAAAATATACATACATCATCCAGAACTTCAAGCTATCTCTAAAATATTTTATATTTCAATGTCCAGTATTCTATTAAAAATTGCTAAGCATGTGGAACACCAAAAACAAAAAAAATGGACACAACGAAGATTTATGGGAGATACAGATGTTGGAGTTAACTGACAGAAGTTAAAATAGCTGTTTAAAAAACATTTTAAGATAGAAAGCAAAATGAAAAATGTAGCAAATAACTGGAAATTATAAAATATATCAATGAAAAATTCAGAATTTAGCAATGAAATAACCACAATGAGGATGCATTTAACAGCAGATTAGTCACAGCAAAAATAAATAAAAAAAGGACTGTTGAAATGGTAGGGAGAATTTAACAAAACTGAAGAAGGACATCAAGGCTAAGTAGATTCAATAGCCCCCAGGAACACCCAAGTAGGATAAATATAAAGAAAACTACATGTAGCCCCAACATAAAACTGCTGAAAATAGAAGAGAAAGAGAAAATCCTAAAAGCAACTAGAAAAAATAGCCATTACATACAAATAAGTAATTCTAAGACTCTGACAAGGAAGTATGTTTGATCATAAACATGCAATATGATTTGTTCCACAGCTACTTCTTTATCCAATATCCTAAGAAAGAGTCAATGACAAAACAGTATACCTTTTATATATATCACAAAACATTGGAAGATCATGCATCTAGCAATATATTCTTTACTTTTAATTAAAAATAAACCAAATTCTTGGAAGGCGTTATATGTATTTCATAGCACTGATTATGTTGATATATGCATTATATCACATTAGTGTGTCTTAGCATATTTAAGAACTTGTACTATTCTGGTTCTGTCTGAAGGTTTAATATTTTATATGTTAACTTTATTTCAATTACTTTTAGAAAAATTTCACAAAGAAAAATCTTTGGTTATTTTAATTTTATATTGTTATTCTTGTTACTATGTAGAAGATACGTGAACTTCTGCATACTGTGTGGGAAACTCAGATGAATATAGGTATTTGAGCAAAACACAACATATGCATTTAAAACCTCTTGAGTATAAATATTTTTTTAGTTTTTATCATAAAACACTAAATTTCAACAACTATTCTACATAAAACAACCCAGTATATTTCCACTGGTGAAGATTTTCCTTCATATGAGGGGAAAAATTCTTCCCATTAGGGGGAAAGAAATCAGATTTCTGATAGATGTTTTCGTATTCATTTTGTAAGTAATTAAATCTGTAAATCATTTTGGACATAACTACCTGTCAGATGAAAAACAAAAGGTTTTATTTACTATCTCTTATTTAGGTATAGATAGATTAGTTTTTCTCCTTAAAGAAGTACTTATTATGATCTAGTTCATTCTAGGTTCATTCTTTTCCTATTTCATGTTTACAAATTTATAATTTTTTAAAATCAACTTGCAACAATGAATTATATCTTCACATTCAATGTCTTAATTGGGCATGTACAAAATACCCTAATGTATGTATTATTAGCTATAATCAATGCTTTTTTTTAATGCTTGTTTAGCAAGAGTAGAGGATATATTACAAGAAAAAAAACTACAAATCAATCAATTACTTATGGCATGATCCAGAAATTCAAGATAACCTTGTTGGTAAAGACATTAATCACATCAAAAAGATGTGATTGACAGTATATCTGGATTTACTGCTTGTACAAGTTGTGTGAGACAAACAACCTTATTAATGAGAGAACCAATTTCTCCATATGAGAAATTTGGTTTAATTGGTCTTATGTAAAGGCATGCTCTTTATCATCACACCGAAGAAATAAAGAAAGGAAAAATACTTTGTTGTGAGTCCCAGGATTAAATAGTTAACAGCATGGCTGCGGATCACTGAAGCCAGAAGAGGATTTATATGAAGAGGCACCAAATGAAATTAACTTCATTTACACAGCAAAGAATATGGAGAAATAATACCAAGTGACATAGAATGATAACCAGGATCAGAAACTACAGAAGAGTATGCTTCGAAAAGGAGGGAGTGGTCAACAATATCAAAAGCTGCTGAAAAGCTATGTGAGAGAAGGACTTAAAAATGTCCATTAGACTTAGCAGTAACACAATGTCATGGGTAGTATTAGTGAGAGCCATTTGTGCTCTTCCTCTGACCCACTGTGGGGTCTAAAGGCAGATTAGAGTAGGTTGACAAGAGAACAGTTCGATACAGAGGGGAAAACTGCAAAAAGTGTAGAATAACACACTCATGAAATAGTAATAATATCTTGAATGTTTGAAAAGAAAACAAAATAATTAACATTACTGAAAGTAATAAAGCATCTGGGAAGCAAGTCCAGACAAGAGGTTAGAGTTCTTGGCAATTTTCAAATGTTCTGGTATAAGACCCATCTAACTTCTACCGGGTTCTTTTCATTTGAGGGCTAAAGAATGTTTTTTCATTTGTTACTAAAAAAACTGAAGGGAATTCTATATACTAAAGTTCTCATTTCACAGATCAAGATCTTCAGACAACTATAGATGGGTTAGCAACTATTTGGGGTACAAATGCCAATTAGTGGTAGAGCTAGGAAATCAAACATCTTCCCCTCTGAAGTAGATAACACCAATTATTTCTTCTACCCAAATCCCTTTCTTAGAGCATATGCCTACCCCCAAAACAGACTTCTTTACAGTGACTTTACCCTCAATCAGTGGATATATGACACAAGTTTGGCCAAATTCTCTCTTTAAATTGTGGCAGGGAACTGAGTCAGATCTTGGAGAGTAAGGGGGCTATATGGCCATGTAGACTCAAAGGCTGATGTGGCCTTTTTTTTAGATATCAACAAGAAATTAGAGGGGATTTACAGAGAAGCAGGAGAGACAGTCTTATCAGACAAACAAAAAGAATATAATGGAATCTCAGTCTTAAATCGTGTTTCTCCCTCTCCCTCTCTCTCTTTTTTATGCCTACAACACCATCCAAATACTAACCAGGCCCGACCCTCCTTAGCTTCCAAGATCAGATGGGATTGGGCTTGTTCAGGGTAGCATGGGCATAGACTAGTGTTTTTTTCTTTCCCTTTCATTTTGCAAAGTGAAATTATATTAAAACAAGAGGGAAAGATAGAGAGAAAACACTAACTATTCGCTTTACAAAATGAAAGGGAAAGAAAAAAATACTAAACAGTAAGCACTTACAGTCAATGAACAGTGTGGAATAGGTAGGAATCAATCAGTTCCCATGTACCTCTCACAGTATTTACTGCTCACTGAGTGGAAGATTAAAGATACAGTATGTATTTCAACTTTACCACAGCCCAAAATGCAAGCTGTTTTACATAGTTGTCAACCCACAATAAACCAAGTACTCAATACTTTAGTGCTTTATAAAAACTGAAGTCTTTTCAAAATAATTTTGACTATGTGAACTGTATCTAGTGTATTATTATAAGAAACTGACTTCCACTTAAGATGCAGCTTCTCTGTAGATGCCTGAGAACTTCCTAGCTCTTTCTGGCCAAATTGAAGTTCCTGTTAATTATACTCCAAGAAGTTCCCTAGGAACTTTCTAATACCCCTTCCTTTTTCTTTGAGTTTGAGCAGGCTTCTGTTTCTTATACTTACATGTTCCTTAGATCCTCCTAATGATCTCTGTTGAAGCCTTTTTATAACCAACATTACAGAATAGTGAAAGGAAGTAAAGCATAGTGGTTAGGAGTTTTACAATCAGATAAGATCTCTACTGTAATCATGGCTCCATCACTTAATATTGCTGTGACTTCGGAGACATCATTTAACCACTCAATGCTACCTATACCTCATAACATTATTTTGAAGACTAAATGAGATAATATATATATCAAGTACTTAGTACTGTGCTTGGTATATAATTATTAGATGGAATTCCTACTGAATTCAATCATTTCATGGCTTTTCCCTTTGGCTTCGTTAATAGCTCTCATTTCCATGACATTTTTATGGAATTTTATAAAACTTATGCAAATGAAAAAATTTATTAATGAAGTAGGATTTGTATGAATCACAAAGTTGATTTAGTATTTCTTGATCGGTTTTAAGGTCAAATAACAATATTCCCAATGGTACCATATTAACCTATAAAGTGTTATATATTCCTCCCACCTCCTCAAGTACTCTTCCTCCCAAAAAGTATTTTAAATAGTGAACAGATCTTACTAATTAAGTATCATTTAAGAGAAAATAGCTGTAAAGGTTAATAACTCATGGTTGGTTATGAAAATAAATCATAGCAAATAAAAAATGTCAACGTTATAACTAATACTATTTCCAAAATTTTCATATTTCATAAATGAATTTTTATGTATACCATCCAATAAAAGCCTGTTACCCACTACTAATTTCTCATACCCTCTCCAAGAACCATATATTCTATAGAGATTTCTACATTTTGAGAGGTAGGACCCTTAAATCATTTAGCAAATTTACACTGATCATAAAAAGAATAAATTTTAATAAACTATATCTTAAAATAATCTTCAAATTTAATTTTATACAAACTCAAAAGCTTTTTCATATATTGCTTTTTGTTAAAACTATTAAAAAGAAAAACAGATACTTTAACATTTTTATATCTGCCTTTTTTGCAAACACATATTAGGGAAATGGCCACTTGATCAACTAGTGGCTAACTGATATTTTACAACTGATAGCATTTAACAGCTTTCAAAATAGTCTGAAAGGTGTTTCACTTAATTCTCATATGAGTCAACCCGGAAACTTTTATTTCCATTTTATAGAAATAAAATTGAAGGCCAATAATGTAACCACGTATGAAAATTAGGATCTAAATTTTCTGACTTCTAGTTTAAAACTCTTTCCACTTCATCACATTGCCTCTCACCTGGATCATTTACCATACTGTACAATTGGGATGTGAATAATAGTTACTGCCAAATGGAGAGAAAAGAACGTTAAAATGGGATACAGTGGATAAAAAGGAAAAGTTTGAATTGCATTTTGTACTTAAAGGGTTTTAGTATACCAATAAATTTTTTGACAATTTAATCAAGAAGAATGCTTGAGAGGTTATGAGGAAACAGAAACACAGGCACTTTATTTGCAAATATCTGTGGGGGTGTGTGTGCAGCACTTTTTTCTTGTCCTAAGCTTCTGTTTGAGTCACAGTGGCAAATTATAGCTTCTTTTAGAGGGGGAGAATTCTGCTTGCAGTTATGCCCTCGGGAAATGGTTTCACAGTCCTAACCATATTTTATAAGTAAATAAGATTACATAAAAGGATTCCCTTTAGATAGAAATAATAATTTCTAAGAGAAAGTCATATTTTTCAGAGACAAAAACGTTAAGGTACATGGCTAAACATCCATCTTTACTCACAGAATCTGTAAGACCTCTTATTTTGGCAAGAGGAAAGAAGAGCTTTAAAAAGAGTAATGATATCCTTTCAAACAAAGAAGAGGGGAACAATTGGAAGGGTGGATGTGGGAATTAAGGTTCTGTATGGCGGGCTTAGGCATAGTTTGAATGAATAACATTTTCCCAAGTCTAGTTTATTATAGAGTAAAGCATGAAATCACAGACATCTAGCGATTCTCCTCAAAGTCAGAATCAATAAAACATATTTTTTTCCTTAAAACTTTTCCCCATATAAAAAATTTTAATAATTTGCTATTTTGACTCAAACAAAAGAACTAAGGGAGAAAAAAATGTCCACCTAATATAACCTCCCCAAACTCCTCATACGTGCACATACACGTGTTATTCTTGAATTCATGAGGCAAGGCATTGTCTCCTAGCTAACTTTTTATATTACCCAAAGGTTTATAATATTTGGCACCAGAATTTAAAATTAGATATAATAAGTTTTATGTATATGATCTAGTATAATTCATTTTTCACTCATTTCTGTGTGTGACAATCTTCTAATCACTTAAGATTTAATATTTACCTGAACCTCTGAATTGGAGTCAACTGGCTGTAGTGAAAACCAAGTTTCTTTGCCACTGTGGTTACACAAATCTTCTTTTTTGATAGCTACTTTTCCTATAGGAAGTAAGTAAAACAATATGAGGAGACATTTTGTATAATCATCAGCACTATTATATATAATACTGTGTAGAAAATGTTTTAAAAGAATTTGTACCTATTGATATAAAAATACATTTTTATAAAGCATTTTTCTATATTCTAAAGAATGAAAAGTGCTCATTTCTCCTTGTCCCTTGACAGTCCTTTCTCTGGATCATTTTGAATCAGGGAAGTAACCAGATTTCAGTTGCATATAAATACGACTGAATTTTTTAATACTTATTCAGATTCATATTTTTACCCAGAGTACATTCAATGTAAAAAGCGGTGTACAACGACAGTGCAAACTAATCTTCCCAATGCTTTAATGCTATGAATAACCCTATGTTCTATATCTACATTTAATAAGAGTTTATAAGTCCCAATTAAGAGACAAATAAAAACATTATATACATCACCAACATTAAAAATTGACTCAAAAATTATGGGAGATGAAAGCAATAATTTTATTAAAAATTCGTTTTTAAAATATTGTGAACGCTGTTTATACTGCTTCAATGCATACAAAAAAAAAATCACAGCAGTTCCTTAAAGTGTTTCTACCTTTTAGAGAAAGATACAGTACAATGAACAAAGTAGTATGAGAGGAAGCAACAGAAATATTTTCATTGTAATGAAGTATTTTCCACGTTGGTACAAAGCATTTCCTTCCTCAATTCAAGTTTTAAGAAGTAGACACAGTTTTGTATATGACTGACAATTTATTCAAAGATCATAAAAACTTTAACAATGGATATATACTAAAGTCAAAAACAGTTCACTTTCTTTTATCAAATAAGAATTTTCATTTGATTACCTGAATTATACTTCCAGGGTATCTTGTACTTATGATCTATCTAGGTCTTTCAGTTCAACATATGAAAATTTTTAGAAAACGGTAAAACATTTTTCTGTTAAGATATATCAATTTTTGTGTATCAAGTGGAAAGGAAAGGCATGACAGGAAAACAAACAGAAAAACTATCTTTTAAAATTTTATTCTGGAATTAGATAGCAGTAATGGTTGCACAACTCTGAACATGCTAAAAACCACTGCACTGTACACTGTAAAAGGGTGTTATGGTATATGAATTACACCTCGATAAAGCTGTTACTAAAAAAATTTTAACCATATTAAAATTTTTGAAAGTTTATCAACTCGAACTACAAAAGATATGTGTATAATTTTAAGGAAAATATTAAAATCTATAGCCACATATATTTTTATTAGAGTGGCAACTGTATTAATATGTAATTCAAAGAACTATTGAAAATATATCAACTATATTTATTAACAGGAGACTTAAACCTTGTAAAATTTTAAAATCAATAAATTGACCCTCACAACAAGCATAAATCTTTCCAACTTCCTTTTAAATATAATGGATGAAATCTAATGTGAAAGCCAAAATCTTCATGTAAATGAATATACAGCATTTATAATTCATTCAAATCTTGTAGGAAATGGCACTAGGAAAATAATGTATTTCAGCCTTTTGGGGGTTAAATTTAAGATACAAAATGATGAAAAAACAGAAATTCTTCTAGTAATGACTATACAGATTCAAAGCCTAATTGGAACACCCAAATATTCTTTAAGCTGCTGAAGGAGTTTAGGTTAACAGCCAAATCACACAAATCTCTTGGCATGTTTTATCTACAGATTTTATCAAATTTCTGGCAAATCAATATAATACCAGGAATGGCTTAGGATAAGTTATGACAAAGTATTCAATATTGTCACAAAAAAATACTTACGATTATCATAATTCTATCAAGCAGTTCCATTTACCATTGATTTCACACCACATATAAACGTTAAGACGATGGATAACAGCTTGACATCATGTGTATGTGTGTGTGTACATACATCTATACGTCCTATAGCTGAAGTTCTTGTATTTTGAGAACCACTCATCTTCTTTAAGAATTTTAGTATTTATGTACCTTTTGTGTCCTCTCCCCAGAAAAATACAGGTATTTTCTGGCATATAATTTTAAGAGTAAACCCACCATCCAGAAATTTACTGGTACTCTCTTGGTTAATAACCCTATTTTACAATTTCCAAGATTTTTAGTTTTATACATAATTTATGAATATGTATACAGATGTACATGTGTGTACACATAATATATACAAAATCACTAAAGCAAGCCCTTAACTGAAAAATAGGGTTTTTAAAAAAAGTTTATTTAGAAATTTACTGGTTTCATCTACTTACTCATTTAACAAATAATCACAACGACACTGTGTTTTAAATGGTGATATGATTTCTAGACTCCCCTAACTGAAGTTATGACTCATAACTCCAGATCACTGGAAATACATCTTCTCCCACAGGTGCCTTCCCAAAAGAGAATCCACTCTTAGTTCACAGGTAAAAAAATATCCCAGAAACAAGTGCCCTTTACTTCTCATTTCATATTTCGTGTATCCATGGTGCTTATGGTCATGAAAGAGTTGAATGGTTCTTATCTCCTAAGAGGGAAACTCTTCTCTGACTATTGCATAAATAAGCCACCAATAAGTTAAGAAAAACCTATAATTTTATTGCCAGCTCTTATTCTATCAAGTTTCTTTTTAAGATTTTAGTTTGTGAAATATAAAGATTTAACTGCATGAGACAAAAGAAAAAGCAGGGAAGAATATATGAGCCCAAGAAGTCAGAGAAACTGTTATATAAGAATGACAGAGGAAAATAAAAACATTTGAAGTCATTAGGTATTATGATACTTCTAACATGTTCAGCACTTTATTAGGCAACATGACATATGAAAAAGTCACCAGTCTTAGGGAATCAAACAGGATAGAGAGGGAGGGAAAGAGAGAGAATGACTGAATGAATGATTGAGAGAAAGGTAGGAGGATAAAGGGCAAAGGAATACAGAAAAAGGAGAAGAGAGGGACAGGGATGGGAGGAACAAGTTTCTGAAATATGAATAAGGCCAAAAAAACCTCTCATCTTGTTTTGAGCTGCCCTTAGTTAAACTAGTTAGATGGCAAGTATTGACTGTAAAAGGTAGGCAGCCTGATACAGTGGAAAGAGCACTGAACTGAAAGAAAAGCCAGATTAACTGAATGTTTACCAGATAGAAGACATTCTTACATATTGCCAGACTTCAAAACCAAGGTACCCCTGTCCATGTTCCTTCCAATACAGACATTAATTTCATAACACAGAGTCCATGCTGTTACTTGTTAGGTATGTGACCCTGGGCGATTTCTTTAACCTCTACACCTCATTTACCTCCCTCTGTATCGGAAACAACTTTTAGCTCTAAGAATCTTAAAAATCTATTCTGTGCCTCTAATGGTTCCAAAGATTGTTTGTCTAGTGTTTACTATTTTAAACAAAGGTAACTCATGAAATCGCCATCCTCAGAAAATAAAAAAAGAAAGAAAAAAAGGAAAAGAAAATCACCCAGGAACGAACTACCCAACAAATTATTTATAGGCAGTTATTTCATTTCCTCACTGACCCGACAAACTCAGACCAAAAGAACTTAAATAGGCACACGCGTGCACACATGCATGCACACATAAACACACGCGCACACACACACACCACCCCCGACCCACCCCAGATACTGTATTAGTTCCTTAAAATAAGATGAGAGAAAATACAAAAAGAAATGAAGGCACTGTGGGCAAAGAAACCATCTTTGTTGGTCTCTAAGTTAAAAAAAACAACACAAAAACTATTAACTTTCCAGCACCACTTCTATGCAGCACTTTCTTGCCATCTGTAAATATTATGTTATAGTTGGGCCCCATTTTTAGACACAGCTTATTCTTAGAAATTTCTTTCTAATATAGATCATCAAATGGCAAAAATCTCGACAGTCCTGTTCCTACTTGGATACTAGTAGAGATGCCTGAAAGAGTAAGAAGAAGCAGTGACAAGTGTGACTGCCTATACAAGATGAAATAGGACCAGGAGACTGAACAAATTCTGGCGGATAGTCAGAATAGCAGCAATTCAGTCAATAGCAACCCTTCAATGCCTCAGTGTATGGGGTTTAGGTGGATACATTTTGGGTTCTGTGTTAGACTGGCATATTAATGGTCTCCTTGGTCTATGCCATTGTGTGATCACCTCCAGTACAGACTCTGGGTTTGGCCCCATCACTTGCTTTTGCCAAAGGGACCTGAGCAAATGTGATACAAGCAGAGGTTTAATAAGCACCTGTGAAGTGGAGCTTACCCTTTTGGAACCCCAACACCATGTGGAGAGGAAGGCTCAGATAACAGCCCACACTAGCTATTAAACATATGAGTCAGACCATTCAGCTCAATCAATATCCCAGATAACTGCACATTAGTGACCCCACGTGAGACCAGCAGAACCACCCAGTTCAACTCAGCCCAAACTGACAAGCCACAGGATCAGAAACAAATTATATGGTTGCTGTATTAGGCCACTAAGTATTAGAATACTGTTACATAGCAATAGATGACTGATACAGCACCTATGCAAACGGATGCCAAAGTATAGTCTTAGGCAAAATTTAAATAGTAGGTTTGACTTAAGAGCTAAAAGCCAGCAGAAATTATAATTCGAAGAGTTGAAAAAGACAGCTGTCTTAAATTCAGCCTCATTTTATGGGTGAACAAGGCCTAAGAAGGCAAAAGTGACTTAAGGGCATACAGCTAGTTAATGACAGTCTTGACCAAAATTCACATCTCTGATATCCTAGTAAAATCCTCCTTATCAAATATCATTCTAAGCCAAAGGGAAAGAAAAAGAGTTGCCACAGTCTACTGAGATAATCATAGTTTAGCTGTTTGAGCCTAGATTCCTATGAAAACTAAATTAACTAGAAAATACACAATGGGAGGTAAAATACATATGCTTTAATTTCATTTTAATGTTATGATAATCTTCATTAGAATTGGAAATACATCCTTATATAAAGTTTTTCTTTTCTCCTTTTCTCAGTTTTTAAGAGAAGATGACAGCATACCTTAAGACAATATATCACACAGTAAAAGATCTTTAAAGCCTTAAATTTACAATTTCCTAAATTTTTGAAAAATGGTTCCTATGTTTCAAGTTTTCAATTAATCGATAATCCATCATTTGCATGAACTATTCCTGGCACATAAATACAAAAAATTATGTCCCATATCAATAATAGTCATTACTTCTGGGAAGGGGACTGGAGGGGGTCAATGGTTATAGGATTATCTGTAATACTGGAATTCAGATTTTTTTACAAAAACAAAAATATCCATATATTACTTATATAATACAAATAAAAAGCAAACAAGCACTTAAAGCTATATTTAACCAGTACACATTCTCACATCTATAGCTCAAATTTCATTTCCAGAAAATGCTATGGTACTGTTTAATCTACAATTGGGCAACTCAGAGTTATAAAATAATTGAGAAAACTCAATTTCCAGGAGTTTAAAATTTTTTTAAAAACCAACAACCCAACTTTGAGTTAATGACAAACAAAATATGTTGAACTACAAAAACGTAAGTATTTATAAATGAAAACATCAAGACCATTTTCCAACTTTAAAGGGTATGTATGTACTGTTTAATTTAATAAGAATTCCTATGTGTAAAAGGAAAAAATTCCCACTAAATATAGAAATTTTACCTATTAATAAGAATAAACTTATTTGGAAAAAAGTTCTCACACAAAGTTATGGTTTTTTGATACTAATCCACAAAGAATTAATTCTTACTTAAAACTGATTTTTACTTTTAAAAACACACACACACATACAAAAACAAAGTCAACTTTTGGAAACCATAAACCTCGACTACAGTCCTTTCCAAGAAATACTATATTACTATAATGTATAAACAGACAATAAAAATTACAAAATATGTTCTTAAAAAGACATGGCAGTTAATCTAAAACACTCTTTTTCTCAGGGGTCACTAATAATCACCAACAGTCTCTATCTAATCCTTGTCCTACTCTACCTCTCTCTCATTGTGGACATAAAAGATCTCTCCACTTTCAGTGGTATTAATCTAGCTCTCTTTCTACCTTTCTGATACACCTTATCAATCTTTACTGAAGCCTCATTTTCCCTGCAACACATTGCTCATCTCCTCCCAGGGAAATTTCATTCATTATTGTAGAGGCTTTAAGTATCACTTAATGCTAATGACTCTCAAATCCACATCTCCAGCTCTTCTTTTCTTTAAGCTTCAGATCTGTATTCTCAAGAGTCAACCAAAGATGTTCCACAAAGATGTTCCCTGGGTAATACAAATTTAACTTGTTTTAAACCAAAAGTCATTCATCCTCTCCTTCCCATCCCCTGCTCAAAACTAAACGCTACTGCTGTGTTCCTTGTTATCACTTAATGACAACCATACTAACAAGACATTTTAAACTCTATCCCTTCTCACATCCTCTTTGTAGTCTTAGTCCCTAAATCCTATTTGAAGCTACTCCTGTGAAGTACATTCCCTCATTTTATTTCCACTGCCATTGCCCTTTTCATTTCATTTGATAATAGCCTCCTGGTTATTGTCTCCCTGCCTCTAATCTCTCTCTAGTCTAAACTATAAATGATAGATCAAACATTTAAAGTATATATATACGTACTTTAAAAAATACATGTGTATATATTGTTATACATAATACATTTTAAATGTAATCAATAAACACTGAGTTTATAGCTTTAAAGTTACTGTTGTAGATCACAGGAACTTGTTAAACTACAAAAGTACATATGTATACACAATTACATGTAATTTTAAAAAGGTTCCTCATTTTTAAAAGACTCAATACTACTGTATAAAGTCCAAATTCCTTAGCACAGCTTTTAGGATCCATCACGACTTGACCCCAGATTATACTTCCAACTTTACATTTACTACCCTTCTCCTAAGTAATTTATATACTCCAGCAGATACGCCACAAATACGATTCAATTTTTTCCTCCCCCGCTTCTGCCAATCCCTATTACCTTGAAACTGCTTCCTTTTCCTACCTAGGTAGTCTCTGTTAATCCTCCACCAAACAAAATTAACTGTTCTCCCCTCAATTCTCCCAAGTACTTTGTTCATACCCCCAGCACAGAACCTATTATATTAGTATTAGAGTACAAGTCTGCCTCTCTGACAGCTGGAAGCAAACTGAATCTTATTCATCCTTATATTCCCATTCATTGTATGCCACATAAAAGTGTGTGTGAATGTCTGTTTAACTGAATTGAGGATGGAGCCTCAGGGACGATCTATAATAAGGGTCTGCTAGAAAAAGAAGAGTCTGCATAGAAATAAGGAAGTTAGAAAAATAAAGACAACTAGGAAAATACAATGTCATTAAACTGTTTTTCCCTGGGCTTTCAACAAGTCAAATGTGACACAGAGGCAGATGAGGATTGAAAACTGCGAAAATGCCTTTTGTGACAAGAAAAAGTATTTAGTAGGAATATAGCTTTAAAAAGTTAACATATTTAACAAATAAAAAGATACATAAAATAAATAAAGATACAATTCCAAGTAAAAAAAGGGCAAAAAGAGAATTCATAGGAAAAAAATGTAAAAGACTAATAAACACATGAAAAATTCCTCAAATTCACTGATAATCAGAAAAATACAAAATACAAAATTAGATATTTTTCACCTATTAAACTGGAAATTTCTTTCAATGATAATATCCAAGAATGACCAGGATACGGTAAAATGGTTATATGCCCATGTCATATTTGGGGGAATGTAAATTAGTACAATATTTCTGAGGCCAATGTAAAAATATATATGGGATAACCGCTAAAAATATTTGTACCTTTTGACTTACTATTTTCACTTCTAAAAATTTATCCTAAGAAAAATGGACATGCAAAAATTTATGTAGAAGGATGTTTATAGTAGCACCATTTAGAGCACCAAAAATCTGGAAACATAAATGTTTACCAACAAAGGAGTGTTTAAAATAATACATTTCTATACAAAAGATATTATATAACAAATATTTTTAAAAAATATTTAGTAACACAGGAAAAGGATCATTAGATGGATGATATTAAGTGAAAAAGGAAAAAAACTGAATAAGTAGTACAATGTAATAATATAAATTCATGGAATAAAGAATGGGAAGAAATATACAAATTATTAACTGTAGTTATTCCTGTGCAGACTCATTAAGATATATAATTATTTTATAATTTTAAAAAGTTGTTTCTAAGAGGTTATTTGATTTTCTCTAAAATGACTTTTACAAACTTCAAAAAATGTTTGTCAGAAAAATGTAGAAGCCAGATTACGGAAACTTAAAAAGAAATAAATAGTAATCAGAGGAAGGATATAGACCATTTGTTAAAGAGTTTAACAGCAAAGGAAAAATAAATTACACAGTGGTTAAGAAGACTAAGTCGAATAAAGTTTAATCATTTAAACTGTAGGAAACCTGATCATATTGCAGATGATGAAATTCAGGATACTAAAAAGAGAGAGGATAATATATGTAAATTATAGACCTGTTATTAAAATATAAAGACAGTAGTGCAAAGACCATAAATGTTACACATATGTGGCCAGTGAGCTTTGTTCTAGTCCATTCAGCCTCAATTATTTAAGAAACAGATACCAGTCACCAATACAACCAGAGAGAAAACATAGGACTAGACTAAAGCAAATTAATTATTCCTATTAGAAAAATGTCAAAAATAGATGTTCTTTGGGAGATCAAATACTGTGATCTTTGTATAAAGACATTCTTTGAACTATTCAACAAATACATACTGAACATTTACTAAATGTAAGGCACTCTGTGACTGATAGCCCTGACTTCATAAATATGATATTCAGCTAGAAGATCTAAATATTAAACAACAAACTGATGAACAAGCATGAGTACTAAAGGACACATCAAATACTATAGAAACATATGCCACCATGATGAGGAGGTATCAGTCATGACGCTTCTGAGGAAATGGCACCTAAGCTTAGCATACAAATTAAAAATCAGATTCATGAATGAATATGAAGAGTAGAAAAAGTGATTAGAAATGTTCAACATATGTTGTTGTTGTTGTTTTAACACTACATTTTGAAAAAGAATGACCATAAAAATCAATGTTGTGATTAAAGATAATTATGAATAGTACATACCTATACGAAGGTCTCTTTGTAAAACGTTCTTATCATAAACATAGAAAGACAAATACTGGAAAGTTCTTGGAATCTCAAAGTAAAACTCTTCACTGAAAAATGGGCTAGAGAGAAAAGGGGGAAAGTTCATTATTTAAAATTTAACAGTGTCCTCAAATAACATTTTCAATAAAATAAATTACAGACTAAAACAGCATAAGAAAAGCTTCAAAAGCTCCAAAATAATTTTTCTACGCTAAGTTTCAACTACATTCTGTACAAACCAAGTTCAACTCTGAAAGGACCTCAATTGCCTGGTTGAGCTCTGAACAAACAGTTTTCAAGGAGCCCTATAAACAGAAGATCCAGTAATTGCGTAGGGTCCTGCTCAACTAAAGAGGACACAAATGAGAGGGGAGGACAGTGTCATTCACACCATCAGCATCTCCGAAAAACATGTAAAGCTGTACTAATCACAATAATACATAACACCTAAAAAGGGTAATGTTATGTAAAACATTACTTTAAAATATATTTTAAAAAATAAAACTGGTTACTTTTTAATTAACTTTCCTGAGGTATAAGTTACATACAATAAAATCCAATTTATGTATAAAGGTTAATGATTTTGGATAAATTTATACTGTGTAGTCTCCATCTCAATTAAGATATGGTAACACATCTCACACCTGTTAGAATAGCTATAATCAACAGGACAAGTAATAACAAATCCTGGAGAGGATGTGGAGAAATAGGAACCCTCATACACTGCTGGTGGGACTGCAAAATGGTATGGCCGCTATGGAAAGCGGTATGGAGGTTCCTCAAAAAACTAAGAATTGACCTACCATATGATCCAGCAATGCTTCTACTGGGTATTTACCCCAAAGACTTGAAAACTCATGTCTGAAAAGATATTTGCACACCGATGTTCACAGCAGCATTATTCACAGTGGCCAGGGCATGGAAGCAACCAAAGTGTCCTACAATAGATGACTGGCTAAAGCAGCTAGGGTACATATGTACAATGGAATATTACTCAGCCATAAGAAGAGATGAAATACTGCCATTTGCAATAACATGGATGGACCTCGAGATAATCATACTAAGCGAAATAAGCCAAACAGAAAAGGCTGAAAATCACATGATATCACATATGTGGGATATAAACCTAAAAGCAACAAATGAACAGGACAAACAGACAGACACATGGACAATGGATTAGCAGTTACCAGAAGGGAGGGGGGAGGGGAAAAGGGAAAATAGAAAAATAAAATGTTAAAAAAAAAATTATGTATCTATAGTATGAAAAAAACAATTTAAAAAATGGCATTAAAAAATATATATGTGGTAACATTTCTACATCCCCACAAAGTTCCCCTATACCCTTCTGCATTTACCCTACCATACCTGCCACAGGCACACAGTGATCTGATTTCTATCACTACAGATTATATGTTGTAGAATTCCATATAGAGACAAATACTACATATTCTTGTGTCTAGCTTCTTTCACTCGACATCTATGTGTTTCCATTTTCTAAGTATATCAGTAGTTCATTTATTTCACTGCTATGTAATATTCCATTTATGATATTCCACAATCCATTCTTTAATAATGTCATTTGAACTATCTGGACTATTAAAAATTAAGCTGCTATAAACATTGTTATACAAAGCTTTTCGTGGACATATATTTTCAATTCTTTTGAGTAGGTAACCTTAGAATGGAGTTGCTGGGTTAAAGGGTTGATGAAATTCTAACTTTTAAAAACAGTCAAGCTGCTTTCCAATGTGATTTCCTACCATTTTACATTCCTACCACCATTGTATGAGAGCTCCAGTTGCTCTACTATCATGTCAACTTTTGCTACTGAAGTCTTTTAAAATTAGCTATTCTAGTGAATGTGACATAAATTTATACACCTGTGTAAGCTCTACCCCAATAAAGATACAGAACATTTCTATTCCCCCTCCATACTGTCACGTGAACCAGTGATCTCATTTTTTTATCTTGACACATTATGTTCAAGAATCTATAGTGACAGAAATGGTTTTAAACTGCATTTCTCTGATGACTAATGATGCTGAATATCTTTCATGTGCTTGTTGGTCATCTGTATATTTTCTGGAAAATATGGTTGGGTATTCTCCCCATATTTTAAATGAATCTATTTTTTTTTTTTAATTCTGGATACAAGTCCTTTGTCAAAATATTTTCTCCCGTCTGTGGCTTGCAATTCATTTTCCTAACAAAGTTTGTTGAAGAGCAAGAAGGCTGTGATTTTGATGAAATCCAGTTTATCAATTTTCCTTTTTTAAAATTTCTTCCTTCTGCATCCTAAGTAAGAAATCTTTGCCTACCCTCGAGTTGCTAAGACTTTTCTCCTATGAAATAGCATATTTTTATAAGTTCATTTTAAGAATGTGATTTTGATACTGAAATTCTTCCATGAAGAAATCAATCTCTGAAATGCTAGTGAATTTTTGTCAAGAATTCTTCTTTCCTAAGAGTGTTTAAAGGACAAAAAGATATTCTGAAACTGTTACCATAAAATGCAATCTTTTTAGGATGTCATAACTTAAAGAAAAGCAGAAATACAAAGTGAAATGGTCTTATAGAAGTCATTTCTGACTTTGTCCAGAAAACAGCAGACTCAGCTTTTTGTTGTTATATCCCTGATCACATTGTCAATTTATTTTTCACTTCAAATGTAACCAAACTTTTAAAAGTTGGTCTGTCAAAATAATTAGCTTCAACATAGAAATCGATATAAAAATTATTAGGCAAAGATATTTTTTTTCTCCTTTGCCTCATTTTATAGACAATTATAATATGGAGAGTTCCTTTATACAGTGTATGTCTACACTTAAATATTATTTTAAAAACACATTCTAAAGCCAAATAAGAATAACATGAGAATTATTCATCAAGTAATCGGTGTCACTGCATCATCCTAATCTCGACAACTTAATCCCACATCTAGGTGCCCGCATCTTTACTATGTAAATAAATTAATCAATCCATTTAAAGAAAACTTTTCAACAAAGTTGATAAGAAGCAATGACTAGACCTACATAGTTTTTGAAACAACACTCTACCATAATCACTGACATATGATCATGCATATGACTCCTATGGAAATTCCTGGCATGGAAGAGAAGAACCAGGCACAAGCAATATTGCTATTATATACCACCTACTTCTTAGTAGGATTTGAGGCAGAGATTTAGGACCTATAGAGTCCATATTTGACACCTATTTATCTGTTATAAAAACTCTATATCCAGATTACCTAAAAAACTATAGTATCCAGCACTCATAAAAGTCCTAAATGGTATCTATTGACTTTAGACTTAAAGCTAGTTTATCACAAGAGCCACAAGGGTAGAAAACATTGAAATGAAAGCAAGGTGAGCAAGGGTTTATACTACAGATTCTTTTACCTTACTCTACAAGAAAAAATACTAGGGGGCACCTAGAATCCAAGAAGCACCTAGTCTAACCAGCACACAGTTTTATGTTGAAATGACCTTAGGTACCACTGCTAGCTTTAAAATATCTTCCAAGTTGCTATGCATCTAGAAAAATAGTTTAGGGTGGATAAAAAGAATTGGTTATCATTTCATTTTCTCCAACACAAATATCTGCAAGGACAAGGGTTTAAAAAAAGTAAGCTAATTTTAGTTACTCAATTACAAGGCAACATATTAGAAACTACAATAAATATTCGATTTATGACAGTTACTAGTTCTGTGTATCACTGAGTTTTGTGTGATATGGAATAAACATACATTAAGAAATTGAGATTTAAATAGTTTCAGGCCCCAATCTTAGTTTTACTTCTAAGTTCTTTATTATATGCACAAGTTATTAAGCCTTTTATTGACTCAGTTTCATCATTTATAACATAAATAACAACAGAATTTTAATACAACAGGGGCAAGTGATTTATGACAAAAATGTGAAGTACATTACTTCAAATCTTTTTGGGTTACTAAAGTATTTTCAGCTTTATACAATGACTATCCTATAAAGAACTCAATAGACATTCAAAATTATAAACACTGACAATGAAGAAATAAAGGGGAAAGCTTCAGAGAGAAAAAAAGGCAAGTATAAAGGAAAAAGATATTTTAAAAAGCATAAAAAATTAGATACCTGAAATACAATTTACGTGTCATGACACTTGATATTGCATCTACCACATGCTCATTCCAACAGCTACCGGAGTCACTGTTTTGACTCTTATCTCTGATCAAGACTACATCCTGCCAGCAGAGCTCCACACTACATTGTCCATAAACACTATTATAAGGCGGAAGTGGCACACTTCATTTTCATGAGTTAGAATTTACTATGAAACTCTTGAAGTGCTATGACACTTTCAAAGATGAGAGATACACCTAAGACTTCATTTGTTTACAATGCCCTACTGAAGTGACTTGTATAAAATGTAAGTTATTTATTTTCAAGAGAAATGAAATAATGCTGTACTTTGAGAAAAATTCAAACAAATGGTCAAAATTTAGCCTAGAGAATAAACTAAGGTATATGACAGTTGTTTTCAAAAACCTGAGAGTGTCATGTGAAAAATGGATTAAAATTGTTCTCCAGAAATACAAGGAATAGAATTAGGAACACTTAAGAGGAAGATACATTTTGAGGCAATGAAAAGCCACATGAAGCAAGCACTTTGTCTCTCCTGTTCTTGTGGATGTATTAATAAATAGCACCCAGCATGTTCTTGGCATATAATAAGCTTTCTTTTTAATAACCATTAATTGACTAAATATAAGAGCTTTCTAGAAGCCAGAATAGTTCGAAGACCAAACAGGCTGCTTAGGAGGCAGTAAAATCCTTTGTAATGGCACATTAACAAGCAAACACCAGTTGACCACCTGTCAAACATTACTGTCAGAAAGAACGAAGCAAAAGGCAGTTAGTCCAGCTTAATGAACATGAAGGTTCCTTCACTCTTGAGATTCTATAATGCCAAAAACAAATTCAGAATGTAAAAGAAAAATAAAAGTTTCATATGAAGAATACCTTTTTGGTGAAATCTGGAAAGTGTATAAGATTTATTCATCAACATATGTCATATGTATGATATTTACCAATTTTTTACAAACCTTAAAGATTTTTCAACAACTTGAGTACGATAAACTTCTTCCTGATCCAAATTTATGGTACAGAAACAATCCCTCATTTTGTTGGGTCCAAGATATGGCAATAAATTTTTTGCTTCACCTGTTGGCACAAAAATTGAAATTGGTGTTAAATATCACCAGCTGCTTCATGCTAAGCCTTATACAGGCTGAATTCATCCAGAAGAACACACAAGACGTAGCACAGGGGAAAAAAAAGCTATTAGAGAAAGATAATCAACTTGGTCTAAAGGAGTCTGGTGAGACTGAGGAAAGGGCTGTGTATAGAGGGCATGGGGGGTCATATTACATCGCTGCATCCCTGCTTCTAAAAAGGGGCAATCCCCTAACTTGTGCTGTCCACTTCATCCTACCAGCAAGACCTCAAGGACTTGACTCTACAACTAACCCCTCTGTCCTATATCATAATTATTTTTCCTCTCTGGTGGATCATTCCCATCAGAAGATAAACAAGCTATTGCCAATTTTTAAAAGAACACAGAAAGAAATAAAATCTCCCTTGACTCCACCTTCTCCCACCTGGTATCATTTCATTTCTAGACCGCCTTTTACAGCAAAACCTCTCAAAAGCAATTTACTTCTAGTCACTGTCTCTTAATTTCTCATCTTCTATTCATTCTTCGACCCTCTCCAATTAGCTTCTAATCCCATGATACACTGAAACTGCTCTAGCCAGAGTCACCGATGCCTTCCATATTGCCAAACCCAATGATCATTTCTCTGTCTCCATCATACCTGATCTGGCAGCACTATCTAATATAAGTGAACACTAACATCCATCCTTAAAATGTCCTCTTTTCTTGGCTTCCACAATACAAGATTTCTGGGATTCCTACATCACTGGCCCTCTCCTGACTTCTCTTCCTCTTCACTTCTAAATGTTACAATGCTTCAGGGCTCTGTTCTGGACCACTTTCTCTTCTTCCCCTATGCAAACTCCTTCAGTACAAGGTGTAAATGATGATGCCTCTCAAATCTGCATTTCCAGGTCTCCTCTCTCCTCCTCACTAGCTGTGAATATTCAATGGCCTCCTCAGATATCCAATAGGCATCTCAAATTTAACAAGTTGCAGACAAACCATCAGATTTCCTCCCTTTAATCATGCTCTTCCTTCTTCAATAAATCCAGCAGACCTCCAAAATAACCCCAAATCCAACTACTGCCTTCACTGGTAGCACCTGACAATCCACTCTCCATCAAGCAGTGTGATCTTTTAAACATATTATTCAGGTCTGTCACTCCCCTGCTCCAACACCATTCCACTTCACTTAGAATACAATTCTATTTCTAAATTCCCACTTTCGTGGTCTACACAGACCCACGGACTGACCTCTCTCTCCTCTTTGACCTCTTCTCTTTCCACCCCGCTGTGTTCACCTTCTTTCTGTTCATCAACCATGCCAAGCTTGATCAAGCTTAGGGCCTCTCCCAAACTGCTCTAACCCATGCAAGGTTGTTGGCTCTTACCATTCAGGCAAGTTTCAGCTCAAATGTCACCTCCTCAGAGAAAACCTTCCTTTCCATCTTAAGGAAATAATCCTGTTACTACTCTATTTCACTCTATTTCTCTATTTCTTTTCATGATAGCCTTTATAACTATCTGAAACTGTTAAAATTCTGTAATATGCAAAGGCGGATATTTGTCCTAAAGAAGCAGATGTACTAGCCCTACAGCACATAGTATACATCTGATTATAGTTACAAGTCACTACTTCCTTCAATAATGAATCAAGATCAGGAGGCATATTATTAACAAAACAACTGTTCCTCTATAAGGAAAGGAGGCTGGCTTTCAAGCACATCTTTTACTCTGTAACAACACCCTTTCTTGTTGAATTCATAACTGGTACTCTTTAAAAACTTTTCTAGTCTACATTACAACTTACAATACATTTAACTAATTTTTTTTTTAATCTCTCCTAAAGCTTGGATATTAAGAGATGAACTAACTAATCCTCCACAGGGCATTTCTCCTCCCTCATAGATGTACTGCAAAAATGACAAGAACACCTTCACACTGTACATCAGTGGTTTTCGTCCAACCATAAAATGAAATAGCCTCTTGCCCATTCATATGACAGGAAGTGTTTCTAAGCATCACACATAGCTTGCGACATCATACATAACTTAAATAAAATGCTGTGTTTGGCTTAGCTCCTTATCCTATGCATTGTTGCCCTCTCTTGCTCAAAACACATGTTATCCTCTCTTGCTCAAAAATCTTCAATAGTTCCATATTACTCATCTTGCAGGATGAAATCTAAAATTCCTTAGTCTGGCATAAGCACCCGTCATGATCTGGCATCATCTACTACATGTTTGGCCTCATCCACTTACTCTTCACCCCCATGAGTTATGCTCTAACAGTACTGTACTTCTGGTTCCTTGAACACATTGTATTCTCTCATGCCTCTGTATATCTGCAATGCTACCTTCACTGTATGGAATGCTCTTACCCATTCCCCCTACACCCTAAAATCTCTGTTTAAAGCATCTTTGTAAAGTTTTCCTTCAATTCCTATGTAGTCATGTCACTCTTTCCTCTATTTCCTACTGCATCTTACATGTACTTCTACTGTAATGATCATATTGTCTTGCTCTTGTTGCATGTCATTCAACAAATACTTATTAAGTGCCTACAACATCCCAGGCACTTTTCTAAATGCTGGTGATATAACAATGAAGAAAAATAGGTTTCTGCCCACATGGAACTAGTGTACAATCTAGACAGGGGAGACAAACATCATAAATTCTTAACAAAGAAACAAAGTAGGGTAAGAGAGTTAGGGAGTGCCAAGCCAGAGGGTGTAGAGAGGGAAAAGAGCAATGTTATTCTACACAGGAAATCAGAAAAGGCCTTTCTATTAAGATATTTGAGCACATACCTGATGCAAGTTAATGAGGGAATGAGCCAATGGGATATCTGGAGAAAGGGATGGACAGGCAGAAAGAATAAAAGATGCAAAGGTCCAGAGACAGAAATGGTTTAGCACATTGAACCAATACAAGGAGGCCAGTATGGATGTAAAACAATAAGCAAAGTGGAGAGAGGAAGTAAATGGTCTAACATGAGGTAGGGATAGGGAAGAAAGATTAAACAGGTCTTATAGACCGATGGAACATCTTAGACTTTTCTGAGAGGTGAAGCTACTGAAAGATTTTGAGCAAAAGAATGGCATAATATAACTTTTATTTTAGAAGATTCACTGCAGAAGAGAAAGGGTGGAAGCAGGAGACTAGACAGGAGGCTACTGTAATAACTTTGATTAGAGAGAAGTTAGATGAGGGAATGGGAGAGGGGTGGGGGCGGGGCAGTCCTGGCATGGAGAGAAGTGGTCAATTAGGCGTACATATTGAAAGTAGAGCCAACAGGATTTTTGATACTTTGGATGTGGGCGTAAGAGAAAGAGAAATCAAGGACGACAGAAATTGAGGGTAGAAGGATAACAATGCAGGAGTAAGGCACAACATGAACAAATTCAGAAGGTGGAAAAAGGAGGAACATCTTCAAGAAGGCAGTGAATAGTACAAACTGGCTAAAGCAAGAGGGAGTCAAAAGGAGAACAAAAAGTATTAAGACTGTAAAGGAAAGGTGGAATCAAACCGAACCTAAAATGCCAAGCTAAGGAGTTTTAACTTTATTCGGTAGGCAACAAGGGTCACTAAAAGTTTCTACAGGGTCAGAACTATACTTCAGGAAAATTACTCTGACAGTTAAAGGGCCTAAACTAAGGTAATGAAAGGGCTAATGGTAGGAAAAGTAAAATGGAAGAGATGTTATAGAGACAGAATAATTTGGCCCGAGTGACTCAGGATATGGAGTTCTAATAAAATGAATACCAGTCTACAGCCATGCTACCCTGAACAAGCCCAATGCCATCTGATTCGGAAGCTAAGCAGGGTGGGGCCGGGTTAGTACTTAGATGGGAGACCGCCTAGGAAGACTAGGCACTGTAGGCATTAAAAAAAAAAAAAATAAAATAAAATAAAATAAAGTAAGGGATTGTAAGCTAACAAGGTCCTTGCAATCTGTGAGGCCAACCGAGGGTTGCCTCACCTTAAAAAAAAAAAAAAAAAGAGGACTAGAACTTTAGATGGGGAAAAGATATTAAAACATGCAGACTTTATCACTTACATTTAAAAAATGAAATGAAGAAGACAATGTATACTTAAAATAGAACAGTCTTGGTGTTGACGAGTTTAGAGTAAAATTAAATGCTTTGATGCCATCCAATTATACAGAAATAAGACAATCTTATATAATATTAACATAATGTCTTTCAAATTTTCTTATAAAGTTTAATTTTAATTTTTAAAGTAAGATAAAAGGGGCATATAATTCTGAAAACATACAGTGTAAGTACAGTATAACAAGTTAAATTAATTCATCTTGGAGACAGAGATCGGAGTTTCAATATAAGCTCGGTACTTGAGAATCTGTATGTCTTTAGTCTCAACTTCCTGCATAAAAAGAGGTAATTATAATGCTTCAGGATTGCTATAACCATTAACTGAGGTTAAGCACTTACCACAATACCTAGAACAGAGTAAGCACTCAGTAAATAGTAACTAGTAGTGCCCTCCCTTGGTTAAGATTCCAAAAAATTAGCATCTGTACACAATTCCCTTTACTCAAGCCATTAGGTCCTAACCAAAGATAATCTGTAACTTAACAATTGGACACACCAGAGAAGTTCATTTGGGTTTTTTTGGGTTTTTGGGTTTTTTTGGGGTTTTGGGGGGGGTTTTCTTAATGAGGTTCCTTTTACAGAAGTAATCCATGTCTACTCGGGAAATAGATGGAAAAACATCTGACTTTTATATATAGCTCTGGCTCCACATCACTAAAATAAGGGGTCTGAACTATTTTAGAGGACATAATTTGGGGATCAGCCAGCCAGATATTTACTTTGTTTGGTCTGCAAGTATTAAAACAAACAAACAAATGAAACTGTAGCCAACGTGTAGAAACTGGGAGAGTTAATAATACATAGATACATTATTTCTGGTTTCTTTAATAATCAAAGATCTGGCAACATGATTCTGAAAAAAACTGCAGACAGGCACACCTTACTAAATCAAAACAATCTCCACCTGGATTTACTTCCTTATGCCTAGTCTCTGCAGAGTGGAGTTTGCAAACCCCTTAACTAGGTAATTTTGGTTTCCCACGGCTTTAAAATTCTGAGAGACAACACTTGAAATTTAAAAAATACATGGTGACAACAATTTCAAATGTTTCTGGATACTGCTACCTATTCCAATTTAATCTGATAAACACTACAAGACCTATAGATTTATATTCAATAAATTGTTCATCAAAAAAACTATGAAAATATACTTTACCAAATATCACTACTGCTTATGTTACGGCCCACATTTAACTGAGCACAATGTGCCCGGCAATATATCAAGTCATTTAATCTTTGCATTACCACTTTGTAAGATTAGAAGAACTACTATTCCCAAAAGATAGCAGAGGAAGTTGAAGCTCATAGAAGTTAGGTAGTTACTAGAAAAGCAGCAGAATACCATGCTCTTGACATGCTACATTATCAATTAACATTCAATCAATTTATTATATTATACCTAATTTAATACTTTGTATAGGATAAAGAATTCTCACACAAGATAAGAGCTCTCTCTTGTTCATTTATCTTTACAGTTTCCAATGGAGTAAGGAAGAGAACTGCCATAACCATACATGACCTTCCAAAGAGTCTCACCATACTCAGAGTATGTCAGATTGCCCCAGGTATATGATAAAACCGAAAAAAAAGGGGGGTGGGGAGAGGTTTAAGAACTACTGAAGAGAAGTATGTTATGTAGCTGTGATTTCTCTCCTTGTTACCTTGAAAACACCACTGGAAAGTTACACATTTCTGATACTCAGGAAGAGAATGAGAAATGGTACTAATAGGCATATAGTGACTGCTGGAATATCTACTAAGTAGAAATTTCCAATGCACAAATTAATGGGATCAGATAACTGAACTGTCAAGCATTTTTTCTCACTTCCAGTAAATGGTAATTTACAATCTGAGACTCTATAATCCCACATAACTGGTAATCTTTAAAAAATCAACACATTACATAATTCCTAACAGAAATCTGTTCCTAAGAACAGGCATTATGCTATTAATTTGGAAGTTTAAGAAATAGGGAATAATAAAGTTTCACCAACACTGCACTCCTATATATCCTAAATCAGGTACTGTGCAACCATCAAGGTACCTAAAAACAAGATCATACCACTGAGCAAGCACCTGAGTGGACAAAAGACTCCGGGAATCCAGCATAGTTTAGGTGGTTAGCCAAGACTCACTGAGCAAAGAACTGATTTGTGGCTGTAAAACCTGAACAAATAAGCAAGATTCTTGA
The DNA here is from genome assembly GCA_003508835.1 of Eonycteris spelaea. Lineage (NCBI taxonomy): Eukaryota > Metazoa > Chordata > Mammalia > Chiroptera > Pteropodidae > Eonycteris > Eonycteris spelaea. Next base: position 81,312 of record PUFA01000425.1, read on the forward strand.
CAACGCATAAAGCCGAGGTTAAAATATAAATTCTACAGCAACTTCTCAACCTCAGTGGGAAGTCTACAGAACATCATCAGGGCTGGTTGTTTTATACAAGTTATATGCATAAACATTACCATAGTTATCTATATTGCCATCATATTAATCATCTTTGACTGAAGCTTAGCACAGAGCAAGAAGTTAGGAAACTACTGTACATGAAAAGGCAAGTTTCACAAGGTACTGCCAGGAAGTGTCCATGGGTTACAGAGAAACGTCACCAAGATGCAGGCAGGATCTTCCTGTGATTTGCCTTGCCCACTTCTGGTTTCAGTTTTGAACGTGTGCTGATCCCTAAGCTTCCTACAGCCCCCTTCTCAAGTAGCAAACCAAATTCTGAAGAACATATTGTAGGAACCTCTCCTAGAATAGGCCAATGGTTCCTACAGCTACAAAATGCTTAGCAAAGCTCCTCAGGTGACCAAGAGTCTTGTAAGGCAAGCAAATGGAAGGCCGAAAGCCAGGTGGTGGCAGAACTAAGGGCTACATGGACTAGTCATATATGGAATATGGCTGCTATTTCTAGTAACAGCATTCAGGGAGCCCAAATGGAACTCGTTATGGTCTAGTGCTTTTTAAAAAAAAAGCAGCACCTAGATATAAAGAAGTTGTACCCACACACATGCGTGTATAGATGGTATGTGTGTGTGTGTGTGTGTGTGTTTTCTAGGAGAACCATTCACAAGCACAGACAAACCCAAAAAAAACATAGGCAGAGAAAAAGAGTAATTTTTTGTGAATTCTCAAAACAGTACTAAAGATATAGCATTTCAACATTCTAATTGTATTGAATATCCACTACATTAAACCATAACCAATTCAGGGATAATTATTAATTTCTTGACAACAGAAATGTACTCATCAGTCCTTTCCAATATACCATCTAATAGCAAATTGGTAGAGAAAAGGATATGGACTTTGATTAAAGACCTTCTGAAAACCTGGCTCTGCCCTTTTAAAACCTGAACTAATACATTTTCTGTCTGCTTCTTCTTCACTAAAAGAGGAATAATAACAATCTTCTTCATGAAATTGTATTAAATGAAATACTTTGCAAAGTAACCTAACACAGTATCTAGAAATGCATATTATTAGTTCACTTCTCCCATCCTAAGAATATTTTTTACAAAATAAAACTGTCCAAATTCAAAACTAAAAGGTTCTACATCACTCATACAAATGCTATTATTTCAAAGGATCAAAATTATTCTTTTTACTACATTCCTCTGAAACAAAAATTTGTATTTTTTTAAAGTCAACTTTTTGAACACAAACAATGAAAACATGCAAAGTATAGGAAATAAAAAGTTACCCAAACACTTGACAGAAAAGTTGACTTTATTTCTATGTGCACTTAAAATGTTACCAAGCCTAACATTTGGTTACTCTTATTTTTGCAGATAAGACAGTCTTCAACAGCAGAGCAAGAGAGGCTCTCACAGGTTAAGATTAATACTGTATCTAATCCATTTATAAATATGGTCTTTTTAAATAACTAATACATGAATATACTCTGTAGAAAATTAAACCATTACAAGTAAGGTGAATTCTCTTTGCTCACCACTGAGGAAACTGATGCTGTACATCTTTTCAAATCTTTCCGTCCATTTTCCCATATATATGTAGAAAAGATAAAAGATGATTATATATATATATATATACACACACACACATACGCACACATATATATGTATATCCCTTTAACAATTTGTTTAACTCAACAATACATCTTGAAGTTCTATTCTTTCATATTATAGATACATCTCATTCTTAGCTGCTATAGAATATGTATACGAACATATTCTTTAGCCATTTTACTACAGATGGACATTTAATTGTTTTTTTTACCAACAAGGCACCATTAAACTCTTTGTATATGCCTTTTCTGCAAATGTACAAGTGTTTCTATAGGGTGTGTACAAGTAGAAATGCACAGGGTATATACATCTAAATATTTAACACATACTGCCAAAATGCTCTCTAACATTCCTTTACCAATTTAAACTGAGTAACAATGAGGTAAGTAACTTTTCCCTAAATCCTCACCAAATACTGAAATTAACGAGCTTTTGTTTTCACAAACTGATTTTTTAAAATCTGTATTTCCCTTATTAGTTTTTGTTAAATCTTACCAGTATTTTCCTGTTTACTGGACTTTTGCATCTCCTTTTCTGTGAAATACTTGTTCATATCCTTTATTTTATATATTTGTATGTACTTTTAATACATTCTGGACAATAACAAATAGGCAGTATAGTAGGTTAAGAGTAACAAGATGGACTCTAGAGCTAGTCTGCCCAATTTGAATGACAGCTCCACCACTCTCTGTCTAATTTTAGTCAAGTTGAGCTATCTTGTGCCTCAGTTTCCTCATCTGTAAAATGTAGATAACTGTACTTATAGTTACTGTTAGGATTAAATTAATATGCTTAAAGTGTTTAAAAACAGTATCTGGCACAGAATAAGTGTTATATGAACGTTTTCTTTTTGTCTTAGGATTTGCTGCAAATTTCTTCTCCCAAACTATTGTCTTTGAACCCTTGCTTACTTTTCCTCCAAAGTTATTCTCTAGCTCTATGCTAATATCAGAAATTACCTAAGTAGAGGAGATCAACAACTGGCTGCCCTCACTGGATCTCACAATCAACTTCTCAAGAATAAACATAGGGATCTGCCAAAGAATCTGAAGTTTTAAAAATCTTTTCACTAAAAATATAGCTAACTTCCTTATTGCATAAAGCATAACCACAAATCAGTAAGAAAACTTATAATCCAGTAGAATGGACAAATGAAATAGACAACTTCACACACGCACAAAAAAGTAAAAACAGCTCTTAAAATATGGGGATACCCTTGACCTCTTTCAGAAGAAGCACAAATTAAAACTGTAAATGTTTCTTTTCATCTGACAGACCAGTAAAGAGCAAGACGTTTTAAAATATGCACGATGTGGGTGTAAAGAAATAGGCATTCACACATTGCTGGTAGGAACAATTGTTTATATGAAAAACAATTTGGCATCATCTTTCCAAAATAGGAATGCACACACTATTCATCAACTTAACATCTAGGAATTCAACCTACTGACAGACATATGCACTCATATCAAAAATGACATTCCTACAAGGTTATTTATTGCAGTAATGTGTGTAATGGCAAAGAATAGAAACAATGAAATGAACATCAACAGGGAATTAGTTAAATAAACTATGTTATATCCAGTTGATGAAATATTATGGAGCTGGTAAAAATGAGGCAGCTCCCCATACATATGAATTTTAAAATTTTCAAACTACTGTTAAGTATAAAAATCAAGATGCAATGTGTATATTTTGCTATTATTTGCATGCTGATGAGAGAGATCAATACTTATACATTTATGTTTGTAAATAAATAATCTCTGTAAGGATATACAAAAAACTGGTAATGCTTGATTCTGAAGAGGGAATGGCTAGGAGACAACAGAACTAAAAAAAACTTACTTTTCAATGTATACCCTTCTGTATCTTTTGAATTTCATACCAGGTATTGATACTACCTAATCAAATAAATAAATTAAAAAAATAATCAAATAAATTAAAACCTCCCTGTGATCACAAAACTCTCGATTGGTTCCCTTTAAGTGGTCAGGCACAGCAGGTTGTTGTCACTCAGGTAGTTTGTGATCAGTCTGTTCAACTGTCAAAAGAAGCCCACTATCCTATCTGCCCATTATCACTCTCTGTTGGATGTTTAAACCTACAGATGTCCAGGACCACCCCAGAAATTCTGATTCAGTAGGTCTTAAGTAGAGCCTAAATCAGAACTTTTTTAATTTCACAGGCGATTTTTTAAGTTCACAGGGCAACAATGATGGGCAGTCAGGACTGAAAACAGCTGAGTTAGAGAATGACACAAACAGGGAACCACATCTGGGCTCAATCTCCACTTAGGTCACAGCCATAGTCTCATCACTATGTCCAACAACTTCACAAAGTTCTTAAAAAGGAATAGGTGAAATTGTGTAGATGATACGATGAAAATCAATTACCACTGGATATGTCAGTAGATAGGCAGTGTAATCTTCCTATATTAAATGAAGTAAATTTTCAACATTATTATTAATGAATTCATCCTACAGAGCATTTTATAAAGAACTTTGACAGTGCTCGTGGACTACTGCCCAACAGGCCATTAACTATGTGACACTTGGCTCTCTGAGTGTCAACTTCATTTGTAAAATGAGGGGACAGAACAAGGTATGTTCTCTACCTTCTAAACGTCTATAATTCTCTAATAGTACAGGTATCTAAAAACAACTATTGCTTAGCATACATTTTTGGATAAACTAGTAAGGAACTTTTTCAGCCCATTCATACTTCAGGCCCAATTCGCAGTCAGTGTCCTATCACTCAAATATGTCTTATGTATTGCTGAATAAAATAAGCACAGGAAAACGTTTTTTAGGATTCACTCTATATAATAAATCTTAGATATATATTTTTAAAATAGTGCACCTTATGCACAATAGGTATACTAAATATATTTAAGCATTAAAGTAAAAGCATCTGATAATACTGTCTTAAACTGAATAAAATTTAAAAGCAATAATCAAAGACAGTGCCAGAAGGGATGTTAAAGACCACACCAAACCTCTCATTTTACAAGTAAGAAAATGGAGCTCAGCAAAGTTAAAGAATTTTTCCAAAGTCATTCTGTCACTAATGACATTCTTAGAAACAGCTCTTAGTAACAAATTTGTTAATTATTATTCACTGATGTTTGCATGTGTATTGATATAACCTTATAAGGTATATTATTTTAGCTAGAGATTTTTGGTGACTAAACTAACATACAAAACTGAAGATATACATTAGGCATTTATTCATACAGATAAAAAAATTTCTTAATTTACATTAACCAATGACTATAAACAAAATTGTTGGCAGCTCTCAAAAGCACAGAACTTCAATAGAAAAAACATGTAATCTCATATTATTGTCAAATAATTTCATAAAGCACATTAACAAAGGAATAGGATTAGCATCTATGATTAAAGGATAAAACGATAGTTTTATTTCAGTCACATTAGTTCCACAGTCTATTAGAGTTTATTCAAAGAATTCCAAATTAAAAAAACAACAATATGAACTCATTGAGGTTTACCTCCTGTCTTCCTCAGAGCAAATGATTAGCAGACTGCTTGCTCTGTGAACTTTTACAAAGAACCCTTTTCTCTCATTTCTACCCAATCTGAAAGATGGATTCTTCCTCCATGCTAAATAACTCATCATTTCATTTCAAATTTCTAATAATGAATTCTTAGCATGAACAAACCCTTTCTAAATTTTCCCCTCTATTATAATTTATCAAATAACTTATTTCAAATATCTGAAAATAATGAATTCTTAGCATGAATAAACTCTTTAATCGCTCCCTCTCAATTCTATTGCATGGTCAATAAAATGTGTTGATTCATACTTTATTACCAAAAAATCCAAACGTGCCATGACAAATAAAAACACTTAAGGTGTAAGGTGTGTTTATGAGATTTTTCTTTTCCAGGATAAAGCCAATTAGTAACAATATTCATGGAATACAGACAGGTAACAAATTCAAATCCCCTAATACTAAGCAATCAAAGCATTTAGAAAAATTTAATCTTTTTCCTAATGAGGCAACTTTGGCAACAGTTCAAACCTAATCTCAGTTGGCACTGTGATTTTGAAAGGGATGAACTTCCTGCCACATAGTCTTCTCTTAATAATACCACCTTCTTCTAGTTTGTTTAGCTGTAGTTTTATAAAACACTTTCATATATTTATCTGAAATCCTCCTCAGGATAATAGTGAGAGGTACAGTATTTCTAAAGGCCTTTCTTTTCTAGGTACTGTGCTGATACTGAGATAGCTAAAAAGAAAAAAAAAATGAACAAAAATGAATTCTACCTTGGAAGAGCTCACAGTCTAATAGGGAAAAAATTAAAAAAAAGATTTTTATGACATTTACTATATAAAAAGGAAATGGACAAGGAATTGTGATTTCTCAGCAGTACAAAGGCATAACATCTCTCCAGGAATGGGGGTACTGGTTCCCCAAACAAGGCTTTGGTCAAGAGATCACATAGGGCAGGCTTTCGAAGGATGAATACAAGTTCACTGACATAAAGAAAGAGTAGAAAAAAGCAGAAAGATACTCCCAGGCAGAGGAAACAACATGCACATGATGAAGCATTATTCCCATTTTAAAGATGAGGAATATAAGCTCAGAGGTTAAGTGAGCTTCCTAAAGTTGTCACATGAATAATAATGAACAATGGATGAAACAGAACACAAGTCTTCTGATTTGAATCAGCTTTGTACACCAGGAAATGCCAGTACACGCTGGACAAGAACATCAAATAAAGATTAGTTTTTATCTCCTACTCTACTCTTCCTAAGAAATGGTCCATGTCTGACCCAGCTCCTGGGGGAGGGGGAGAAATTATCAGAGAAGAGGATTTATTTAATCCTCATATCAATCCAGTGAGACAGATGTTTTTACTATCCCTATTTACACATGAGAATACATATACACAAAAGTTAACAAAAGTTGGAAATTAAGTGAAGATTCAAACCTAGGTGACTAACCTGACCAAGATCTAAACTCAAGCATACGCACATAGATCTTACTTTGCCAAATTCATCTTCTGAAGATATCAGGGAGGCCAAATAAGTTCTGGGACACATAATGGTCCCAGACCTTGACTGTATGTATCAGACATCTCAATATTCACACAAATCCTCAGATTTGACTCCTTTACCAATCTGGTCTCCCTTGAAGAGGTAAAAATCCATGCATGAGATAGTATGGGCTATTTCAGCAACATTTCAAAATCTGATTTACTTGAACAAGAACAAACTTAACAAAAAGCAGTAAACAAAAAGGAGGACATCACAAAATAACAGCATGAAACCTGAAAGTATAAAGAAGAAAGCCCAATGCCCTCCTTTTGCTTCTGTGTGCATTTTTGTGGGGGCAGTGCCATCCAAAAGTGTTTCAGCTGTGCTAACATTCAGACCAAAGAATGGCATCTGGAGTAACCTTATTTTCTTTATCAATGGTTCATATGACAAGTGTAGGACATCCAACAACTAAACCTGTCTCTTGAATATTACGGAAGTAGGACATTTGGAAGTTCCATGGTTTCCAAGGGCACTTGAATGACCTCAGGAAATTGGAGATCAGCATGCAATACAAAATAATTGTCAGCAACACTGGCTTTGCTAATGTCAGTTGATTGTTTGAAACTGATGACAAAATGGTTTTTTAATCTGTCGACCTGGTCTTTCACCCTGTGAAGTATATGGGAATAAATACTGGAATGAAACCCCTAAATAAGGTTGTGGACTATTATTTCTAGAACTTTATATATAAAATCAACCCGTTATCATTTTTTTTTTGCTGGTATGATTTGGAGTTGAAGGGTCCTATCCAAGTCTAGGAAAAAAGATGTTTCCTTTCAGGCTCCCGTTCAGCTCTATGGATCTCTAATTCTCCAGATCTCAATCAGCAGTTTGGAATCTGTCAGCACATCTCCAAGCTAGTGGCACTATCAGGCTTTCCTCCGAGGTATCCCAGTATGCTGAAAAGGAAAGCTGACATTACCCCAAACCCCAAACTACTTAATATCTTCAGTGTCAGAATGACCATCATCCCATTTCTGTGACTTCAGCACCTGCTAATGACTCTTCCAGCCTCCCAGCCCCCACTCTGCAAAACCCATATGTCAGTTTCAGGGAAACAGAAAACAGCATCTCTTCACAAGGTTCTGAAGGTCAACCAGCTTTGGATTACACCAGCTAAAAGGAGAGGGCAAAGGGAGAGGAGGTGCAGAGAAGTTTTATATATACATATCCAAATTCATTTTCTCCTGAAGCAGACACTCCATGATCTGAGCTATAAGCTGAGCAATTCAAAAGAGCAAGAAAATGACTGAGATAACAGATGTACTACCACCATAGTTAAAGCAGTACAATTCCCAGCAACTGGAGAATCAATCTTCAAGTCTGGGTTGGGGGGTTGCTCTAAGTCATGGAAACAAAGCTGTGTTTTTTTGTTGGCCCAAGTTTCACTCACAGTGCCATCTCTTACTGTATCTCTGCCATGGAACAGGTGAAAGTGCAGGGCAGTTAAGTCCTTCTGGAAGCTGCCCAACCCCAACTCTCAATTCCAAAAAGTGTAAATGTAGTTATATGGTATAACCTGTAGCTATGTAAATCAGTGAGGCTCCAATAACAGTGCATAACATGAAGTGACACTAAAATGTAAAGTCGTAAAAAATAGGAAAATTAGATCAAGGAGGAAACTCTAGCCCATTTATAGTTTTCCCAAATATTAAATTGGATGCAAATATTAAGTATAAAAATCTGAATTTTGAAAAGGTTTTAATACCTTAGAAGATAGCTTCAATGTTGGGAATTTACTATAGGTGATCTACCTCTCTGGTGTCTTTTTTACAGGTTTTAACAATGGTACTTTTTAAAGAGACCCAGGACTACTTCTGGGAATAAAAAGGTGAAAAAAATGTAACATGTCTGCTTCTGAGGTGTAATAAAATCCCAAATACCTGAAAGGGGGAGTAACTTGAAAAGAGAAAAGTGAGAGAATCCAAAATCAATTAAAAATATCACTATTCAGGAAGAGGAAATTTTTACATCCTGTGTGAAAAAGAACATCGTTAGCCATTTTAATGCAATTTTATTTTCTTTAATGAAAAGTACTCCTCATAACTACAGGTTATTTATACATGAAACATGAAGCACGTTTCCAGTGTGAGAATAACGAATAAACAAACCTAAATTTTTAACTGAGGCAAAAATAAGTTTTGCTATAACTCACAAATAGCAAAAAATAAAAAAAAGTGTTTCCTCTGAATAAATTACTGTAAAAAAATCGGCAGTCTTACCCCAAAGGGTTTCTTTTTTTCCAAAATAAGTGTCCAAATGACTGAACTCAAATGGTCTGTCTACAGGAACAAAGCCTCTCAGCAAAAATTTTGTATTAAGTCAACTAGTGTGGCTCACTCACAAAAGTAACAATTAAATGCTTGAGAAGGAAATGAATTAAGTGGGTTAAGTGCTGGCTGGATGATTGTGTTTTGAGACCTGCTCACAGGAAGCCACTACATCCTGCCTGAATTCACTGTCAGTCACGCTGTCTCTCGATTCAAGCCCCCGCCGTAGCGAGTTGGGGCGAATACAGGTGTCCGGCCCCGAGTCCCTCCCTAACGCCCCATGCGACCGCCACTCGAGTCCCACGCCGGCCTGTTTCCTGCAGGTCAGGGCGCCTTCTTCAACCTCGGGGAGGCTCGAGCGCCCAAGACACACGCAGCCCCCTCCCCTCGGGCCAGCCCCACTTCCCCGCCCTCCTCCTCCCCCTCCGGCCGCGCCTCCCTCTAATTACCGCTCGGCTCCCACCTCGGGGCCGCTCCCCGGCGCCCGCGGCCGCCCGGAGGCCTGCGCCGGAGAGCGGCCGGAAGCGCCTCACGCCCCCGGCTGGGGCGTCCCCGCGTGCCGGCCGCGCCCCCGACCCGAGCCCCGCACGCCGGCGCTGCCCGGGCGCCCTCCGCCCCGGCCAATGCCCGGCTCTGCGCTCCCTCGGGTCAGGGGCAGCCGCAGCCCACGCCGCCCCGTCCAGGCGCCGCCTCCCCCCACACCCCCGGGCCAGCCTCGCCCGCGCCGCCCGCCGCGCGAGCCGGGCCGGCTCCGGCCCCCGCCCGGGCTCCGGCTCAGCCCCGCAATCGCAGCCTGGCGCCGCGCCGCCGCCCCCGCAGCCCCGCGCGCCGCCGCCGCCGCCGCTGGGTGGCCCCCGCTTACAGATCTTGCCCCGCAGGCTCTGCAGCACTCGGACCTCGCGACTGTCCTCGTCCGCAGCCTCGCGGTCTGCCGTCGCCGTCGCCCCCGGCGCCTCGGAAGAAGCGCCCCAGCAGCAGGCGCCGCCGCCGCCATGGTGCCGCCCGGCCCGTGCCGCAGCCCCGCCGCCTGCGTAGCCGGCCGAGGCGGAGCCCCGCGGCCGCCTAGGCGAGGGCAGCCGCGGCTGGCCCCGCCCCCGGCGGCCGCGCTCGCCCCGCCGCCCGCCCCGCCCCGCCGCGGCCCCGCCCCCCCCGCCGCCCGGGCGCCCGCGCCCACGCGCGAGCCCGGCTCCGGGCTTTCTTCGCTTTCCCCCGGGAAAAGCCAAGGCGCTGGGCAGGTGTGGCTCCCAGATGTGGCTCTGAACAGCCTCGACACCCCACTTCGAGAAAACACCGGCCCTCTGGAGATCCCCAAATCCTCCTGGGAATTAGGTTCCCCCGCAAGAGCGGACTTTCACACCTCCTAACGCTCAAGAGAACGCCCTGTGGAATCAAATGGAATTTGACAAGTTGAGTGGACCTCAAAACTCCCTCCTTCAAAAGGAGCCAAGAGGTTTAATATTCCCCAATAACATACATATCTCTCCCCCCTCCCCCCACTCCCAGCTCCCAAGACACATGCCCCACACAAATCCTTACTTTTAGGTAAGAACACTGCTCTGCAAAAGCTGGTTCAAAACAGGACCATAGTCCTCGCAGTGCCTGACACCCTCCCACAGAGAAATTCTGAAGCCTTTACCACCACTGTGTATTCGGGAAACAAAGAGCAAGGAAGGATTGGGTCTCCCCGCCCCGCCCCCATTAGTGAGTTTAAAAGTTGATTGATTCTGGGAAATCCGTCAATCTTTGACAAGTTGTTAGCCCTATTTCAAGAGAGCTCTTTACAGTGAGTAAACTGCATGAATAATACCCTGGTATGTGATGAGGGAGATGATTTCCTGGTCTTGAGGTTGTTCACTACACTGCCCTAAGAAGGAAGAAACTGTGACTTAATAGGGCAGGGTAGTTGTTTTCCAGGGCAACAATAGGAATCAGTTCAGTCTGTCAATATTTTTTGAGAGTCAGAGACTACACAATGGCCAAGGTGAAGAGAGCCCCAGCACTCCAGCAGCTCAGTCTATGGGGAGACACAGAAAAGGACAGAGGGACTGGGAGATAAAAACTAAGATTAGGAAACTGGGGAGTCAGGGAAGGCCTTCCCAAGAAATGCACTGAAGGCTGAACTGAAGACAAGCCAGGAGAGCAGAAGTGTGCCAAGGAGTGATAGCCACTTTGTGCAAAGGCCGGACAGCCAGAGAAAGAAAATAACTGTAGTTTGTGTCTGTTGCTGAGGAGTGACACTTCCAGTTCTGAGTGAGTTGCAGATGATCTCTACCTGATTTTTACACAGGTTGGAGAAAGTGAACCTACTTCCTCTTATGTGGATGTTTTGCTGTCATTTCAAACAATAAGTGCAAAACTTGATTTTTTTAAAAATCTTCCTTTCAAATCTGAGTTCACAGCCATATTCTGTTATGTGGGCTAAAAACTTTGAGTTTAAAAATTCCTTGTCACCATACTGTTTTCAGTTGCCACATCCTTCTGACTCTGCTGAAATCCTTCTCTCCTTTCCTTCCTTTCCAACCAGTCATTGTCCTTGTTAAAATCATCCTCATTTGAATAGTTTCAACAGGTCAATAGTTTTTGTTTGTTTTTTAAAAGACAAGAACCGAAGTTTACCACTTTTACATGTGCAACATTTGGGCAAGTTACTAAACCTTTCTGAACCTGTGTTTTAACAGTAAAATGGGAATGCTATACTTATTCTTCCTTCTTCAAAAGGTTATTATCAGGATTAAATAATTATTGAAAGTATGTGTGTGAAGTATCTAGTGGAATGCTGGGCATGTAGTAGGATTAACTCAGTAAATGTGGCCTCACGCTCTTGACTGGAACGTTTATAATAGGTCTCCCATCCCTCTCATTCCTCCTACACACCACTTAAATTAATCTTCCTGAAGGAAAAATTGGAGTTCGTCACTTGGCTGCTCAAAAAAACATCAATGGCTTCATTCATCCCTTCAGCCAACAAGCAAGCTATGCTATAGGTCATGAGGAGTTCTAGAAATGACAAAAGAATAAAATTCAAATTCCTCGGGCAAGTATTCAGTGTTGGGACTGGACCCAGCTTACCTAACTCTTATCTCTGGCCACGATGAGCCACTTTTCCCAACAGTCTGACTCTGTTAGGAGTGACTTTCATTCTGCCTGGCCAAATGCTGTCTCATTCATCTACCTGTCTCTCCTTTCATAGACAGAGATTCTTTTATCTTTCCTTTTTTTTTCTTCCTTTCTTTCTTTTTTCTTTTTTTGATAGAGGTTCTAATTTGTACCTTTTTGTGGCATCAATTACTTTCTACACGGTAGTATGTATCTGTATACTTTTTAAAAATCTCCTAGATTCATGTTTTTAACTCAATGAATATCTGTTGAATGAATGATTGAATCATATTAGCTCCCTTACTTCCTCTACTCTGCAGACATGAAGTTTTCCTGTTTTGAAAATTCTGATTTGTATTAATTGTTCATTTATCATACCTGTCCAAGTGGTTAAAATAGGAATGGGAGACTTTAATAGCATCCTATAATTTGAAATTAAAAGCTGGTTTTTAAAACTTTGTTCTCATCCTTAAAATATCAATATCTGTACCAGATTCTCCTAAGTTCCCTTCTTTTTCACTAACAATCCTAATTCCATAACTCTATTACTAAATTGTTACTAAAGGTATGAAAACAATTTTACGTGAAGTGACACTCCACTTTTATTTCTCCCAGGCAGTCTTTCTATTGCAGATTTCAGAATTATCATACTATTTCACTAAAACCCAGAAACTCCATTTTTTCTTCATCCAGAACCATTCCTAATTAACCTTACTCTGAATAAACATTTAAAGATATTAATATTCTTTTCCTGATAGTGGCTTGCTTTGCAGAGGTCTTTAGCAGAGTCAATGTATCCTTAATGTAAAATATTTGGGAAATACAGTTTTGTGAAGACTAATAAGATTTACTCACAGGAAAACTTCAAGAGGACTACTACATCTCCTCCCTCCCCGCCCCCCTTTATTGCTCTTGCATTGTGTTTTTAATTCATCTAGAGTTCCTCTCATTTCTTCATAATGTTTAGTAACTGGAACAACATTGCATCATGCACAAACTTGCACTTCACTTCCTTCCTCAAATTATTAATGAATGTGTTTAAAGGCAATCACTCCTATCTCTATCTCCTCTCTTCTGGTGAGCAACCATTCACTACTATGTCTTTTCCTATTTCTTCACCAGGTTTTAACCCATGCAGTCATTGTCACTCATAAATTGGCTTGCTCCATGGTAGCTGAGGTAGGAAAATTGCCTTGCCTCTTAGCATGCCATACAGCTAGAAACCAATTCCACACCTTATCAATTATGCAGCATTGTTTTGAATCAGCACCCACCAACCTATAGCATGGCATTATAAGGGGTATCTCCTCGTCCCGAGCTATTTATTACCTTCTTTCTGGTGAGTCAGGGGAAGAGAAATGTGCTTGCTTTTTAATAGTTAAATGGAAATCATTTTCATAGGGCTATACACTCCGGAGGCAGAACTATTTCTCTGGTGGACTAGTGGGAAGGCAAGATCTTTTGGTCATTGATGATTTGATTTCCCCAATCATCTCATCAAAGTACCGTTTATATATTAAGCATTACACGCTCAGTTACACTGTACAAACAGTCTCTAAACCATTCAGTGTTTGTTGTTGTTTTTTTTAATATAAAGTTGGAGTGGTGGAAGGTGAGAACTTATTCAGAATATTTTCCAGAATATTCAAAATATACTCTTAACATTTAGTTTTAGGCCATAACAAGGACATATCCAAAAATATGGACAAGTTGTTATACTAAAGCTTTCAGCTCCTCCATTTAAAATATTTTCAAATTTTCTCCTCTCTGGAGGAGAATACTAAAGGCCTAAATGTTGGAACATGGGACAGACAGTCTATGCCATTAGGCAAGTCTGACATCAATTGTTTCTCAGCCTCCCTCCTTTTGAACTTGATGGGAAATCCACTGTACCTCCCCTGCACTTTTCTGTCATTTCAGACTGAAAAAAAAACAATCTGTCTGAAAAGAATACTGGACAATTGGGCCATCATGCACTTGTTTCACCTGCTACTCTGTACGCAAGGAATTTATCTATTTGGGCAGATTTGTCCATTTACCATGAACCTTAGAGTTCCAACTCTGTGTTCCAAACTCTGAAGGAGAAAAGAGACTTGGGTGGAACTGGAAAGGAACTGGCTACAGAGCTAGCCCAAAGCCCCCTCTTATAGCAAAGCTCGGGGAGGAGGGCAGGGGGAACACCGATAAGAACAGAGATTCAACAATAGGGAACTTCTTTAAAAAGTACCTCTACCCTCCAGCAAAGCACAGGAACTACTAGTGCCAGGTACTGAGTGCTTACTCTCTGCCAGGCTCTTCATGTGTACCCATACAAATTAATATTATTGTTGTTGGTGGTTTTGCTTTTGTCATTATTTCTACTTAAGAGATGATGTCTCTGAGTGCAGCGGGGTGTAAAGACTTCCATAGGCCAGATAGCTAGTAAAGTAGAACATCTGGAATTGGAACTCATGCAGTCTGACTATGGTGCACATTCCCAATCATGCCACTTAAATGCTGTCCTAGGAAGAGCTGTCTCCCACTGGGCAGTTTTCCCAGTGATGAGGGTTTGGGAGAGCCCAGATCTTAGAGGCAGTCGCTCCTGATGGTAAGAGCAACTTCTGAGCAGCTTCCATGGCATTTTCCCCCCTCTTTAATCTCCCACTCCCACACTTCCACCCCTGACCTATGGATGTTGCCATTTCCTCTTAAGAACTGGATCTCTCAAGGCAGGGCCTCTCCTCCCACACGCTCGAGGCTTGCATCCAGAGCCTAGCACCCCTGGTACCCCTAGAGCACTCAGGGGGCCTGGTGCACCGAGGGTATGGTCCGTGGCTCCACCTGGGGCGAGAGCCCAGAACCTTCTGTGTGTAAAGCAGATGTGCTAACCACTACACTATGGAGCAACCCCCCCATGGCATTTTGGAAGTGAAAAAGCTGGTTGGGGGTTTAGCCCCAAAGCAGTAAGCTGACTCTTGAACCACAGGAGAATCTTATTCGAGCCAAGAAAGACACAAGTTGCTCTTGGAGACAAAAAGAAGTCCAGAAGGAAGGGACTGGGGGAGCAGCACAGTTCAAGGAGGAGGAGGAGAAGCCAGCAATTCCTATACTAGCCATTTTATTGCATAAGCAGAATTCTGTGGGTACAAAATTATTTTATTTCCCCCTCTATAACCTTTCCTTCCTGCTCCAGGACTAAACCTCTCCCCTGCTTGAGGTGAAGTCTCATACAGGTTCCACTGCTTTTTCAGCCACTTTTATAGATAGATAGATAGATAGATAGATAGATAGATAGATAGATAGATAGATATAGATAGATGATAGATAGATTGATAGATACAGATATAGTCTCATGTCAGTAATCTAAGTGTCTAGTTCCAAAAAATAATCAAAACTTCTTGAAGTTAAAGTATCTCCTCTTCCCTGATTCAGATCTGCACCAGACAAAGAGTTTACAGGTGGAGAGTGGATGAAACTGAATTCTTGCCTTTTTCCTGGAATCCTTCTGCACTTGCCAAGGTTGTTGACTCCAAGATTAATGTTCTAGCCAATTCAGTTTCTGTTGAGAGCTCTCTTCCTGGCTTTCAGGTGGTACCTTCTCTTCATATCCTCGCATGGCCTTTCTTTGATGCATACACATAGAGAGAGGGAACAAGCTTTCTGGTATTTCTCCTTATAAGGACACTAATCCTATTGGACCAGGGCTCCTCTCTTATGACCTTGTTTAACCCTAGTTGCTTCCCTAAAGGCCCCATCTCCAAAAACAACCGTGCTGGGCACTAGGGCTTCAACATATGAATTTGGAGAGAGACATACTTTTAGTTCATAACAAGTTCCATAGTACCCATGGCACTCACTGCCAGTTAATCACAGCAGTTTCCTACTGAATTTTAATGAGCCTTAGAACACTGCGTCTAGACTTCTCAAGGTCAAAGTCTTTCTTGAAGCTACAATGCATACATGTGATTCAGTTTCCCTCAGGGGATAACAGCCATGAGAGACTTTAATTCAGAGGATAGAAATATGGGGAAGAAGACATTGCTGGTGTAGAAGGCACAACACAAAGGCCTTGGGCAGTATAGGTAGAGGCCCTGGCCACTGTATCCTGTGCAAACCACAGTGCTGTGTGTGTTAACCAGATGTGTGACTTGGGTCAACATTGTTCTTGGATGGAAAACTTTTCAATTTGACTTTCTGACCCTCCAAGGGATTCTTAGTTACCCAGTACATTTAGTTCATTTGTTTTCTGCTTACACTAGCTAGGGGAAGATTCTATTGTTTCAAGAACAGGTACAACTGATACATTCTTATACTTTATCTGCTGATATGCCTAGCTCTTTGCAGCTTCCTAAATGTGCAGATCTGCTGTACTTCAACTACTTCCTTTGTGTAAGATTCCCTCTCATCCCATTCTTCATCAGACCACTTGGGAGGCTTTGGCTGCAAGTAACAGAAAAACTATCAGAAAATGTCTTAAGCTAGGGGTCCCCAACCCCTGGTCCATTGCCTGTTAGAAACTGGACTACACAGCAGGAGGTGAGCAGCAAGGGAGCAAAGCTTAATCTATATTTGCAGCCTCTCCCCAGGGCTAGCATCACCACCTCAGCTCCACCTCAGATCATCAGGTATTAGATTATCATAGGAGCACTGGTCCCTGGTGCCAAAAATGTTGGGGACCACTGTCTTAAGCAATTACAGTTTATTTTGTCCATAAAAAAAATAAGTCCTTATGAATCCTCAAAAAAAAAAAAAAAAACTAGAATTACTGTGTGATCTAGCAATTCCATTTCTGGGTATACAACCAAGATAATTGAAAGCATAGACTCAGAGATTTTTTTATACCTATGCTCAGAACAGCGTTATTCACAATAGTCAAAAAGTAGAAGCTATCCAAGTGTCCATTGACAGATGAATTAATGTGAGCAAAATGTGACATATACATATGACGGATCTTTTATTCTTAAAAAGGAAGGTAATTCTCACATATAACACAGCTGAACCTTGAGAACATTATGCTATGTGAAATAAACCAGTCACAAAAGACAAATATATGTAATTCCACTTGACAACCAAAGGTGGGCTGGCATCAGTTCAACACCAAGAACCTTCAACTTGGGGCGCAATGAAGAAGGAAACTTTATTCAGTGCAAACAGCTCAAGTGTGATATAGCATGTCCGTGTGAACAGCATGGCTATACAACAGCTCAAAAGTGTTACAGCTCAATTATGAAGCAGCATGGCTTTGAGGCAGCCCCGGGGAGCCAAGCCCCTCTCCTGCTTGACAACTCTGGTCTCTTCTCCACTCCATCTGGCAAGAGGTCTTTGGCATTTTATCTTTAATGGTTCAGCTCCAGCAAGAGAAACAAAGTCTCCAATCTTTAACAAAAGGGAAAGTGTTCCTCCTGAGCCAGAGGGCTGACTTACATAGACAAAAGTCCCCACCAGTAATTTCTGATTGATTCATCCTCATGCAAATGAGGACTCCAAATCTTCGCAGTTTGATTGGTCCCAAAAGCACTGTCCTGATTGGTCAGAATGGAGGCTCTCTGGCTGGTGAAGATGCTAATGGAAATATAGCTGCACAGCTCTGATTGGAAAGCCTCAGTCCTATTGGTTGAACTACTATTACAGGAACTCTTTTATAAAGGCTGACTCAGCTGGCAGGAACACAGTGCAGGCAGGCATTTCAGTGTGGGAGACAGGCAGCTTAGTGCAGGGTTCTCCCTGAAGTGTAGTTTGGTTGAAGGCCCTTGTGTATAAGTGCCTGCTAGGCTGTGCTTTGAAAAAAAAATGAGTTGAGCCCTTCTTAGTATATACCTTCTTTCTCAGGGTCCACAAATTTACGTGCGGTCCCTAGAGCAGTCAAAATCCTAGAGACAGAAAGTAGAATAGTGGTTGCCAGGGGCTGAGGGAAGAGAAAAATGGACAGTTATTGTTTGATGGGTACAGAGTTTTGCAACATGACAGTACTTCTGGAAATGGATGGTGCTAATAGTTGTGCAACAATATGAATGTACTTAAAAAAATGAATGTACTTAATGCCACTGATTTATACACTTAAAAATGGTTAAGATGATCAAATTTGTGTTATATATATTTTACCACAATAAAAAACTTTGGGAAAAATGTCCTTAGGTACTGAGCCCCAGCGATGATTAATTCTTCAACTCAATGATGACAAGGTTCTGGGTTAGCTTCTATGCAATTCTCTCGACTTGGGCCTCATGGTCACAAGATGACTGCCGCGGCTCTAAACATCTCAACATCTAGTAGCAGGAAGAACCATTTTCTCCTATTGTTTTTTAATTATGAAGGAAACCCCTCCCCAGATAGTTTTTTTCTGAAAGTTACCCTCCCCCGCAATGATTCTTCCCACCTTGATCATATTCTCCTTAAATCTCACTCATAATCATGATGAATGTACGATTGTCTTAGCCTGATCAGTAGTCCCTGGATGTGGAGATGGACTCTCCTTCCAAAAGTGCATTGCTGCCTGAGACCTGAGAGATGACCCAAACTAAGGCTTGCTTGTGAAAGAAAGGCGACCAATAGCCATAGAGTAGGCAGCCAGCTTTGCTCACTAAACAGCATACCTACTTATATTTCAATAATAAGTTCAACTGAAAATATTTCTATATATATTATACTTGAGATTTACTTCTGGTTTGACACAGAATTGGTCTTTTCTTCCTTTGTGTCACTGTAGTACTCTATGTATACATTCATTGTAATGCTCATAACACATTTACCATTTCTATTTGTTTGCCTGTATTTAAGATTCTCAAAGACTGTACGCTATTTTGTCTTTCCTCTCTAGTGCATAGGAAACAAAGAAGAACATAGAAGGCAGTTACTAAATGTTTGATGAATGATGAATGAATAAATGAATGAATGAATGAGCAAATGAATGGGATGTCCTGTTCAGAGAAGCTGCTAATAAATGAACTCAGCATTCTGACTTTAAAACCCACAAGGGAAACCAGAGCAGACCACATAACCATGCTGGGCTGAGCCTGGGCTTTGCAGAAAGCTTAGGTGCAGAGAAAAGGCAACGCCTCAGAAGTCAGATGAGGAAGGAGAAAAGGAAGGAGGCAGGGCCTGGGGTTTGCAATCTTCCCCCTTGGCTGGGGCTGTGTATGTCACAAGCAACTCGTTTTTGGCAGAGACATCAAGGAGAGCAGAAGCTCATGGGGTCATGAACTGTTATCTAGTAGTGGGCTAGATCTAAACATCTTCCATTTTGTGTGTGTTGTTGTGGAAGTTGGAAAAACTGATTTCAAAGTGGCAAGCTGTTTACGTACCTGTTATAATGATCAAATTTCTAGGTGCCCACATCAGCCTGTGGCTACAGACAAAGTCCTGTTGACATAATTAACCCAAGTTTTTTAAAAATCTTGCCTCCACCTTCCACTTGCCTGAATAATTTAACCTATCCCCACATGTGTATTTCCAGGAGTGCCCAAGTGGTCAGTTAGATTTCCCATTGGCAGAGTGGGGGTGCTGGGTTTGTTATGTTCTTCCTTTCCTACTCTGACTTCCCTTTGTCACTGCGTCTACTCAGGAAGTAGCTTGAGGGACTCTTACCACTTTGTGGTGCCTGCTGTGAGGATGTCAAGCCAAGAACATTGTCCTTCAGAGCCCACAGAGCTTCTAGGTGTCAGCACAGCTGGTAAGAAAGGCCATCTACCCAATTCTAGGCCCCGAAGCAGCACTGCTTGGGCTCAGAATTGCTCATAAAATCAACTCAACACTGGTTCTCATCTTTTTTCCCATTGAGACACCAATTAGTCAACGATGCTAGATTGGAAGCAGGAGACTTTTATATTATAGTTAACTCGACAAATGCTCCTCACCCCTTTCT
The DNA here is from genome assembly GCA_003508835.1 of Eonycteris spelaea. NCBI lineage: Eukaryota > Metazoa > Chordata > Mammalia > Chiroptera > Pteropodidae > Eonycteris > Eonycteris spelaea. The sequence continues at coordinate 101,264 of PUFA01000425.1, forward strand.
CCTTTGCTGCCTCTGCTTTAGAGGTCAGTAAAGCTAAACACTGCTTTTGCAGCCTCCCCGATAACTAGAGTTGATTATATGACCCAATGAGAAATGAGAAAGAACCCTCATTGGGCTTCCAGAAGGCTTTTGTTCTTTCTGGTAGAAGGGAGAGATGAGGTTTCCATCACACATTCTCCCTGCGGGCCCACGCCTTCTTTCACTGAGCATGCAAATGCAACCACTGTCTGTGAACATGACAAAAAGGTCAAGAGATTTTCCTGTCCCGAAATCTTTGCGCCTCTGCACCAGCTTTGGATTGCAATCCTCCAGGCTTCTTGTTATGAGAGAGAAAAATAGATGCCTGTGTGTTTAAGCTACCATTTATCAGTTACTGAGGCCCAAAGCCTGATGTTAGCTGAGAAAAGTTTGAATGTTACACATTATGTGCTGATACGATGCAACCATCCATCTCTTACGGTCAAGTTTTTCATTCACAAATCACTTGATGGACAATGCTCTTGATTCATCGTTTGATGGTCTTGCCTGCCATTTGCTGCTCCTGGAAGAAGGAGACAGGTCTCCAGCAAAGTAGGGGAGGCAAGAGAAGGCAATGACTTTTGGTGTCACTGGTGCTAAGACCAAACCCGGTGGCAATCCTTTGACCCTGTATCCTGTCTCTGAGTTCTCGGTATATCCCTACAGTGAAATGTAGAGGTTAGAGACAGCCCGGTCCTGGATCTACACTCACATAGTTGCAGACCCAATGGGAAGACCTCCCCAGGCCAAGGCTGCTGGTAGTCTTCTCCGAAGTGACTTCTTTCTCTTTCAGTCAAAAAGAGGATGAGATTTGGAATGTAATGAGAGAATAGATTCTTTACCTTTCATAACACGTGTAAGTATAGCATTTCTATTGTTGTAAATTGTATTTTACCTACTTCTGAAGACTTTGTATTGATTTCATAAAACTGTTTCTTCTCCAGGACCACATTTCAGAGAAAAGACATGGCTATACAGCCACAAAAGAGATGAGACATTTTGATAAATTGGTAGGCTAGTCAAAAAAATTGAGTCAAAATGGCCATCAAAATGGAAGAGCTCTAGTTTGTTGTGTTATTGTTGTAAGCCATGTAAGGTGGTCCTTAAAAGTGACCCATGGTGCTGTCTGTGCAGAGAAATGGAGTGGGGCCCCGAGGAGGAAGAGTTGTTGGAGAGAGTGTAAGGGAGGGCAGAATCAAAATCCAAAGACATTTAATACAGCATTTGGATGGAGGGTCAAACCTACCACTGTCCCTCAACACCCTTACCCAAAATAATCCTTAATAGATATTTTATTTGCAACAACACAAAACAAATTTATTAGGACCTCAGTGAAATTGTTGGCAGGGCTGGAATGGGAGGAGAGCTAGATTCTGAGGATTCTCTAGTAATGAGCAAAAGATGGAGACTAATTATGGTTGTTGATATTGATTGCATCTTTAGTGCGATAGCTATTTTATTTGGGGGAATAGTTATATATATTATATTGAGAATAAAAATATTTGTGAAGGATTTTCATGAACACTTCTGTGTTCAATTCTTTTTCCACAGGGTTTGGAATCCTTCAATAGGAATTCTGCCAACTTAAAGGTTTTTAAGAACCCAAATTCTATGATTTGGGTAATATTACTATACATATTTAGTGCTGTTTAAGAATTAATATCCCAAACTTGAAAAAAATGTTTAAAATGAAAAAAAGCTCTCTTTCCTTTAGTCTTTGGGAAGCGAAGATGTAAGCCCCTTCCTCCGTTATTCTATATCAGGATTTCTCAACTGTGGCACTGTTGACATTTTGGCTGGGATAATTCTTAGCTGTTGGGGGCTGTACTGTGCACTGTAGGATGGTTAGCAGCATGTCTGGCCTCTACTCACTAGATAATATCTCCCAGTTGTGACAATCAAAAATGTCTCTAGACATTGCCAAATGTCCTCTGGGAGGCAAAAATCACCCCCAGTTGAGAGGCCCGCTCTATCTCAATGCATCTCTTATGTAAGGCAGGGTCATTGTATTTATAAACCTGTCAAAGCCAAGATCCATGTGGTTCAGACCCTGAGTGGATGGGGTTTCAAAGAAGCAAAATCTTGAAAAGAAATCTACTCTTAATCTCAAGGAATATAAATAAAATCCAAATATGTGCTCTAGAGCAGCTCTTATCAAAATACATTTCCTCTCCTCTCATGTACAATCGTTCCATTCCTCACTCTCTTTCCCTAGAATAGTGTGCTCTCCCATCTACCCCTTCTCTTTCTACATCTCTCTCTCTCTCTCTCTCTCTCTCTCTCTCAATCTCTCTCTCTCTCTCTCTCTCTCTCTCTCTCTCTCTCTCTCTCTATCTCTCTCTCTCTCTCTCCCACTCCCACTTGATATGTCTGCGCACATTCATGCCCCCTTCTCTCCATGGCTTCTTGCAAAGGAGCTTGTTTTTTATTTTCTCCTTAGAATCTATCCATGTGGCTTATATCACTTTTCTCCCTCTTCCATTTCCCCAGTTCTGCATGAAAAATCCCCCAAATACAGCCCAGACCCTCCAAGCTCTTCTCCACAGTTGGATGTGGGTGTTGGGAGGAACTGAGCAGCCCATGCAGCACCGAATTTAGCAGCAAGGAGGAGGACGAGAAAAGCTGGCAACACTCACATGTGTGAAAGGTTGCAGATTTTTTTCACCCTACTCACAAATGTGCAGAGAAGATGTGGCATCTTCATTTCTCTGAAATTATCCTTATCTTCCTTGTGAGCCTCTAAAAACTGAATAGATGGGAAAATACTCTGATGCAACAAGGTAAATAAACATTGTAGGTGAATGGTCCATCTCTTTAGGTAAAACATGCTTCGTCTCTTAGATATCCACAGCCTCCCTTCCTGCTTTTTTGAGATACTGTCTGAGTTTGCGGTAGAGTGTGGTTGATGCACTCCCTAGGGACAGAGAGAGGATCCTCCAGTCCACGCAGCATCTTCTACATCTTCACTGCTTTCTGCTGTGGGTGGGTAGTCTGGGCACTCCCTGCGTTGTACCCAACCCATCCCTGGGACTTCTATGAGCACCTGCTGTTTACACTGTATCTCCAGTACCTCTGGACCCTCCTGGGCTGGGAAGGGCCTGCTAGCTCTCTGATGACTCAGACTCTGCTCTGGCGGCTGCTGCAGACCTCACATCCCCCATCTGGCTCTTGCCTAGAACGTCCACCCCCAGTCTTATTGCTGACTCACCTTTCCCTCGTGATGGCCGATGCATGAAGCCCTGTTGGTTCTCAACTCAGCTGCTTTCCTGTCCTCTTCTCTGGAGCAGGTTGGAACTCCTTGGTTCAATTTATTCCCTACTGGTGCTGGGGGCAGTCCTGAAAATTATATTCTGCCTCTCTGCCTGCAGAATCATGCTGTGCCATTGAGTTAAACTTTGATATAGCCACTCCCAGGGCGGTGACAGCCAACCTGGAAGGCGAGCGGCTCCTAGAGTCCCAAAGACACAGTCTTCAGAAACCCTCAGCCTCTCCTCCACCTACTCAACGAACCTCCGGCTTTGGGTGGAATCAGGAGAAGGGAGATTAGCGTCAACTCTGACACTCCTCCTCCACCTCTCCCTCCTTTTCTCCCTAAATAGTCCTCTAGAACTGATAGGATGGCATTCCTCTTTCTTTTCCTGTCAACACCAGGACTTCCCTCTGTGATCAATAAATACAGGAATCTAGAACACCTTTTCTCTCTTACAAAACCTAGCTTTTAAAGATCATTTGGCTGAAAAATCCGAAAATCTTCTGTGGAGGCCGATACTTAACTTTTCCTTTCTCTTTCTCCTTTTCTTTGTATTTCTTCCATAATAATCCTAAAACTTCCCCGAGGCAAATGGAAACCGCTGGAAATATGCGGAGAATGCCCGTATGAGGACATATAGAAGAAAGCGGCATATTTGGATGTTTCAAAACTATATTATCACTAGTATATACACTGATAATTTATCCTACTCCGTGTCACGTTCTAATGTGGTTGTTCCATAGCGGCTTGCAAGGCCAAGACCACAGCCCTGTGGGTAGACCGCGTCTGTCCAGTGAATGGCAGAAAGAAGATGTAGGTCCTCAGACAGGAAACCAGAACTCTGAGGGCAAATCTTAGCAAAGAGAAGAAAGGGCTCTCTGCCATCCTCCAGGTCTCTCGGCCTGGACTCTCAGGGACTTCAGAACCAGGACAGTCCTCCCAGGTGTGGGCTAATTTTCTCTCCAAATGGAGTCAAGCCCAGGCCTGCCAAGGGAGACATTTTCATAGAGCTGTTCTTCCCCAACTCTACACAGTTCAAAAGGTTGTTGTAATAAAATGTTTCTAATGGAAGGACGATTATTGGGTTATCAACCTTTTATTTTGTCAAGCCAGCATTTTTAAAACAAACCACTATTATTTATATCATCAAGGTTTGTTTGTTTGTTTGTTTATTTAGAAAAGGACTTTTAACATCTAAAAGGTTGGTAATTTTGTTTTAAAGAAGGCATCATTTCTTGATAATAGAGCAAACCATTTCAGATACCTGGAATGGCATGGAGAAAAGGCATGGATCAGAGGCAGGGAAGGGAGGAAGGCACTATCGATTCCAAGAGTGGTAGCTATACATCTGTGCCTCCAGGATTTGTACCGGGCAGATGGGAGGCAAGACTGAAAGGAAGTTAGAGCATGTCATGCAGATCCTTGGCTAACAGTGAGAAACTAGAATGTCAGTTCAGAGAGTCAGAACTTCTGACTACTTCCTGAGAAGAATATTGACAGGAAGAAAACCATGTTTGGGAAACTTTAGTTGTAGGTTATATGTACCCTCTGATGGAATTACTGGATTTTGAGGGTGAGAGGCTAGAGGAAGAAAAGCCATTTAGGAGAGAATGTGTGGAACCCATCATAGACTTTGGCTGAAGTGTAAGGTTTGGAGGGAGATAAATGGGGCACTTTTTCTGTGTTTGTTGGTTATGTGTCTATTGGTTACCATGGTGGGGTGAGGGGTGATTTTAAAGAGTATCACAGATGCTCTTGATAATGTAACCGATGTGCACAGGGTAGATTTTAATATTTTGGACAATTCCTATCTCATTCTGCACAGAATCTAGTGCATATTTATGCAGGATTTCTACCATGATTCACCTTGTCCTAATGTCTCTATTGTTTGTGAAAGATTATACTTTTCCTTTAAATCACCACAGTTTGTGGTTATTTCATTAATGTGAGCATTTCAGTATTTTCTTTTCCTCCACTAAACCTTAAGGTCCATTTAAAACAGAGTCCATGTATTTTCATTATTACATCTTCATTATTACATCTTCAGCATCAAGCACGGGCCCAACATATGATTGGTACTCAATAAATATTTATTGATGAAGTAAATGAGAGAATGAATAAATGATTTTATCTCCAGGAAGAATGATTTGAATCAGCCTCAAAAAGTACACTTTATGGAGTGCGTTTCTGAGTATGGTCCTGTGTTGTTACATTTTGTGACAGAGCGAGGTTCTTAAAGGCCACAATCAAACACGGACGAAAAATGGATCCCATGATAGTTGCTACAGGAAGTGGTCTTGGTGGTTCCTGGTGGCCTTCTTTCCGGGGCTAGCGTTCACGAGGCAGGGTGCTAGTGCAGTGCCACCTGTTGGATAAAACAGAAAGTCCAGCCCTTTGAACAATTCCATACCTCTTTACGAATTAACATGTTTCAGTCTCTTCTAACTTTTGCTTATTGAGGATCTCCTCTGGCATTTAGACACTTTTTACATTTTTAAATTTTGGCTTTATTTCCTTATCTAAATTGGCCGTTTTCTTACTCTTTCTCTATTAAATAGTAGCTTTGTTTAATCTCATTCTCTACATTTCAGATAAAGGAATCTCCTATATTAAAATGTGGTGAAATTTCTGTTATTACAGAAGTAGTCAGACAATGGAACAATTAATAGAATTACCTCACATGTGGTGCAAGAGTCACTTGAAGACACAGATATTTGTGATGGAAATACATTCCATAGTGACCGTGTGGCATGACTTCCATTGATAAAAGATTATTGAAAAGAAACTTTGAAAGCACACAACTCCTCAGTCACTATTGTAAACATCTGTTATTATGCTGGAAAAGCACGAAAATAATGGTTAATAGAATCCTGTCCAAAGATGTTATTAATTATGCTTTAAAGGACACACGTATTTTTAAACATTGTATGTCAAACACATATGCATACCTTGGCCTATTTGTCCATTTTAGGAGAAATGCTTATCAACTTAAATGATGCTGAGTTTTCATTGTCTCTCATCAGTGTTTTTATCATGTTAGTGTTATAAAGTGGAATTATTGGTGTGCTTGTTTCCACTCCTGGACAGATTTCCAAACTCTTTTTTAAAGACTTGTGTTTTGGCATTTGCTATTTTATCTTTTCTTTCTTTCTCTGGATCCTGGTTCCATATCAGCAGTGGAAGCTTTTTATTATCCTTTTAGTTGGGGGGTGGAAAGGAGGGAGAATGTTTTCTTCTCATTGATTTCTAGGAAATATTTACCTACAACAATTATGAACCACTTGTGTGTATATATGACATACTGACCTTCTCTCCTAGTCTGTGTACTTGTTTATATTTTCATCACATTGAAATCGTCATTTTTTTTATAAATCCATACTCAAAGTTTTTCTTTGCGATAATTTATTTCATTACTTTGCACTCAGAATATCTTTTCTTTCCAGAGATCAGATATACGTGCACTTAGTTTTGATTTTGTATTTCTGATTTTATTTTTTCCGTTGCACTCTTTAATTCATTGGAAATTTATTTTAATGTATCGTTTGCACCAAGCCTCACATATTTCCCACAAATAGACAATAACGTCAATACTATTTGTTTTAAGAGACCAGTTGCTTTTTCGTTGGTTTGCGTTTTTATGAATGACATAATCTTATATGCAAATATAACTTTTATGACTTTCATTTCTGTTCACTGAAGCATCCTGTCAGTTAGTGTGCCAACCACATGTTTTTTTACCACAGTAACTATTTACTAACTTAATATCTAAGCCTTCCTCATTACTATTTCCTTTGGAATTTTCCTTACCATTCATGTTTGCTTTCTCTTCCAGATGAATTAGAATCGTCTCGCCATTTCCCAAAATACAATTATTAGAATTTTGATTTACCTTTTACATCCTATTTCATAAGTGTTCATTGAGAATTGATATAAAAGGGCTAATAAACATTGATCAAATAATAACGGCAGCAAGATTTATAAGCGTATATTTCTTTATATTTGCAAAGTGTTTTAAATGTTTAAAAGGTATCATAAGAAGTTTCAGAATAATTGAATACAACATTTAAGGCAGGTGTAAAGAAGGGAAAAACCTCTTCAATGTAAACCAGTAGGGGAACAGGCCAGTTGAGTACACACAGGATTCATAATCTTTTTAATTCAAATCAGAAAATTAAATTATAGAAGAGGTTAAGGCAGAAATTGGGAATGGGGAAACATGGGCTTAGAGAGTCCCATACTCTAAAATGAGATCAGCATATTAACAGGCACTGGGTTGGCATCTCAGCAAAGGGCATCCTGGTTCCTGGGTTCATGTTCCATGGATCCGATATCGCTGCTTGGAACCTGGGTTGGATAACTTCTACAGTTTGGGGAAGGTGGAGAAAAAAGTTTGAGCCCCATAAAGAAAATTGACATACTATAAGTTTTGTTATCATTATAATCTGTGGGTATTTATTATTTAAGCAATTAGAAAAATTAAGACTTTAATTCGAATGTATTAAGATAATACAATTAAGATTATAAACAGAGTTTGAATGTTTAAGTGAATTGATTTAGTACATCTACAATTTTTATTTAATATCTTTATTATTACTTTTTGATGAATTTAATAAGCTTTGTTAAATTTATAACTATTCTGTGAGACAACTGAAATGCTTGAGAGGATCTCGCATTAAATTTGTAAATGTTATTTAAAATGTTTAAAGGAACTTAGTTAACTCGAATTATATAAAGAGTTATTTGTTTAAGGGAATATAATCTTTGAAATTTACAGGTTAATGGAACATGAGTTCAAGGATGAGAGAAAGCGATTATTATTATTTTTATACATAATATACTTTAAAATATACCTTTGAACACACACACAAATAACATAAATACATTTATAGGTTGACTTCAAGCTTCTATTTTTAAACTTACATGAACTGAATATCGATTAAGACATATATTAGTTTATATCTTTCCATGCTCCAAAGTCTACCTGGGACATTAAAAACTCAGTCGGTAGTAGGATAACCAACGCGTTCAGTTTTTTTCTGGACTATTTCAGTTTTAAAATTGAAAGCTCCACATCCTGGGAAACTTGGTAAACCGGGACAGCATATCGTCATCATTGGCAGGCAACCCTTTACAACCGCTCTACGGCAACCTGGTGTGAAATCTGTACGCAGGGTTATCATCCTTATTAATAAAGCAGGTATTGGGTTCAGAGAAGTTAACACGGTGTAGCCAAGGCTACAGATAAATTTATATTTATCCTCCTTCCCCAGGTTCCTTTTCTACTTAATTTGATTAGCTGATTTATTTCTGAGCCTCCCCACCACCCCCAATAGAGACTTTGGTTTCTTCTTTTTAGAATAAATGAGATTTATTTTCGCCTGGAAGGGCCTTGGTTTAGGATTAACTTCAGCAGTGAGCCTTACAAATTTCTTTTTAGAGACATCCAAGGAAGTTGCCTTAGCTTTTGCAAGATGGGTAGAAATGGAGGTTATAAAGATGCTTAGGGCATGGATTACAGTGCATTTAAAAAAATCATTTTGCTGATTATTTGAAATGTTGCTACTTATGATTTACTCTTTAGTAACAACTTGATTGAGACATAATTCATATACTATACAAGTCATTCATTTAAAGTGTATAATTCAATGGTTTTTACAGAGTTCTACAACTATCACCACAATCAATTTTACAATATTTTCCTCACTCCAAAAAGAAACTCAGTACCCGTTAGGAGTTACTTTGCATTTTCCTTAAACCAGCCCGAGGCATCACTAATCTACTTTCTATTTTATAGATTTGTCTGTTCTGGGAATTTTATGTAAATGGAATCATACAATATGTGAGTCTCTGTGTCTGGCTTCTTCTACTTAGCATAACGTTTTCGAGATTCATTCAAGTTGTAGCATATATTAGTACCTCATCCTTCTTATGGCTAAATAATATTCCACAGTATGGATATACCACATTTTATTTATCCTTTCATCAACTGATAGGCATTTGGGTTGTCGACACTTTTTGTGAAGTATGCATAACACCATTATAAACACTTGTGTACAAGTCTGTGTGTCAACATATACTTTCATTTCTCTTGGAGGTATAGCTTGGAGTGGAATTGCTGGGCCATATTGCAACTCTCTGTTTAATCTTTTGTGGAGCTGCCAGACTATTTCCAAAGAGGTTGCACCATTTTACATTGCCGCCAACATTTGTTATTGTCTGTCTTTTTGATTATAGCAACTCTGCAGGGTCTGAAATGGTATCTTATTGTGCTTTTGATTTGCATTTCACTCATGATTAGCAGCACTGAGCATCTTTTTATATGCTTATTAGCCATTAGTATATATTTTTTTGGAAAAATGTTCATTTAGGTCCTCTGTCCATTTTTAATTTGAGTTACTGTATTTGTCTTTTTAGTATTGAGTTGTAATTGTACTTGATGTATGCTGGATAAAAGTGCTTCATCAAATACATGATTTTCAAATATTTTCTATCATTCTGAGGGTTGTCTTTTCATTTTCTTAATGATGTCCTTTGAAACACAAATGTTTTTAATTTTGTATATGGATAGAATATATATTATGGAATATATATTTTTTTGTGTATAGAAAACATTAAATACCTTGAGTTTATATGTACATTCTTCTTAGTGACTGGAAATCTAGAAAACAAGGTGTGACCCTAGACTCAAATGCCATTGAAGAAGAAACACATTTTCTATCTGGGACAATGGCTTTAAAAAGTTGGAGGAGGATGAGGTGGGACTAAAGGGAGGGATTTTATCCATGTAAATGGCAACACTGTTATAACAAGAACACTAAATGCAGGGAACATTTCCTGAGCTTCTGTAATATGAAAATACTTTTCACCTGGGAAAGGAGTAACCCCAGGAAGCACCATGGGTTTTCCCAGATTGGCAGAGGGTGGAAGTTAGGGGTTGGGGGAGGTGTGGGGCTGGGATTCATGGTTTTACTCAGAGTGCTATAAAATAGAACTTGGCAAATTCTTTAAACCCCAAATCAGTGGAAATTTGTTTTTCTTAGGATTGGACACTAGATGTCTCAGTTACATTAAGTCTGCAATGAAAGAAGATGAATTTACAAAAAAGATTTGCACAAATCGTGAGCTATGTAATCTTGTCTATGACGTGGCTTTTTATGAAGTGTATTGAAATTTAATTTCAATTAAATTTTCTTTGAAACCAGGCTATAGATAGTTTATTACCTTTTAAATTCTTACCTAAAACTCTGAAATGTCAATGATGTCCTGTAATTTCTTGGATAAAGGAATAAAAAAAAATTTAGAAATTTGTTAAAAGACTTAAATGAAAGTGGAATTAGAAATCAAGGTAGAATCCAGAAATTAGCCAGCCCCCTATGTTGTTCTCTGGGAAGTACCTATTTCCATTGACTAATTTACAGGAATTTTGTTGATATAAAAATAGAAAGTGCTCCAGATGAGATAGATATATTTAATCGAAGTATGGTATGGAGAGATAAGCATTGCATTAGGAGCCCGAAGATGTGATTTTTAAATACTGAAAGCACTGTTTTTATGCTGTAATATGCCATTCAAATTCCTTCTGTCTAGGTCTTGTTTTCCTCTAGGGGGAGTTCAACATAATTCCGGAGGAAGAGTTCAAGAAACAGTGAAATTCTCATGGGCATCTTATGCATTGTAATTCTCATTACCATTGTTTTTGTAATAAAAGTAAAATAAATTCATAATTTATTAAGGTATAAAGTGCTTGTCTATGTGCCCCTGAAATTATTGAGTACCTCCGGTGGTACACATACTCTGTTCTCTGGGAAGTGGTCTCTTAACTACTGCAGCCATACGCAGAGACATGGAGAAAGGATGAGAGTAGAAGCAAGACATAGATAAAGGTAGAAAAGAGGCCAAGAGACCACATGACGATGATAATGATACAGCATACACCTGTTCTTTCACCCAGTTGGTCCCATGGGCCCTTCCCAACCCTGAGAAGGAGGAAAAAGAGTGGCATCCTGTGGACGCAGGGTGATCCCTGAGGTTGGGTTAATTATAATAGACACAATTCACTCTCTGGTTCTCTGGCCCTGCCCACTTCTCTACCACTTATATACATACACAGATACTGATCTTTCTAACACACACACACACACACACACACACACACACACACACACACACACACACACACACTACCTGCATCTAGGATAGCCTTTGCCTCCAAAACTGTGGAGAGAGGGTGGAAATAAAAGGCCAATTGTTAGTACATGAGCCTCTTAGGTGACATTTTTGGTACTTCCTGGGAAATCACCCCTTGCCCTCAACCTCTTGCCCTCCCAGGGTCATTGCCAACCCCTACATGCCTCCCTCACAGGGCCATTTATCCAGGCTCACGTGGGTGTGCTCTTGAGGTGGAGCTAGCAAGGGAAGTTAAAAGGCTTTCGGTTATGTTCCCAGACTGCTGAGTTTCACTGAGAAGGAACAAGTGATGACTGTTCTGCAAGGCCACACAATGAGCTGCTTTCTCCTAGATTCGTGACCTTTACCCAGGAAGAGGCTGAGCACACTTATTGAGTCTCTGCATTTGCTGGAGAGAATCTGTGGTAAACAGAGCAAGAAGGCCCTCATTGTCACAAAGGGCCTCCAAAAGCCACCAGAGCTATTTGCACAGAGCCCTTGGTTGCCTGGTCAAAGGCTGTCACCCAATTTTACTGTGGCAATGGATTATTTAAAGTTAAAAATAATTTATTTAGTTGAATTGGGATTGGCCGGGATGATTGCCAGTGATGGCCAATGCTATGGCAAAACATGTTGGTTGCTCACTCATAATTCAATCTTCTTTCATGCTCAAAGATCCCCAAGTTTGTAAAGTTATTTGGTGACTGCAAGCCCAATCACAGGTGAGAACCCTTACTGTGGCCATCTCTTTCCTCTTTGCTAAGGATTGGTCTAAATTTTAGATTGTCAAGGGTCTTTGAGAAAGTTCTGCCATGTTGCCCTTTCTTCTTGCTCTTGGACTTGTGTGAGGGCCTGATGCTTAGACTAGCTTTGGGCATCTTTTGATTGTGAGAGTAAATATTATAGACAAGAGTTAACAACCCAGGAGTAGAATTAACTTCAGATGTGGCTGGATTCAGGCCTCAAGCAATGTCATCAGTATTCAATTTCCCCCTACTTTGAGTTTCTTGCATTGTGTTAGTCATAATCTGGGGAGCTTGAAGGTGGCCCCACTCAGCTCCAGGTGTTCCCTCATGCTGACAAGAGGAGGCAGTATCTCCAAACTCTATCTTCTCAGCTCCAAGTCCGGTCAGGCGAGAAACATACCCTCTTTTACAGCATTCCCAGGAATCATTAAGCTTTACTGGCTCTGAGTGGGTCACCTGCACATTGATGAGCCAATTACTGTGACCGGAAATGCAATGCTTTGATTGGTTTAGGCCTAGGTCCCATGCTTCTTCCTCAGAGCTCTTCCCAGATAAATGGGCAGCTTTTGTCACTTCCCATGAGGCTTCCTGTTGCTACTGTGCTTCTGTAGGTCTTCCTGGTTTCATAGGACCATCATACATCTGTTGTCCCGTGGCTGTGAGGTACAGTTACCTGACTGCCTGGCTGGGGATCAGGTTGCATATCCTAATTGCTCGTGAAGTTAGTATTCTCACCTGGCCTCTAAGAATGGCAGCCTCTTAGCTCTGGCCACTGTAAGAGGCGGATGCTGTCATGTTGCAATCCCATGGTTTTTAGGTGTCCTCGTACTCCCTCCCCCATCTTACAAATGCAGTTTCTTCCCCTTCATACGTAGATGACCCTTGGTGGCATCTCTTTGCTCTATTGGTGGCCACTAGAAAATGCTGGCAAGTCAATCTATTGTATGCAGCTGTTGTCCATGGCTAGCTCCTGGCCCATAAGTGGCTCATAGATGCTTGTCATTCTTTGCAGGCAGTCCACAGGTACGTTCTCTTTTCACCCTTCTCATTGGGTTGTACCACTCCATGCCATATCATGGCACCTGTCCTTATTATGCTGGGGTCTTTGCATGTTACTTCCTGTGCACGCATGCGTGTGTGTGTGTGTGTGTGTGTGTGTGTGTGTGTGTGTGAGAGAGAGAGAGAGAGAGAGAGAGAGAGAGAGAGAGATGGGGTCACCTCCCAGTAATTCAAGCAAGAGGTGTAACTAGTTTATGGAATGGGCTGAGCCAGTTATAATCCAAGGTTGAAGCAGAACCTTAAGTTTTTGCCTGTTTTATTCTGAGTATTAATTTAATGTTAAACTAAAACACTCAGATTTGAGATATCAAAAGGTAAAGTACTACTGAGAAAAACTGCTGATAGCATGCACGCACCTGGTTAGTGCGACATGGACATTTATTTCCTTCCATGAACTAGGCTGGAAGCAAGTTAACGGAGAGGGGCTGGAAAGGGGCAGGCACAGCCTTACTGGAATAAGCTCAGCTGCCACTGAGTCCCAGATGGAGCGTCAGTGACCTCTACTGGCGAGATTTTCCTCTCTACTCCACAAAACATTGGAGTTCTCCAGGTCTGTATGTGTGGTTCACTGGCCCATCGTTCTTAGAGACGCCACAGGATTGCTGTTCAGCGAGGGAGGGCAGACTGGGCTTTCATGCTAAAACTTTTCCTAGGGGACCGGAGGTTACAGCAAAGATCCTATCGCTGTCTCCACTAGCTTTCTCTCAAATGCAGACGACTTGTTTACATCACTAATTTTCCAGACATTAACATGTTTTCTTTTTTTAAAAAAATGTTCCTCAAAATAACATATTCAAAACACATTTCACATATTTAAGTGTATAAAATTTCTTCAGGATAACATGTTTGTAATTTGACAAAGTGAGGTGAAAACACTGTCAAAATAAGTTTACTTTTTCATGGGTGAGGGGTCAGGGGATGAGGCATCTTTTACACGTGCCTACCCAAATCACACGCTTCACATTGCCACGAGTCATCTCACGCACAAATATGTGAAATGCTGATGATGCTGGACAAGGACTGGGTCCACCGCTCAGCCAGTCAGACCTTTCTATAACTGTCTAGTACATCTGTAATGGGAGACTCTGGGCTAGAAAGCTGGACGGCAAAGTGGAAACCCTCATGACAGGTCTCAAGGATCCCGCTGATGCAGAGTTACTGACTAAGAAGCTCTTGTCTTAGGCGGACCACATGGTGGGCACTTGAGGGCCTTTTCCAGCCCACTCCACCTTCTCTGCTGGTCTCAGTTTGCCCTCAGGGTCGGGCCTCTGCAGCCATCTTCTAATAGGCTCTGCCACTTTATTGTTTGTTTGTTTGTTGTCCAGACAAACGTAACAGGTTTATTTATAATTGTTACAAAGTTGAACTGCTGAAACTCGGTCACCGAAACATTTTGCCTTTCATTAATGCTTCATGTCCCCTCATGTATATTAAAAATCCACACACAAATGAACATGGAAAAACTGCCCATGCCTGATTTCTGTCCCCTATTTTTCCACTTGCAATCGTATACTCAGGTACCTTTTGATTCCATGGAGAAAAAAATATCTAAAATTCAGAACTACCAATTACAGGAAGAAGAGGGTTTTGTTTTTTATTTTTTTAAGAATGAAATGTTTCCCATCATAGTGGATTCTTAAGCACGTTCTCCGCGTATGTGGCATGCTAGCCGGATGCCTTTTGGCGTAACTGCTACACGTTTGGCATGGATAGCACACAGGTTGGTGTCTTCAAAAAAGGCCAACCAGATAGGCCTCGCCTGCCTTCTGCAAAGCACCAATAGCTGCACTCTGGAAGCGCAGATCTGTTTTGAAGTCCTCCGCAATTTCTCGCACCAGACACTAGAAGGGAAGTTTGCGAATCAGAATTTCAGCGGACTTTTGACAACGTTTAATTTCATGAAGTGCCGCGGACCACGCCTGCAACGACGAGGTTTCTTCACCCCTCCAGTAGAGGGCGCACGCTTGCGAGCGGCTTTTGTAGCCAGTTGCTTCCTCGGTGCTCGGCCGATTTGTGGGCTGTCTGCTTTGTATGAGCCATGGCATAGAGACCTCCTTACTTACCTCCATTTCTGGGCCAAAAAATTTGTGAGCCAAGCCGGAGGGGCTGAGAGACCCCTCCTCGCACCACCGGGGCCCGGCCCGGCCCGGGGCTGACGGCAAGCGGGTCTCTGGTCCGGGGAAGCAGGCAGACAGGGAAACTTCTAGGCTCTGTCACTTTAACCAGAGCTGACTGGACCAGGATTAAACCGACCAAGGGGACCCCAATACACTCAATTAGAATTGGGGGCTGGTGGGAAGCAAATATCCTTTTTCAGAAATTGGCAATTAGGACACAGGGATGACACTCAGTTCCCAATGGACACTTTCTTGTGAGGTCCTGTAGGGCTGGCCAGCATCTTCCACTGCAAAAAAGGCTGGCCGGCACACAGAGCTAAATAAAGGCGACACAGGGTGACACAGAGATGAGGTGATGTGAAGAGAGAGGTTTCTGCTTCTGGCTTCAAATTTCCATCTGTTCTCCCTTAGGTTCTGCCGTACACTCTTGTTTCCTTCTCACATCTCATTTTGTGTAAACAGCAGACGACCCCTGAGACAGATGTACCCTTGTTTAGTTTGCATTTAATGCAGAGCAAATCAACTCTGATGACTTTTCCTTGAGGGTTTGGACTTTGAATTACAGTGGTCCAAACTACCAGGAACCCTCAGAATAGAGTAGGGCTTCCATTAATTGGATTTCCTGGATAAATGAGAGTTAAGCAAAACCTTTTTTTTATTTGTTTCCATCTTTACAAAAATCTGTCTAAAATGCATGAATAAAGGAAAGATTGGAAACAACTTGAAAGTCTATCAGTAGGAAACTGCTTAGAAATTCATATAATGGAGTACTTTGTAGGAATTAAAAAAATAAGACAGATCCATATGACCAACCCTGGAAGGTTCTTCATGATACATTGTTCAATAAACTCAACCAAGTGTTGAATGCTATGTGTACTGTGCTCTCCTTTGTGTTAAAAAACAAACAAACAAACACACACACACACACAGAAAAAGGCAATTCAAAAATATATATTCATAGATACACATATGCTTGGATATGCATTTAGGATACTTGCAAATGATACCCAAGATCTTCAAGAGTTCAGGCCTCTAGGGAGAAATCTGTGGACAGAATGAGAGGGAAACTTATTTTTCTGTGTGTATCTTTTTGTGCCATTTGAAAAAATAATTGTTTTTACCATGTACATGCATCAGCTCCTTACTACATACATAATACATTAATCATATACAAATGCATTAGCCAGCTTTCCACTTTTATTAAGTACAGAGCAGTTATTCCCTTAACCATGAGAATTCATGTAAATTGGAGTAGAAGGGTCTTCATAAATGTCCACATCACTGGGGTCCCCTGTTTTAATGTGTTTGCTTTCACCTATAAAATTCACGGAATGATCAGCCAAAGGTGGTGAGACGTGAAGGCCCAGTGAGGGGAGAAGTGAAACAGAAAAGGGTGTAGTCTGAACACCGGTAAGTTGATACCTGAGGTTGAGCAACTGCCAGTAACTGGGTTCTCATTTCCTACACGGATGCTCATCTCCCGAGTGGTGAAGTCCTTGGACTGGGCTTTTCTACATCTATTAAATGATGACAATACCTTCTTTCCAGGTTCTTCTGAGGAATAAAGATTAAAGCATCTGGCACAGTGCTTGGCTCAGTTAATTGCAGCTGAATGCAGTGTCTTTTATGGTCATTCGGACTGATTTTTCTTCAGTGTGTCCTAGAAGAAGGTGCACAATCTATATTAATAAAGATTATGAGTTTCACCGATGATGTTTCATGTCCTGGGTTTAAATCCAGACTCTGATGTTTAGATGAGGTTATTACTAGAAGTGTCCTTGCTCTTTTTGAAGACTTTTTTTTGGGGGGGAGGCTTTATTCCCTTCAGCATGGACATCTTTGCCATCCATTGGAGAGAACCAGCTGAGACCAAAGCCAACACAAAGAACAGCAGAAAAGAGAGAAGAGAGAGACATAGAAGGAGAGAGGGCAAGAGGGAGAGAGAGAGAGAATATCATTTTGCTTGAGTCCTTGGATCCAAATTTGCTTAAAGTGAACTCTTCTGTCTACGGCAATTGAGAAGATCCTGACTCAGTTTCCTGGTTCTTATGTTGAGATATAGAAATACGGGGTACTAGAAACCAGGTCACTTATTTCCCATCCACCCAACCATCCCGACCTGGTCCACGTGGTCTGAGATAGGGCTGAGAAACATAGGAGTGAGGGGTAGTTTCTAAAGGAAACTTCAGGTACTTTCATAAAAATAGAAAATGGCTCAGCAGGAAAACCCATAGCTATCTGCCATGCTTAGCAGGTTAGACCAGGGCAGGGGTGAAGGTGGTGGTGGTGGAGGAGCAGGGGAGATTCAGACAGGCCACCACTTATTCTTAGAGCGGACTCTAAAGTGCTTTATGTGGGCAGCTGGAAGTTAAATGACGAGCTTGGTTCCCCAGGAAGGTCTTCAGAGAAATGAGACTAGAGGGAGTCTTTGTGAAATAATTAAAGGGTTTTAGTAAGAGTCTGAGGCTCGAGTCCCCTGGTGGTCCCCTCCCTTCTCCCAGCCCTGACTTGCATGGCCCAGACAGATTTCTGTGTGGCCTAAACGTTTCCTCACCGCTCAGGAGTGGGTAGTGGAAAGTCAAGAGTCCCATTAGTTGTTTCAAATGTATATTGGCTACTTTATTCTTCTTCCGTCCTGGCCGCTGTCCCTTTCTGAAGAGCCTCTTCCCCAGTTAGGTGATCGATTATCCCAGTTTTCTCAAGACTGTCTCTGTTTAGCATTGAAAGTCCCACATTTTGTCTCCGCTGTCCTGGACACACTGGTTGGTTGGTCACCCTAGAATAGAGAACCGCTGCTCTTAGGAGATGACTCATGTTTGCGAGCACAGTGCTGACGCTGGAAACAGAGCTAAGTAAGTCGGCCTGGACTTAACCTGGAGAAGCTGTCTGACAGCCATGGCGGAAGTGAAATGGATTATCCCAGAGAGCTGTGGTGGGACTGAGGCAAACGTCTGGGCGCTATCTCATACAGCACTGCAAGAAAGAAGCTTTTAAAGGGGCTTTTGAACTAGGACTGAGTAGGAGTGGGGCGGGAGTGGGAAGGGACATTCCAACATGGCCAGGAGCTTATGCACAAACATAGTGTGATGAAAAGCTGGGTGTTTGGGGGAGTAGTGACAGACCCTCCCCCCCATCCCAAAACATTTGCAGGATCAAAGGCAAGCACATAGATGGAGGCCTATATATCATGTGTCTAAATAAATAAAGTTATAAATAAGGCTAACAAGCCCTTAATTAAATATGCTCTATTCTCTTCCCTTCACAAACATACCTTCACAATCTGGGAGCCAGGTTTGAGTTTGAAATTCCTAGTCTTTTTGGTGCTCTGGCGGAAAGAAGACATACGAGAAGGGCCGGGCCCACTCTGGGTCTTGCTCTCATCCCTTCCTATGCTGCTGGGGGCCACCTGCACACAGTTACAAACCTTGAAACTCCATCACAAACTCTGTCCACATCCCTTGCACACAGCAGTCCCTTGCCTGTCTCTGGGGTCTAGGTGTGACACTGGTGGGGGAGAGGCCTGACCTGAGCTGGCCCTGGAAGTGGGCAGGGGAATTCTCAGGTCCTGGGTTCTTAGAGTGTGGTCTGGAGGATGGCGCAGACTCTGGCTAAGCACATCCCTGTGGTCCTGCAGACTTTTTGCCCTGTGAAGTGGGGGGCATCTGGATGAGGGTGGGGGCCTCCTGGCCTGTGTTTAAGAATGATACTGAGAAGTGAGGAGTTCCCAGTGGCTGCAATGTTGTCATATTCAGCATGAGTAATAGCAGAGGGGGCTGGTTCCCATTATTACGGGAGATGACGAATATAGTGGCCCCCAATTTTTTCCTTTGGTTTTTCGGAAGAGAAACATTGTACATCACTTGGGAAATGCCTGCTCTTCTTCCCCGTCACCACATTTACGCCAGAGTTGGACATGTCTAAGTCAATGTGTGGAATCCGGACTTCTGGCCCAGTAAAACTGAGAAGCTAGAAATGAACAGGACCTAAGTCACATGCTCTCTCGGTTGTCAGAGTTTGGGAGGGAAACTGGCCCCTTGGAAGTGAATCAGCTTCTCTCTGGTGATATTTCACGGCTCATGTGAAGTGAGTATCCTTGTTGAAGTAGAGATGTCATTTCCTTGTCCTCCCATTAGAGGGGCCAGGACCTGTATAAACTAAGCAATGGCTCAGACTTTCAGGGCTATGACATTATACAGCAGGGGGCACTAAAGGAGCTTAAAGATCCTTTCTGAGGCTGCTCCACACCTCAGATCCTAACCTTCTGGTGTCAGCCATAAACTCTCCCCATCGCTGACCATTTGAGTAGTTGACTAAAACGTCCAAGTTTTAATTACTTATAACACACACACAACACACACACACACACACACACACACACACACACACACAATTTCTGTCCTTTCCTGATTGGATAGATAAGCAAAAGTCTGACATCTTTCATTTTTCCTTAGGCCAAGCAAGACCATATTTTCACCTCCAACATAAAATGTGTCTTGTTTAGACAGTCCTCGAACTTTGTCCCAATTTCTACCCAAAACATTTCTTTCCGTTCATAGCGTTTTCAGAATTTCTTCCTCTCTCTCAAATCCCCCAGAGATAAGCCCAGGAGCTCTCTGGTTCTACTATGAATAATGCTGTGTCCTTAACCACCACAGCTTTGTTACGAGAGGTTGTGCTATGCCACTGGGCTCCAGTCCCTCTTGCCTCTCCTAGCAGGCTCTGGAACTCAGCTATATGGGATTAACTGTTGCCCCACAGCTGCGTGGCCTTGAGTAAACTACTGAAATTCTCTGTGCCTTAGTTTTCTCAGTGGGAATCATTTTTTGCAGCAGCTTGTCTCAAGATGCCTAGCATCCATTCCTCCCCTCCCTGTACTGTCTGCCACTCCCCACTGAAAGTATAGTCCATTCCGCCACACTCTTGAATCTGTGACTGCTTTGATGCCCCGAGTGGTTAATCCTTTAGATGACTCTGGCCCCACCGCCATCTGACAGCAACTGCATGAGAGGCCTACTCGTTTTATGCCAGTCGAACCAGAGGACTGTGTGAAATAATAATAAACGGTTGTGTTTAAGCCACGAAGTTTTGTGGGACTGTGCAGTGGAAGAGAACCACACTAAACACTTAGAGTGCTGATAAGAATGTCTACCCCACAGGGCTAAATGAGCTAATATTCGCTAGATGCTTAGAACAGTGCCTGGCAATTCTAATGCCACCTAAGAATACGTTGAACAGAAATATGAATGACCTAGTACTCTGAAGGTATTAAGAGTCTCAAGCTAATAAATATTTTGAGGAAAGTACAGTAGTCGTCACTGTCCCAATCCCCCTGTCTTCCCAAAATACCTTAATGTGGAGTCAGTTGTTGGTGGTGAAAACAGTGTCCTGAAAAACAAAAAGGTACTGGTCCTGTGTCTGAGCCGGGGAAGCCCCCCAACTTCCTTATGTCTCATGTCCACAGTTTTCGAAGGAAGACAATTGTCACTGCCACCACAACAGGACTGTTGTGAGGGAGAAATATGAAAACGGCTGTGAAAGCGCTTTCAAGATCATAGGTTCTTTAGCCTTTATTGAGACACCTCATTCCTGACCCCTCGATTTATGTCAGTCTACCAGACACTGAGGTCTGTACTTCCTTAAATTACCAGGCTTCAGAGTTCTTGGCTATAACCAATCCCTCACCAGTACCCTCAACTCCTTTGCCTCCTCATTCTTAGTCCATCCCCCACCCACAGTGGAATCCTGGTCTCTAAAACACAGGATCCACTTACAGCTACCTTTCTCTGGCTTTCTGCTCCCCTTCGTAACTGAGCTTCTAGCAACAAGAATCCTCACTGTCTCCACCTCCACGGTGCATCTGCCCCTCAGCTTCCACCTGTACCACCGGAAGTACTTTTGCCAAGGCCACCAGTTGAGTCACTAGAGCAGGCTCATACCAAATCCATGAGCTGATTGGATGCTTCTCTTCCCAGACCCACTTTCAGTGACATCATCTTGGTCATTTAAAATTATACATGGCGGGAGTTTTTACACCACGGAAGATGGCAAAGAGTATAAATCAGGCTTTCCCCGCTCCCCAAGGAGCTTGTCCACTTTTTTACCAGCACACCACTGCCAGACTTTCTAGTTGCTGAGTGCAAAAGGGCACTTTCCAGACTTTCCTTACTTGGCTTTCTTCACTTGATACAATTTATCATTCTCTCCTTTCTGACAGGTTCTCCATCTGTGGCTTCCTAGCTGCCACTCCTCCAGTTTTCCTTCTACTTCTCTGGGTCTCTCTGCCTCGGCCTCTTACATATGTTTAACTCATCTTTCAACCACTGGTGTTTTGCAGGATTCTGTCTTCTTTATACAAGCTTCATAGGAGGCATCTTACTTTCTCACAGTTTCAACAATTCTGAAACCCTGCCTTTGCCGTCCCGTCCCCTATCAATCCAACATCAAGTCCTTTTGACTTTATCTCCTAAATAGCTCTCAAATCTCCCCCCCCACCTCTCCATCTTCACTGCCAATATGTAATCTAAGCTATTGCCTCCAGCCTGTACCGCTGCAATAGCTTCCTAACTGCTCTCTTTCTGACTGCCACCATCCTCCAAGTCATTCTCTACATTTCAGCCAGTGACTTTTTCACTGATTAAAGACTGATTAAAGACTGATTAAAATACCTCTCCATGTTCCAGTCTGCTTTAAACAATTAAATGGCTTTCTCTTGCTCTTAGTATAAGGTTCGAATCCTTAGCAGGACCTGGTAGGCCCTGCAAGGTATATGGGGTCCTGTCCTTCAGTCTCACCTCAGATCCTTCTTCTGGCGCTACTAAGATGCCAATGCATTGTCCTTTCCAATGCATTGTGTTCCTTCTAGAAGCACTTTTGTACATGCAATTCCCTCTAACCTGGAAACTCTCTCCCCTTTCACTATTATTCATCTTTCAGATATCAATTCAAAAGTTATTTTCTCGAGATAACTTCCCTTGAACTTCCAGACTAGGTCAGGTCTCATTAGATGTCCTCATAGCACCAGATAGTTCTTCACCTCACTTATTGCAGCTGTAATTATTTAGCTTTTGTGATCCTCAAAAGAAGCTCCAGGGACTATTTGTCTTGCCCACCCCTGTATTCCCAGTACCCAGCTCAAATGTTTTGAATACATGAAATGTGACATTCTTCTGAGCTTTGGATCCACATACCCAGCTATCTGCTGGCGACTCCATCCTTCCAATTGCTCCGGCCCAAACCTTGGAGTCATCCTTGACTTCTCTGTTTTCCTCACTACCTGGGGCCTAAAGGGGAAAGTACATCCAATCTCTCAGTAAGACAGTATGTGCCTCCTGATGGAAGAATGTAACCCAACCGAGGAAGCTGTCTTGCTTCTTCCTTGTGAGAAACAATTCAGAATAACTGATTTTTTCAAAAATAAATTGCAATGGGGGGAAACACAATGGGGGGGGGCCTATAGATAAAAGACACATAGCTAGCTACATCAAGTTCGTGTGGGACCTTATTTGGATTGACTCAAATTGTAAAAAAAAATGACAACTGTAAGACAATCAAAACTTTTAACTGATGGATTTTATAATATTAAACTATTACTTTTTGAGGTGTGATAATAGTATGCTTATATAAAAATACTTATTTTTTTAGAGGTGCATATTTACAGATGAAACGGTATGTCTGGGATCAGCTTCGAAATAATAGAGGGGAAGTAGGTGAGGGTAGAGAGAACACAAATTGGCTATGAATTATTGTTGAAATTGGATGATGGGTACACTGGGATTTATCATACTATTCTACTTCAGCATAGGTTTGAAAATTTTCCTATTAAAAGACTATATAGAATTACATACAAGTCATAATTTTTAAAATTACTGACTAAAGGTGCTCTTGAGTTCACAGCTAAACATTCTAGAAAAATAGATTTGATGTTTTAGATGTCAAAAATGAAAAATAAAAATGTAGTCACATGTTATAACTAGTTCTTCCATTGTCTGAAGTTGGAATGTTGTTTCAAAAATTGCACACCAAGCCAAGGCGCCTGCTCACTGACCATCTTACTTGAAAAATCGGGATCAAGGGGTGCAAACTGGGGAGGGAGGGAGGGCTAAAGGAGGCTGCTCTCTCCAGAAGGGATATTACTAGATGGTCAGAGTTTGGGGAGGGAAATGTGAAGAGTTCTCAGATACGGAGGAGACTGAAGTGAAAGAATCATTGCCTTTGCAAAGAGGAACTGACAGACAGAGAACGTGGAACTACTTCAATCAATAGGCGAAAACAGGAAGAGGAGCAAGAGGGATGAAAAGCCCTAAAGTAATTAAAAGAGTATGTAGACAGGATTGCTTTCTGTGATGTTTTTATCTGTTTAATACAGTTACTTTTTAAGTTGTTATAAATTCCTTCCATAATAAAGCTATCGTTTTGCTAGAAATGAAGTTAGTTGTCGCGGCAGCAGTTATCGAATTTTGGGAGAATTAATTTTGGATTATCCTTCAAATACAGCATTCATGCTACTGGCCAGCCATCAGTAGGACTGGAAATTTGTTTTCCAAAATCTGTTTGGTGATGGATTGTGCTTCTAGAGCCACCGGCACTCCTGAAGATAATTCGCTAAGGTTAAGTACAGTCTGTGATGATGGAACAGATTTTTTATGTGAAAAATTACTAGTTCATAAAAAATTACTAGCTTATAATAGCATTAAATTATAATTTCACTTCACATTCTTTTAAAAAGTATACAGACTCTTAAAAACTGACTTTACAGGGCGATATAAGTAAAGTAAAGTATAAGATATAAGTAAAGCCGAATGTCCAAAGTATTGAGGCCTCAGAAAATAAATTAGCGCTCCGTCTGGGGAAGCAGAGTCTAACACGGCCTCCTTGACACCGTCATTGTAACAGCCACCATCCTAACATAACACTGTGTCATGTGTCCTCACTCTACTCAGTTTACATTAAGCATTTTTCTATAAGGTATTGAGAAGGAACAAAACATGAGCTTTGGAGTCAGGCAGCCCTGGACTGGAATACGGGCTCTAGGATCTTCTCAGAGTCACTATAAAGTGTGGGTAATGATATCCACTTTCCAGGGTTGTCGGGGAAGCTGAAACAACCCATGTAAAGACTTGTCAAACACCTGGTACTCCATAGTGTAATTTGTTTCCTGTGGATGAGTACGGCAGAACACATCCAGTACTCTGATTTATCATGATAAATGAATTTTGGCCTGTCCAAAGGACTAAATTACCAGAAGACTTTTATCTCTCCTGTTCTTCATTCCTTTTTTTAAAATGTCATATCCTCTTGAGTACTAAGCATGTAAGTAGGTACCATGGAATGTAAACAAATAAGGAAAGAGAAATGTGTTGAATAGTAAGTGAAACAATGCTGTGACTCACACAGATGAAAGAGCTGCTTGGCTGCACAAAAGAATTCACATTAAAACATTTAAAAAGAGACTTAACATAGGAACAAGCTATTTTAATCAAGCAAAACCAAATTTATATTCATTATTTTTAAAAATAAAATTAGACTTTTCCAACCCTTAACATCTGCATTTAATAATATCATCTAACCAAAATACAGATGCTAAAACAGCAAATTACAATATATCTTGTACAGCATTCAGTATGTTCACTGTTTACACTTACTTTAATTCTAGTTGGTCGTTATGTACTCAATGCATACTTAAACATCACTCATAATAAAGTTTCCACAATTAACAAAAAGTGTGACAAGGCTGTCTTAAAACGGCTCTGCTATAAATTGTATAGAATATACAGAATTACAAAGTCAAGTATTTTTTATCAAAATATACACCCCTCCCTGAAACTAACACAAGCTGTCAACATTTTAAACGAATAATACAATTATAGAAAATATCTGCAAAATTATTTTTTCATGTATAAATATTCTGCCATATTTACTTTGGTCTAGAATTATCAGCATACAAGTCCACTTAAAAAATATCCACATGTAAGGGCTGGGAGACATCACTACATGTAATAATCTTACATTTGGAGTTATTTCAAATCAAAATGACTAAAATACACAGTAATTCTCCTTGATTCATACTCTTAATTGAGATAAAACGAATTAGTAGATCACAGGTTTGCTTATTCAATATCCTAATTACCAATTCAAAAAATGATTTTCATAAGCCCTTTGTGACTATCTCTTTAACAAAACCCAAATGAAGAGTGCAGGTATACATATATACAATGTATAAAATAAAGTTGAATTCGCTTGCATTTTCCCATTTTCCTCTATTACATAATACTGTATGTAAGTGAAAGTAGATGAACAAAAGATAAATGCAGATACAATATTGGGGTTACTTAACAGTAAAGTACTACAGTATAAAAAGGTCAGCTTTGATCATGTCCTTTTCTGGGTGTTTAAATGCTTTCTTGCTCACCCAAATCCACATTAAGTCTTCTTCATGGAGACATGACAACACTTGGAGAGAGAAGCTGGAGTCCTTTGACTAATTCTTCATAACGGTAACCTTGCAACCTTGGACAGCCTTGGGTTTTCATCTCTCCGATCCCATGAACATGAATGGCCGCAGGTCACCCACATACTGGTTTCCAGATTCTGCTTAGACTGGTGATCAAAGGGTAGGAATGTTTTCTCTCTCCCTCCTATTCTGGCATTTTAAAAAGTAAGAATCATGAGTTCCAGCTTCCCAGGAACCTAGTCCAGATGACGGAATATCCTAAAGGGCGATCAGGCTTTGTGGGCAATATTGATGGTATGGGTCAGCATAAAAAACAGCAAAAACCAAAGTGGGTTTTTAGCAAGGGGGCCCGATGTCTGCAAACATGAAGACAAGGCATCAGGCTTTGGGGATATATTTCTGAGTCACATAAGCGAGTGATGGGACCTTATCATTCCACATTCTCTCTCTCCCTACCCCCAAACAGAGCTACCGTTTGAGGCAAGGAAAGTCAGCATTTCCTTTTGTCCACTCAGGTCCTTAATGGGTGGAGCATGTGTGTATGTTTCTGTTGTCCTTTTGTTTTATACTTGTACATACTTGGGGCTGCATAATCTCTAAGAAGTCTAATCATTGTAGAGATTAGGCTGTCACTTTCAAGTACCTGGAAATTCATTACTGCATGTGTGCTTTGCACTAAATTTCCTAGATACTCCTTCAGTGGAATGGGAGGTGTTGATTTTAACGTGAACCCTTGAGATTGGTTAAGTCTGTCTGGAACAGACATCCATATTTATGGCCTTGTGATGGATGGAAGACTGTAGGGAGTTTCAGATTTTGACCCTTCTTCATTTTCTGAGGTGAGGACATTGTGAAGTAATACATAGCACAAGTAATCACAGATAAATTCTGGAAAGGCTTTCCCCCATAGATAAGGCTATGACCTATGTTTTCTGTGACTTGAATAAGACCAGTTCTAGTAACAGTTCAGCCATAACTTTAAGAGAACAGCATTCCATCTAAAAGTATATACATGCTCTTAAGTCATATTCAAAATGCTCTCTACTGATTTTTATATCAGTCCTCATTATTTGCAGATCTATTGCTCATTATTATAATTCTCTACAGGGGACATGGACAGTTAGACGTTATAGTGATTTATATATGTATTTTACAAGATTTGTGTTGCAGAATAGCTCTAATGTATGAATGTCCTACTTAGGTTACTCATATCACACATATTTTTAGCTATATTATTAAGTTTCATATATATCCATTAAATTGAAACACTTTTTAATAGTGCCGTCATAGCTCATTTACCTTTTAACTTACTTATGAAGGTGACATTTTCATGATATCTGACCCTTCTTTTCTCCAGTGACTAAAGACAGTTCAGCAGCCAGTTCCTATTAGCACTTATCAACAAAGTTTTGAATTAGCCTAAAATTAAATTTTTTTTTTTCCACTGGCAGAAATACCACAGCTAAGAACGTCATACACTTTCACAAGATCCGTGGGATACTGGCGGAGTCCGCGCTTTTGTTTCTGTGCACTTAGCAATAAGGTGATGCTAAAACCCAAAGGAGCTATTAGGATCCTTTTTCTGGAATTTTCACACATGAGATTTTCTTTTTTACATTTCACTCCTTCATGACTGTTACGTGAACAAAACGAAACTTAAAAAAAAAAAAAAAACAACCGAAAAAACAAAATGGCTAACTAAAAAAAAATTAAAAAAAAGAAACAAACCCATCAACGTATCAATGTTTGAAGATTTTTTTTCTAAGTGTCGCCATTCAAAGGACATTTTCAACAATGGTTTGCACATTATCCTTTTGGTCGCTGTTTTCTGAATCCAGGAAATGTGGGTTCTCCAGCGGACTGGCGTCTTCGTGGCACATATCACCTTCTATTTTCTCCTGCTGACTTGGGCTTTTGAATAAGTGTTTCTTCTGATGCATTCCGAGGGCAGCAGCGGTTTTGCAAATTTTGGGGCACTGGAAACAGGCATAGCCCTTCCCGTTATGCTCTCGAATATGCCGCTGCTCGTGATTCCTTTTTGTGGAAAGATACAAAAAACTCTGAAAGCAGAACTGACAGTGGTAACGCTTTTCACCAGTGTGGATTCTTTCGTGGATTTTCAGGGTCTCATTCAGGGTGAATGCCTTGTTGCAATACTGACAGATGAACTCCTTCACACCCAGGTGGATGCGTTCGTGTTTCTGTAAGTTCCCCTGCACCGAAAAGCACCGTCCGCAGGTCTTGCACGGATACGGCTTCTCTCCGGTGTGACACCTCATGTGCATCTTGAGTGTGGAGGGCTCTGGAACTGCTTAGCGCAGAGCTCACAGGCATACGGCCTGGCAGTGAGATGCCGGTGGGGCCTGCCTTGGTTTCCAGCCCCCGAGGCCTTGTCTCCATCGCAGAGTTCACACTGCAGCTTGGGCATCTCTTTGTTTTCTTCTTCCTCAAAGGCCTTCTCCTGAGGAGCCTTCCCCACGGCACAGTCCAGTTCGGCTGGGTATTTGTACTTATTGCTGGGGCTCCTGTTTTCATGCTCTTTCCTCCAGTTGACTTTCCTCATTTTTCTCAACTGTCTGGATTTCTTTTTGGGTTTGTAGTTGTAGTAAGGGCGCCACGGTTTGTCGGTGGAATCCTGGTCACTCGCCTCATCAAACATTTCGCTCATCTCCACACACTCGGACTGGCAAAGCTCGAGTGGGCTGTCTCTGTTGGTTTCCGGGTCACTCTCTTGTGGCAAAGTCTCCTCCTGCATTTGATACTTGGGTCTTCTCCCTCTTTTGTAGAACAATTTAGACCCTAGGATATGCCTTTTCACGATGGCTTCGTTCCCAATTTTGACTGTTATCTGGCAGAGCGGCGCGACGCTGCTGTTCGTGGAAGTTCCAGGGAGGGCGGGCTTCGCAATGTAGGTTTCAATCTTACTGGTTTCTTTACTGACATTTGTAGATTTGCTCAACGACCCTCCAGGATCAGCAACGTATTTCGACTCCTCTGGTATTTCTCCCCTGTTACACGGGATGGTTTTCTTTTTCTCCTTAATGCTTTTGGGTCTGCTGACAACCCTTCCCATTTTGTCTGGCTCGGGTTTGCTGTCATCTTTCATGGACGGACTGACAGTCAGGTCTGAAGGGGCCTTATGGTTGTTGTTGGCCATGGCAGCAACAGCGTTGCTGTGCATAATCACGATGAAAACTGGCTACTGTGCACAATGACCGAGGGAGCTGAGCCACCGTAGCTTATGACAGAGGCTGAGTTCTCACTGCCATTACTCATAGACAGAGAGGGAACGTCCCCGGCTGGGAGGTCAGAATTGACAGCGTTTTCCGTGGAAGAAACTGACACCTCAGTTGAATAAAAGTTATTGTCAAGGTCAACTTTCAATGTCTCCTCCCCCATTTGGTCCCCTCTACATTTTGTATATTGGCAGAAGTGGGTCCATCCTGACATGTGGATGTTTCCAACGGGATGGCTGGACTGTTGGTCAAGGCGTTCACACCGCCTTGGAAATTCAGTGTAGGTAATTCAGAGCTGTGTGGATTCTGAATAACATAGGGACCAGGCGCAGACTCATTCATCTGACTGCTTTCTCGAACATTTTCATAGGAAGTATTTCGGTAGCTCTTATAAGGAGCCCTCTTGCATTTCATTGGCAGTAGCCTATAAAGTTTATATGGATAGACACTAGGCTTTAAGCCTCCATTTGCTGTTTTTTTACTGATGGAAAGTCTATGATCTATGGCATGGAAAGACTTCTGATGGTTTTTGAGAATATAGTAGGTCATAAAAGTTTCGAGGCAGAAAATGCACTGATACCGCCTTTCTCCCGTATGCCAAACTTCATGCCTTGTCCTGTACTCAGCCAATGCAAACACTTTTTGTGCAGTAATGGCAAGGATATGTTCTTCTCCACGAATGAACATTTGCATGTCTTCGGAGACTGGATAAAGTCACATAACTACGTTTGCAGACAGCGCAGCTGTAGAGCATCTGCCCATTGACAAATTTAACCATGTGGTCCATTTCTGGCAAGGTGTTTCCGGCACTGGAAAACTCACCGATCCTGTTTTCAGATAATAAAGATTCTGGACCTGCGAAGGAACCTCCGTTTTGTCCGATGGTAGGGTAGTTTTCTAAAAAGCGTTGATTGCCCCCTGGAATGGGCACATGGCTTGACCTCATACAGATCTGTTCATGCCGATCCAGCCTGTTCAGGGTGCTGAACTGTTTGTTGCAGTACTTGCACACCAAAGGCTCCTGGGTGGCTTGTGGAGCTGCATGTGGGCACTCAGCAAAGTGCTACTGTCGAAGGACTTGGAGCAAGAGCTACAATTGTAAACGAGCGGCGGAACCTCCGCTTCTGGCGGCCCAGGAACGTCGGAGGACTTATTTTCTCTTCCCTGGAAAGGCTGCCGTCTCTTTCATTGTTGGGAGATTTTGACCCAGAAAGAACTGCAGCTGGCTGTGGACTTCTTTCTTGATTAACCTCTACGCTGGTCACTGAAGGGGGTGGTATCTTTTCAGCCGCCGTCTCAGAGTCCTGGGGTATGGATAGTGTCTTTGGCTTTCGACATGTTTTCGGTTTTGCTGCAAGAGCTTCACCATTTTCTTGACCTGTTTTGCCAGGCGAGCTGCTAGCACGTTCACACGCCGGCTGACTTCGGTAAGCCTCGGTCACGGAAGAGACGGCATACGAGTGCTCCGCCAGGGTACGGACAGGCTCCGCCTCGTGACAGACATCAGTCCTCTCTAGGCAAAGGCTAGCGGTTCTCATGGAGTCAGAGACCTTTTTAAAACTTGCCCTCAAGTCCAGTGGAGAAAACATGTTATTACTATTTTCTGTTTCAATGATGGAAAATGCATTTGTGATCCGCGGCCCATTAGTGATGGCTGGTTCTTCATGCCTTTTTTCATTTTTTTCTTCTTTAACTACTCCCTTTTCGGTAATGCAGAACACATAGGGGCCTGGGGAATTGGAGAAGTTGCGATCGGTAAGATCTTCCAAGAAAGATATTCCCAGCTTTTTCCCTGCAGCTGCAAGATCAGTGACTGTTTCCTGTCTCTTGACGACGACTGTGGAGCTGTAGATATAATTAAGGATTTCGGTAAACACTTCGGCTTTGAGATCATCCAGCTCCAGGACATGGCTGGAAATGCAGATCGTATGGCTCCAAAAGATATTTTTGAAATAAAGGCTTGACGCAGCCAGGACATTGCTGTGGGCTTTGAATTTGGTGTCTTCCACAATGATAGTGACATCACACAAGATGCCGCGGATGCGCTGCTCATTTAAGATGGAGAGCACTGTGTCACTGTGAAAGTCGTCCTTGAGGTCCCTGGAAAGGGACATGACTGTCATCTGAAATGAGAAAAGAAATGGTCAAAGACCATTCCACAAGTAGCTTCTTTATTTCTACATTATTTTCAATCTCTTTGAAAACATTGTTTTTGTATGAAAATACGGGTTTTTATCTTGTTCTCTTGTTTCCAAGACTTGGAGTCGACGCGAGAGCTAAATCTTTATCCTGCCCCAGCCTGTTTCTCATACCGCTGCTGAGAATTGTTATAGTTGGAAATCCTCCCAGAACTCTCGCTCCAAAGTTGTAGCTATATATACATGTCCGAATTTGGGGGGAGGAGGGTTTTTCCCTTCACAAATGTTAAGGGTCTCACTGTCACTTAAAGCTGTTGCATTCAACTCCTAGAGTTGGGCTATGCCATAGTCCTGCCACAAGCTTCCTATCTATTTTCAAAGACAGCCCTGCTGATCTGATCCAAACATAATTCATGAACCAGGAAAATGATTTTATTTTTACATTTTCTCTAATGAGCAGTACTTATGTATGTAAAGGTACTGCCTGCTTGGGGAAAGCACCATCTAGAGGAGCCATTCCAAATTCATGGCTCTGAAGGGTCTCTCAAAGGAAAGTCTCAGTCTGCATGACTGAGTCTGACCACCAGGGCCACCCTGCCCTCTGTACCACTGGACCTTGTGGGGATCCATCTCATCCTTTCTCTGATTTCCCTTTCATTGTAGCCAAAGCAGATGAGGGTTTTCAAAAAGAACTCTGAGGTACTGAAGGCAAACAAAAAACGAAATTAGGAAAGTATGTTTCTGAGTCTACAATACTGAGTTTAGTCACAGGTTCCTAAATTAGCACAATTTAAAGGCACTGTTGCTCTTGTTCTGGTCTGAGGATCCTATCTCTGTTTTTCCCAAAGCTGGTTCTTGGTATTCTCTATATGTGTTCTATAATGAGCCTGGAATGGCCAGAGCTACCAACAAATAGTCTCATGAGGATAGTCAAAAGCAGTGCCTTTTATACTTACCTTTAATAGATACATGGTACATTAGTGACCTAAGACACAAGTGAAATGAAAACTTAACCTTTACTGCATATGATGTATTCTGTTTTTACTATTACCTTTCGTATTAAAAAAAAAAGGGTAAAAGTAACTCACTAAACGAATTCCACTATTGAAACTAATACATCACTCTGCAGTTAAAACCCAAAACAAACAAAACTCCCTCTGATCTATAGGACATACTAACCAGCTATTCATCCGGTCTCTTCATCCCTCATGAACTGACATCCAGAACGCCATGTGGCTTGATGATATTTCTTTAACTCCCAGTGGCAATGTCTTCATAGCATTGGAATATAATATTTAGCTCATAGCATTTATTTAGTTGGAAAGACCAGATGGCCACATAAAGAATCTCTTTTACCTTTTTGTAAAGGTATTATAAACTGTGCCCATTATGTTATTCAGTGGCCTTTATACAAGGGTCCCTTTCTTTTATCTCATTTAGCCATAGAAAGAGTACGTTTTTCTATTAACAAAAATTCTTCCAATTCAGATAATGAGAACAATATACTTACCATATTTTCTTTTAAATTCTCGAACAAGGAAGCTTCAAATTAACTTTTATCATCAATTGTTGCAGATATTGGTAAGCCTGGGTTTCTTTGATGCAACTATCGTCCCGCTGCCTTTAATGTTAGTTTTTTCTATTCTTGTTTACCCTGCCTCTAATTATAATCGTCCATGAATATTTTCTAGAAGTCTTGGGATTAAATCTCTAAGTAAAAATGAAATTAAATAAAATGGCATTTTTATGGCTTCCTCTGTGACCCTGAAGGGAAAAAGGGTCACCCCTGAATAGATCACAGGAGTCTGTCCTTCACTAGGTTATAGGTGACAAAGTATAATGAATATACATACTTTGCTGATGTTTCTTTTGCCTTCCTTGTGGTCTCTCTGTTCTGGATCCCTACAGGATTCACTTTCTCTCCTGACTCATACAGTCTTATCCTGTTTGTTCTCTCTAAAGGCCATACATTATTTCAATCCCTTATCCAGACTGAATGGACAGTCTCAGATCTGACAAAACACATGCTATGTGATTCAACTTGGTGGCTTCCAACTTGGCTTAGTTATATGCTGACGTCATCTATTTTGTCCTTCTACCTCAAAATTACTGCTTCTTGCAAAACATCCCACAGCACTTTGAACCTCCCACTAGGCTCCATTTCACAGCACTTTGAACCTCCCACCAGGCTCCATTTGGGGAATACAGTATTTCACATCGAGCTGATATAAATACGCTAGAGGGTGTCAAATTATAAGCCCCATTCACTTCTGATTCCTTTCTTAGATTGTTTAGTTAGAATGGTTAGCTAAAGGCCAACTGTCAACACCGAATATCTTAGTCTCACTTATAGTTAGAATAAGATATATAACAAAAAGTGCCATTATAGGTCATTAAAACATCCTCACAACTGTGGAAAATCCAAGTAAGACATCTTTCAGGGGACCATCTACCATCATGTGGCAGAAATCCTTTACAAATCATACTTAACTAAGTAGAACCCTGATTTGCCTTCTTGGCACACACACAAAAACCCCCTTCATTCTGGTATCAATTTTATCCAGCAAATATTTTAATGCCTGACACGGTCAGACACAGTGCTCGCGGTGGGAGGTACTAGGGAGAATAAGGCAAGTCTCGTCTCTGCCCTCAAGGAGCTGAGTCTAGGGAAAGAACTGTCAACTAATAATTGGAATGCATGGTAGTAGGCCTTATACTGAATATATGTACGTGTCAGAAAATGAGGTAACAAGTTATTATTTATAGGGGCCCCGGAAGACTTGGCTTCAATGAATAAATAAAAGAGGGGTGTGGGAAGGGAATTCTAGCAGAAGGGCAAAAACAAACAAAAAATGATAAAGAGTACACCGTACTCAGGAACTGACGAGAGGGTACGTGTGAGGTCAGGAGAGGATGTGGGCACTGCTGTCCTCAGTGTCCTCAGCAGCGCAGGCACACGGCTGGCCTCAGCACCTATCTGTTGAATGAGATGGGCTAGGAAAGGAAGGGTCAATCATAAAAAAGTCTCTAAAGCAGTGGTCCCCAACCTTTTGGCACCAGAGACCAGTGCTCCTATGAGGATCTAATGCCTGATGATCTGAGGTGGAGCTGAGGTGGTGATGCTAGCACTGGGAGCGGCCGCAAATACAGATAAAGCTTCGCTCACTAGCTGCTCACTTCCTGCTGGTAGGCCTGGCTCCTAACAGGCCAGAGACCAATATCGGTCCAAGGCTGCTGCTGCTAAAGAACTCGCCACAGTAAATTTTATCCTGCAGGTTATAGGCAACATTGAAGGAAACTGAATTAAGAAAAAAAATCACTCAGGGTGCAGCACGATGAAAGGACCAAAATGAGGCAATCTGATGGCGGGAGACCAG
Source organism: Eonycteris spelaea (assembly GCA_003508835.1). Taxonomy (NCBI): domain Eukaryota; kingdom Metazoa; phylum Chordata; class Mammalia; order Chiroptera; family Pteropodidae; genus Eonycteris; species Eonycteris spelaea. The sequence goes on from PUFA01000425.1 coordinate 135,821, forward strand.
CTAGTTAGGCCATCCTGGTGGCCAGGTGAGAAGTAGCCCATCTACCCCAGAGTGAAAGCTCAGGGAGGAAGAGGTTGGTCACCTTCTGCCAAGAAAATGCGATGGTGGGATTGTATTAGAACTCAAAATTTATTTTAATTGTCTCAGCTAATATTTACTAATCAACTGTTAAGTATAAGGCATCAGGTTAAATGCCATAGGAAGACGAGAGTTCATTCCTCCTTTGAACAGGTGTTTACTACATACCTACTATACGGTTTGGGACAGTAGTTCCCAAACCTGGCTATGCATTAAAATCACCTAGGAAGATTTTAAATAGTACAGATTTTAAATTCCTCTTTTCCTGTTCCCACAGACATTCTGATTTAGAATGGTTGGGGCGAGATCTTGGAATCCATATGTATTTCTATACTTTTAACTTATTTAGTGAATAAGTAATACAGTCATATGATACAAAATTCAAAAGGCACAGTGAGTAAACACTGAAAAGTCTCCTTTGCATCTTTTCTCAGGGGCTCTTCAGGTAGTTTGTATTAACTAGCCGGAATCAAGCCTGGGGGCTGATGCTAAAACCAGGTGCCTTAAGAGAAATGAAAATTCTGCTCAAGGCCTATTGTATAGCTGGAGAAATAAGATTTAAAAGAATTTAAAATCTTTCAGACTCTAGCACCCACTTTTCCAATCTTAGCAATGACCTTTCCCTAAACCACCTAGTTTTGTCATAAAGAGTTTCCACCATAGTTATCTGATGATTTCAAAAGGTGCTACAGGTAAAAGTCATATTCTACTTGTCCAAAGTGCAAAAAAAAGAAAAAAAAAAAGAAAAAAAAGAAAAAAAAAAAAGAGTCTGAAGGCCAGAGGGGACCAACTGTAGGTCATGGGCAAATCTGGTACCCACTCATTTTGTTTGACCTACATAGTTTCTGGAACTATGTTTTTTTAAAAAACTGAGTTGATATTGAAAAATCAATACACCTTTTCTTGAAAGATAGGAAAACTGGACAACACTGGGGTTGTCGCCTGACTGGCAAGAAGAACTGGGGCCTAGGAGCTGTGTGCCCTCATCACAGTCACCTTCACACACACACTGTCCACCCAAGCCCCAAGCACTTAACGCCAAGTGGCTTCTCTTAGTAACGTGACCAGCCTGGCCCCAATAGCCAGTTTGGTTTGTGCAACTGATAAGAAGATTAAGTAAAAAAAATAACCCACATATCTTATTAGACATACTTACTTTAAGGATATTCCCAAAATTAAACTTAAGTTACAAAAGAACTCGTGGTGGGGGGAGGCAGTCATTCTCACCAAAATAGTATTCTTTGACTTAAAAAAGTTAGAGTGACCTCCTCCGCTACATTTTTTCATAGAAAATAACTTAAAAACAGAAGTCTGAGGAGTTCCTGCCAATGGAGAAAGCTCACAGCAGACTTCAGAAAAGGAAATATAACTTGGAAAACAGATGAGATTTAATTTATATGTAACTTTCCAAAAATGTTTTCTAAAAGGCAAGTTTCATGCGATAATTCACTATTATCAGTAGTACTACTGTGATGGAATAAATAAGCATGAAAAAGGCTAACAAAAATGCTATAAATGCAAAAAATTGGGGGCAGGGGAAAAAAGACATAGATGACAGAGCCTCTCTGTTCATCCCTCTGGCAACCAAATCAAAGCTGTGATGGAAACAAGGAGCAAACGGCAAGGAAAGTCACCCTGGATCTAGATGAACAAGCCCTCAACTAGGGAGAAAAATAAGAAATCACCCTGCACCGGCAGAAGGTAGGACGGGGTGAGGACGTGGGGCTGCCTGGCTCTGAGCGGCTGAGTGGGATGGAGGCTGAGGCAGCTGCAGACGCCTCTTAAAGGAACCCTGTCTGCGAGTGATCTTTCTGGGTGACGGGCCTGCTTGCTCTGAGTACCAGTGCTAGTGTGGCTGTGCAGGGACTTACAGGGGTACACTGAGTTGTTGGAGTGAAGGCGGTGGTGAGGCTCTCCTTCCCCCACCCCCAACCCCCCGAAGAAGTGCTGGTGGTATCCACTGTTCCTCTGTTGAGCCTTCCCCCTTTTCAGTGCATAGACTCAGCACCTCCACAGCGGAGACATCATCAACTGGATAACAGAGGTCACTCGGCCCAGAGGATTCCCTGAAACCCACCTCCCCAACTCGCAGCCCCATCCAAGCTATATACTTATCGTTGACAAGTCAGGTGCTCCTTGCTGAGCAGTGCCTAGACTCACACTGGAGGCAGCTAGCCTCGGTTTCTGGTGTGCCCTTTTGAAGCAACTGTAAGCACAGCATTCGTGGATTGCTTGCTGAATCTTAACAGGTGGCCCTGGAGGGGTAGAGGCTTGGGCTAAATTTGGCCTGCAGCTGAACCCCTCTCAGAACTGTGCCTGACACACTACACACAAAGCCACACTAATAAGACTTAGGAGCTTTGCTTAGTACATAGAAACAGACACAGAAAGCAGCCAAAATGGGAAGACAAAGAAGCAGAAACCATGAGAGAACAGAGATCCAGAAAAATGGAGTCAAGCAATCTAACAGATGCAGAGTTCAAAACACTGTTGTTAAAGATGCTCAATGAACTTATGGGAAATGTAGATAAATTCAGTGAGAACTTCAACAAGAGCTAAAAAAAAACAAAAAATGGAAATTATAAAAGGGAACCAGTCTGAAATGAAGAACACATTATCTGAGATGAGAAGTATATTAAATGGAAAAAATAAAGTGAATAAAGAAGAGGATCAAATGACCTATATAGGATGGGAAAGCCAAGGACACTTAATCATAACAGCAAGAAAAAAGAAGCCAAGACTATAATAATAATTTAAGGAGCCTATGGGACACTATTAAAGGTTAAAATACCCATCATTGGGGTACCTGAAGGAAAACAAGATGTTGAACAGCTATTTAAGAAATAATGATGGAAAACTTCCATAACTGGTGAAGGAAATAAACATAAAACCCCAGGTGTCAGAGGTCCCCAAAATCCAGGAACCAAAGAGGCCCACACCAAGACATCATAATTAATGCCAAAGGTTAAATACAAAGAATCTTAAAAGCAGCAAAGAAAAGCAGATAGTTACCTACAAGGGAGCACCCATAAGACAGGGAGCTGATTTCTCAAAAGAAACTATGCAGGACAGAAGGCTTGGCACAAAATATTCAACGTGATAAGACCCAGGATCTACAACCAAGAATACTTTATCCAGCAAAGCTATCATTTAGAGTTGAAGGACAGATAAAGAGCTTCCCAGACAAAAATAAGCTAAAGGAATTTATCACCACCAAGCCAGTATTACAGGAAATGTTGGAGGACTTCTTTAAGAAGAAAAACATGTATCAAAAACAGGAATAAAGAATGGTAACAACTACATTCCTATCAACAAGTATCTCAAATAAAAAGAGTTAAGTGTCCAACTAAAAGAAAGAGTGGCTGAAAGGATAAGAAAATGAGACCCCTACATACGTGCTCCTTCAAGAGACTCACTTCAGATTAAAAGACACACACAGACTAAAGGAAGGGGATGAAAAAAGATATTGCCTTGACCTAGAAGATATTTAAGTCAGAAAGATAAATACATATGATTTCACTTATATGCAGAATCTAAGGAACCAAAAGAACAAACTAATCAAAAACAGACTCACAAATATAGTGGACAATTTGATGACAGACAGAGGGGAGGGGTTTGGGGGCTGGGAGAATGGGGTGAAAGGTTAAAGAAGTACAAATTAGTAGTTGATAGATGGTTATGAGGACGGGGAGCATGGCACAGGGAATGCAGTTAGCATTAACATGTTGGCTAAGTGGAGAGTCAGGGGAGGGAGGGTGCAATTGGGGGGATCGTTTTATAAACTATATAGGTGTCTAACCCATGTACTGTATACTTGAAGCTAATTAAATAAGTAAATTTTTAAAAATGTAAAAAATTTTGGTGAACCAATATTTTAAACAAATAAATTTGTAATTAGATAACTGGTAATCTGACTTACATTACTATTTTTCTGAGTTTGGACTTCAGCTGTAATAGATTTTAACATATACCTTCTGATACACATATGCATATATCCATATGTACATACAAATAAATGGCTATATAAATATGTGAACATAGGCTGTATGTGAATATATTATATAAGTACATAAAAATAGGGTAAATATATAGATCAGCATACTAAACAGAACACCTGAGAGAGACAGATGGTGCAACTAATAACTATGTCTGGTAAACAGATACACATTGGGACTGCACATCCCAGGAAATAAGAATGAATGGTCACCGTGTGTGTGTGTGTGTGTGTGTGTGTGTGTGTGTAAAACATAAACCTCTATGTAAATTAAATGTGAAATTCCATGTTATAGTTATAAGTACATATGCACACATTTTCATACAGTATACTTTATAAGTATATAAATATTGTAAATAATTTTTTAAATATATGATAAACATACTTTATAATTGTACTTTATATAAATACCACTGGGAAATTTTAGGTAATTAGTATATTTGAAGTCTGCTACTGCTTTTGTCTTTGCCATACTCCAAACTTATATAATAAATACACATCCATATATTGAAAAGATGGGCACTTAAGATAATTTGATGATTGAAATGACTTTCCTTCACCTGCTTTAAGAATTAGCTTTAAAAAAATGAAATAAATATAATTATGGTAAAATAGACAGTTCAGGAGTGTATTAGAAGGCCTCTTCTCTAGCTTAGTCTCCCTACCCCCATATCAATATGCTCACAACACACACAGTACACACACCCAACCATGGGAGCCTTTTTTCATAAGTTTGGAAAATTTCTACATTCCATCTAATATAAAGCTTTAGGAGAAAAACTACATTTCCTCTTGGGTTTTTCTTCTATCCTAGCCCACTGCTCCTCTGCCTGGTAATTCCTTATATTTATCTCAGGTGAAATCCCATCTCATAGCCTTCCTCCTCTGAAATTTCTCGTTTTGGGTTTCTACCTTTACTGCAGCATGTAGTATGATGCATTTGTTCACATTTACATCTTTCCCTATTAGCTCCTTGAGTGCAGGGACAATCTACCTCATCTTTGTAACCTCTGAACATGTAGGGGACAATGCATTGTAGAGGGTGTTAACAGCAGAGAAGGCTGGTCCCTCAGACTCTGAGCAGCAAATGGCTTTACATATAAGTTATATACTGTACTTAGAAAGGGTCTCGATTAAAGCTTTAAAAGTTACACCTAGATGAAGCCAAAATCTACTCTATAAAGAGTAAAATTACTAGGAAAATAAAAATTAATTACTGTTCTTTTTTTTTTTCTAGTCTTCTTCTAATTGGTGGTTCTCAAAGTGCTTCATGGACTCTGGGTCTCCCAAGACCCTTCCAGTAGGTTCGCGAGGTAAAAACTATTTCCATAACACAAAGATATCATTGCCTTTTCTTTTCCTATGTGGACGTGTGCACGAATGGTGCAAAAGCGATGGTGGCGAAACAGCTGGCACCTTACTTAGCACATAGGCATCAAGCCAGGAACGCTCGGAGAAGGAGTAACAATGATTAATTTTATTAAATCCTGACCCTTGAATACATGTCTTTTTACTATTCTATGTGATATAATGGGAGGTATACTTCTGATGCATACTGAAAAACAATGACTACCTTGAGGGAAAGAACTTGGGTGGTTCTTTCGAGTTGTGAGTGGAACTAGCCAATTTTTTTTCATGGAACATCATTTTTGCTTTAAAGAATGACTGATAGGTGAATGGTTATCAATGTACGGGCATCTGAACAAAATCTTTTTTCAAAATGAACTAAGTGAGCATGTCATTTCACAGAAGTAGCCATTTTTTTGTAATAAAATTAGACTTTCAAGGGAAAATTTTTTTTGGAAAATTTATATCCACCAATATGAGCTTGACATGTCTCGATACACAGTGTTTGGATATTGATTTCAAGATTTGGGAATAATTTGGAAGATATACATCACTTAGGAACCAGTATTTTCTAAATGACCAATGCTTAATGCTGCAAAAAATGATGCACGGGTGAGGGGAGACCAGTGGATTTAAATGTAATGTGGTACTGAAAGTTTATTGGATGGTTTCAGACTCCATGTTGCAAATAACCTTTAAGAAACTGTCACTTGTCAAATTTTGGTGTGGTATCAAAGAATATCCACAATTAACTGGAAAGGCTTTTTTTTTTTCCCCCAACTACCTATTTGTGTGAGGCTGATCTCCTTTACATATTTCAACTAAAAGAACATACAACTGAATCCAGAAGCAGATATGAAAATCCAGCTGTCTATTAAGCCAAATATTAAAGATATCTGTAAAAATGTAAAATATCACTCTTCTCACTATATTTTTTTGCTTTAGAAATTTTTTAAAAATAATGTTATTTTATCGAGCAACTGAGTTTATCATAGTCATTTTTCATGAGTCAATAATAGTTTCTTAAATTCTCATTTAAAATTTGAATATGGTATACGTGACAGATATAACTCATAAACAAAAGCTCTTTGGCTCCTCAATGATTTATGAGAGTGTAAGGTTTGGGGACCAAAACGTTTGAGAACTGCTGCTCTAGCTTATAAGAAAATGTTCAAAATCATTTATAAAGAAATTATTTAAAATTTTACTCAACATAATAAATCACGTATGGGCCTAAAAGAACTAAAGATGAAGTGAATGAAAGTGTGATAAAACACAAGGCAGAAGTCCCCAGGAGACAGGAGAGACCAAGAGATAGAGACACGCCACAGTCACAAAGATACACAAGCTCTGTAGCTGTCTAATTTTCCAGGTTTTAGGTATTACAGTAAGTCGTCACTTAATGTCCTTTAAGTTTCTTGGAAACTGCAACTTTGAGAGAAACAAAGTATAAGGAAACTAATTTGACCATAGGCTAACTGATATAAACAAGAGTTAAGTTCCTACAGCATATTTCTGGTCACAAAAACATCCCAAACTGCTAAATAAAGACCTGCAACACTTTTAAGAATAAACATTAAAATAAATGTGAGCTACATGTACATTTAAGAAAGGTTAATAAAACCAAGATTATTATTTTCCAGCCCACTCATTCCAGTTCAGGGTCTCGGGCAACTGGAGCTTATCCTGGACAGGATGCCCTTCGACGGCAGGGCACTCCCACACCCACGCCCACCCACCCACACTCAGACAGGGATAATGCGGGCACACCACTTCACCTCGTGTACACAGCTTTGGGATGTGAGAGGAAACCAAAGTACCCAGAAAAACATGCAGACGTGGGAGAGCATGCAAAACTCCATACAGGCAGTGGCCACAGCAGGGAACTGAGTTTTTTTCCTTACCAATTTCATAATAAATGAAGTTATTCGAGGATCTGTTGTACTTGAATTTGAGCATGGATGAAAAACCAGGTGGACCGATAATCCTTTCTATACTATGCTTGGGTAAAAATTGTTCCTTGACTTGCAGGGCTGCTGCCTATATTGTTTGCACAATCTATCACTGTTTGCATCCTTGTTTTCCAAATCTCAGAGGTCAGCTTGATCATGGTGCTGTTTACCCGTATGATACCATCCATTAATCTATTAAATTAGCCTCTTCCCCACTATACCTTGGATACTGCTTTTAGTACTTTGGGACTGAACTTGAAAACAAAGAAAACAAATTTCTGGCAATGATCTGACCAACTAATTCCCAGTATTTCCAGCTTAATTAAATCTTCCCTCCTCTAATTAGTCAAGGCAACTTTACTGAAATATACAGATGTCAAAAAACTTAAAACATTAGTTTCCATGTAAATTCTCTCATAATGCAAAAAAAAACAACCCTCGAAAAACCTAAGTTGTTAACCACATATTTATTACGTAGAACTTTATAAGGCCTGTTAAAAAACGGTATACTTTTATTAGTCAATCTTTAAGACATGACATATGGAAAGTAAAGTAACATTATCCAGTGTAAATTCTTAGTGAGAACTAGAAGTCACTTACTCAAAGCTGCTCTCCCGGGCCAGACTGAACCCCATTTTTCTGAATCAGAGGCAAAGGGCAAGAGCCCTCCCGTAGCACGTTGGCCACTCAATTCCTAATGCGCATACGTAATAACAAAACTGAATCCACAGAACAACTTTCTCCTCTCTCTACCAGGAGTCTTCTATAAAAAGAAACTTAGAAATAAAACCCAACTAAAAAAAGAACACTCTGTATTAGGATACTGACCTGGAATCCTGCAAAAGTCAAACTCACAGTCCATTTTGGGCCAGTGCGAGGCCCATATCACAGTGGAATCTACTGCATGCGTCTGTTACCCCTGTGGAAAGTTTTCTGACAAAGGACACTGCTTCAGTGATCCGGCTCCACCTTCCCACACATCTTTGCAGTACACTTTCTCATAGTCATGTTGGGTGACTGCGTCAGAACTCCTCACGTGACAGGGTGTTAGAAACACACGCATCAGATCTCGAAAACAGATTACAAAACAGAAGCCCTTTATAGAGTTCGGCTGTGTCTAGGAAAAGGCAAATCCTCTTGATTTGCCTTCTAAATGCACCCAAAGGGGCAGAGCAGAGGTACATTTATCAGACTTTAATGCATTTAAGCTATCAGATTCAAGAAGGCGTAGTTTGACACGGGATGTTTGTTTTTCAACTGAAATCGGGCCATTCGTAAGGAAGCTACTAGCGTGCATCTGACGAAGAGGGAGGCTGGCCTGAACCGCGTTACCTGAATATATTATTTTGAAAGGTAAACATTTGGTCTCTAGACTTGTAGTTACGTGCATATAGATTGTGAGAACGAGTATTACCAGATTCATGAATGATGCAATATGCTCAGTGAAATATTTCAGGTTGCTTATTGCAAGAACGAAAGAGGGGAAAGATCCTTGGTTTCCTTTTTTTTTCCTTTTGAAACACAACAGTATTTTAGGATAGCCCATGTCCCTTGAGTTCACCTCAGGATCAAGCCTGCCTATATTCCTGCTTGTCTAAGAAACCTGGCATATAGGCTTAGAGTTTTTCTCTGAAGCCCTGGGTGCTGTGACCGTTTCTTGTCTCGATCAAATTCCACTGACACTCTGAATCTCTAATGCAGAAGGCATTTTTAATCTGAATGCTGTGGGGACAGAGTCACCAAAATGACCAGGATAGGATTCTTGTTCCCTGGAACTTCTTATTTTTCGGCACGAGCCCAAAACCATGAAGAGTTGGTTTCAAAGCCAAAAACCATTTTCTTGTGAACCTAACGGGCCAATTAGATGGCCCTGTTCCTCTCAGTTGCCTGCTACCTCACAGGAAGGCAGAGGGAAACAATGTTATACGTTCTGGATTCTGTACAAGAATGAATCTCCAGCTAGTTGCAAGGATGGGTCAGCCTAAAACGGCCAGAGCACCAGCTGCTGCTTTGGTGTTAAACTAAATCCATCGCCCACTGCACCCTCATTCTCTACCTCCAACCCGCTCTGTACCTCGGCTTTCTGGAGACTCCTGCAAGACAATGAATCCACTCTATATTGGTTCTTGCTGGAAGAACCACAAACTGGGCAGGATGTAGTGAATGAGATAACACTCACAAAAAGCACAAAGTGCAGTGCTTGGCACGTAACAGAGGATGAACGTGGCTGGAATCAGCTTGAGAATCGACTGTCCTGCTTCATTGGCGGCTATGGAGAGAACTGCTTATGTAGTCCACTCCACGTGATATGCAGGGCGACCTTTTATAAACACAAAAGAGATCTATCTAGTCAAGCCCTTTTCTGTCTTCTCCCTGATTTTAGGAAAAAGTCCAAACCCTTCACTGTGGTCTGCAAGGCACTACACTGTTTATGGATCCCATTCGCTCTCTCCAGACTCACTTGCTCCCTTCTGCCCCACTCTCTGTGTTCACCACGTAGGCCTCCCTGTGCTTACTCTACTTGCCAAATCTCTTCCAGCCCTGGGACCTTTAAACACACAGGTTCAGCAATGCCCATGACTGGCTCACTCTCATACTTCAGGCCCAGCTCAAACGTCACCTTAGAGGGGCCACCCCATCTCTTACTTGTTCCTGCCTTTACTGGCCCTCACGTTGTCTGGTTTATTTCTTCTAGACTACTTACTTTAACCTGCATTTATCACATGTATTTGCCAGCTTGTTCACTGTCCGCTCTGCCCATCAGAAAGAAAACCCTAGGAGGGAAAGGACCTTATCTGTCTGTTCACCACCACATCTCCAAGCTGCAGCACATGGTAGGCACTCAGGAAGTCTTTGTTAAATGAATAAGTGAAGTGGCTATGTACATAAAACACAAACGAGGTTCACTCTGATCAAAGAAGCGACCTCCCTCTCCCTTGCACTCCTGATCCTCCTTATTCTGCTCTGCGTTTTCCTGTTCCTCAGCATTCATAACATTCTAATATAGTACACAATTTACTCATTGTTTCTGTCCACCTGCCTGCTAAAATTTAAGCCCTACAGGGCAGCAATCTTTGATTTTCTTCACTGGTGTATCTTAAGTATCTAGAATAAGCATGATACATAGTAGGCCCTCGATATTCATTTACTAAATGAACAATCTGTACATGTGTTTGTAAATCAGCATATATATGGAAAGGCATCATAAATATTGCCAATTACAATTTTCATTCGTCCGAGTTTCCCCAACCAATTTGAATAAAATGGCTTTTATCTGACCTATTTCAAGTTGTGAAGCACTTCACATATTAATTCATTTAATCCACTTCACAATCTTGCAGGCATATGAAATGGAGATACCACTATGCACTCGCAGGGCTAAATGAATGAACAGAGCCCATGCTCCACCCATGGAAGCAGATATTATCATGCCACAGTGCTGGTGTGGACTGTGAGCCCGGAGAAGTGCCTTGCTCACAGCGGGACTGCACTTCCTGACGGCAGTGCAGTGCTCAGTCCCCTAAAGCCCACCGCCTCCCGTGCATGTGCACACACAGCAAGAGGAAAGCAGAACAGCTGCCTTGCTCTACCCCACACAAAATGGCCCTGCAGTGATTCCAAACTGCAGGCTTGTCGTGCAGGATCACCACTGCGGAAGTCCGCAACAGGGGCAGACCCAGACTGAGATTCAGGAGCGAGGGCCGTCGGAGGTGGCCGGTTGGGTCACATGTCAGGAAGTCACTGAGAAATGCTACCTGTCGTGAAGCAGAATGCACCAGAGAAGTCTCCAAGAAAAGCAGATGAGGATTGGAGTGAAAGCACATCCCGGACCGTTGGCAGCAGTTACCAGGGCAACCTGAGCTTTGCTAGATGATGAGGCTTGGGCCTGGGACCTTTCCTTCATGGCGGGCAGGTACAATGGGCGTTTTCAAGGTGCCACCTGAACAGGCAGTCGATCACGGCATTGCCCCACAGCCCAGAATTTGCTTAACACCCAACATCAAGGCCTTAACACTATACCCACATGTTGCCAACTTAAAATTTTTAGTATTAAAAATATAAATTTTAAAAGTTTGTTGCTAATTCAGGAGACATAAGATGATAGGATTTGCGCAGCTAGGATTTGCTAATCTGAAGTGAATGATCAGGAAGATGAGTTTTCCTCTGCCTCCCCTCCCCCACCACGAGTATTTAGATTTATCCCTTCGTTAAAGGCCTGGAGATGATGCAGTCTCAGGAATCAGAGGCTAATGCTGGGGACCTGTCACTACATTCTGGTACAGCATGAGACCTGTGGGTACGATGCCTCAGGGGAGCGCTCAAGGAAGAGACTCTCCAGCATGGACCACCTTTGGGTGTGAGCCTTCTCATGAGAGGGAAGGTCTCCCTGTGAACACAAAGCTGAGACCAATGAGGCTCCTTAAAAGCCTAAATCCAAACTCCAGTATCTTTACCAAGGCTTATGAAATCCTCTGTTTGACAAATGTGTGCCTTCACTATAAGAGTATAAATTCTGTGAAGGCTGAGACTGTTTACTACAGCCTCTCCTGTTCCAGCACCACACTTAGGCACAGAATAGGTGCTAATAAGCCTTTATTAGATAAATACAAAAGCAAAAAGCACCCATACACCAAGCTTTCTAGAGTTCACCTTACCTGGTACTGTTATCAAGCTTTCTTGGATCCAGTGTTAAGTCAATGTGAACTGCCTGGCTATTTGTCATTTACACTATAAAGCAGTAGTCCCCAAACTTTTTGGCACCAGAGACCAGTGCTCCTATGAGAACCTAATGCCTGATGATCTGAGGTGGAGCTGAGGTAATGATGCTACTTCTTGCTGTGCAGCCCAATTCCTGAAAGGCCACAGGCAGGTACCTGTCCACTACCAGGGCTATAAAGGATACATTTGATGAACACAGAAAAAGTCAAGAAGGCTGTTCTGACTTGGTGAAAGGGAAAAAAACAAGATACAAAAACAAAGAACACTGCTGGCCTAAAGCTGAGCTGGATAAGACAAGTCAGGGCCATCCACTGCCCATAAAAATTGTTACTGTTGAAACAAGTTAAAACATTGAAACAGCTTTGGAACACCAAAAATTGCTTACTACTGCTGCTTTGGCTCAAAGGAAGGAAAAGAGCAATCCCTCAAACTACTAAAATGCATTGTTCTGTAAAAGACGACTTAGCAGGCCCAAAATGGAGTTGCTTATACTAAGCCCCAAACCACCAAAATGAAACTTAACTTACTTTTGGCACTACCAGGAATGGAATATTAGACCAGTCAATCAGAACTCAACTGATCTGCATCAGTTAGGTAATTTTTCTGATAAACCCCTGCCATAAACCCATTTCCCGGTAAGGAAAGTAACCTTGCAATAACCTGCATTTTGCAAAAATCTGCATTTTGCTTAAGTTATTTGTTCTTCTCCCTTGTGCCTGTAAGATCTCTTAGGAGCTCCTTTCTGTTAGGTTGGATACAGCCCAATTCATGAATGGCTGAATAAAGCCCAAAAAGATCTTTATAATTTACTCAGTTGAATTTTGTTCTTGAATCTTTAAACTCCAGGGATTTGGCCTTTGCCTCCTGAGTGCTTGGACTAAATTGGCAAGAAACTTAAACATCAACTTTTAATACTAAAAATGTAAAGTTGGCAACAGGGGGTGTAGTATAGCAAAGGACTTTGTTTCCACATGATGTCCTCCCTTCAAGAACTCCCATGGGTCTCCTCCTCTTTTACTCACTCTTCAGTTCCTCCCTGTATCTCCCTCACTCGGCTTCCTTTCATGAGCAGCTCATCGGAGAAGGTGCTGGGCTGAGTGAAGCACTCCTGGGCCTGTGGCCTGTGGTCTGCTTCTGGGTCCCAGACCTTGGATCCTTGTGCTTCCTAGTGCATCGATATGTGACCCACTCCAAAAGCAGACACAAACCTTTTTCCCCCATCAGGTGAAACTAACAGTCAGATGAAAAAGGCATTAGAATGTGTGCTGAATAATGGTAGCTCTCAGCAGAGCTGCACGTCAGGTTCATCTGCGAAACCTCAAAAAGAATGTGAACTAGGTGACACCGCCGACTCTGAATCAGTGTTGGGAGACAGGGTCTGGACAGACCCTCATTTTCAGCATCCTGATAAAAATTACTGAGTTACCTTGTATAGATGAGTTGACCCATGACTTCCAACTACGTTGTGAAGAAACAGGTTTTGCTTGTGTCGGAGCCCCTCTGGGCAGCCTTCCTGCAGGTTGCTTTAAGAGTGACGTTGATAATCCTCCACACATGCATCAAAGCCCCCAACGTGACTTAACTGACAGGAGGAAGTTAACCTAACTATGCCAGTCATGTGTTGTGCCTCTAACACCAGCTCTGTCACGTACCAGCTAAATGACCTTGGTCAAGTTAGCTATGGGCTGAGGCCTGACTGCGGGTGGTGATTCCGTGCAGAGGATTTCGTGTTCCAGTTTAAGAGCCTGTGCTACTTGACCAATGGGACGGAGTGGGTGCGGCTGGTGACCAGATGCACCTATAACTGGGAGGAGCTGGTGCGCTTCGACAGCGACGTGGGGGAGTACTGCGCGGTGACCGAGCTCAGGCGGCCGGAGGCCGAGTATGGGAACTTGCAGGAGGACATCTTGGAGCAGAGGTGGGCCGAGGCGGACAGGGTGTGCAGACACAACTACCAGGTGGACGCCCCTTTACCTGGCAACGGCGAGTGGAACCCACAGTGACCATCTCCCCATCCAGGACAGAGGCTCTAAACCACCCCAACCTGCTGGCTTGCTTGGTGACAGATCTTTATCCAGGCCAGATCAAAGTTTGGTGGTTCCGGAACGACCAGGAGGAGACAGCTGGCATTGTTTCCACCCCCTTCTAAGGAACTGAGATTGGACCTTCCAGGTCCTTGTGATGCTGGAAATGATTCCTCAGCATGGAGCAGCCCAGCCTCCAGAGCCCTATCAAAGTGGAATGGCGAGCACAGTCTGAATCTGCCCAGAGCAAGATGCTTAGTGGCATCAAGGGCTGCATGTTGGGGAGGACCTTCCTCGGGCTGGCCTTCTCATCCGTCACAGGAGCCAGAAGGGTTTTCATGGGTCTCCACCAGCGGGGCTCCTGCATTGACTCCTGAGGATACTTTGACTGGGACTGGATTTATTTCTCCTGTAATGTCTGCCTAGTGTTGCCCTGAATTCCCACTGCCTATCTCAGTTTGTTCCCTTTGGAGATTAGAGCCCTACAAGACTCTGATGTAGTTACCAGGTCACCTCCTGTGACCACTGCCGGAGGATCTGACTGACACTGCTTTCTGCACTGACCCTGGAGCCTCTGCCTGTCACTGCCAGCTGTATCTACTCAGCCCCTAAAGGGTTTTTCGGTTTCTATTCTCTCCCAAGACTGTTCAAGAGAAGCAGGTCGAAGCCATTTACCTGAATATAGTTTTTATCATAATTAAACGTGATTTTGAGTTATCAAAAACAAACAAACAAACACACACACACACACACACACCTAACTTGACCAAGGCCATTTAGCTAGTGTGTGACAGAGCCGGGATTCAAACCCAGGCAGTACAACTCAAAACCACAATCTCCATTTCAGGTTCAAAAACACCAAAGTTAGCTTTCCCATGTCTTTAATATCAAAAGCTCATCTGCTCATGACCCCAGCCTACTCACTAGTGAGTATGTGTTTACAAACTGTAGCCTGGACTTCAGCAGGGCTGCCACGTACAGGGGACAGGTTATGCCTATGATATGCTGTGGGAGTAAGAGGACGCTAAGGCAGCCTATGTTGTGCATGGCTAGGCAGGGTACCCTATGAGGGCTGCATCCTGCCAGAAGGGGGCCCTTTCTTTAATATGCACAAAGACCCCACATGGACAACCAGATGGCCTTGGAGTGAACACTTAAAGGGAAATTTGGAATTTTCCATAACATTCTACTTTTAATTTACTATTATTTTTTAATGTAAACTTTGAAGTAATATATGGCACCCATAAATATTATCATTTTGATTTTGATCCACTTCCATCTCAAGGTAATATTTATCAAATGCCTACCGCCCATCAGTTATTGACTATATAACAACACGGGGGCACAGTGAGGAGATAGACCTCAAAGCATTGTATTAGTCCATTCATGAAACAGGCTCTACCTAATGATAATTTAGGATAAGGCAAACCATAGTTAGTCTGGTATAGTGGCTAAGGCCCTGAATTTGGTATCAGGTGGACTTGGCTCTTGTCACCTCTGGTTGTAATCTGGCAAGTTTCTTAAACTCTGCCCCTCAGCTTCTTCATCTACAAAATGTAGCTAATAATAGAATCTACCAGGTTAACATGAGGATTAAACAAAAATACCTGTAAAGTGCTTGATGCTGTGTCAAGATTAATAAACATTAGTCATATTGGTATTACTATTACCAATTCATATTAGTCACAAATGTCAGTAGCAGCAAGTATTACTAAGCCTTGCTCCCAGGCCCCAAATCTAGGGAAACGGAATTCTTCAATGGCAGAGACAAATGCTTTATTTCACTGTGTGCCCAGGGCATCTCCATCCCCCCTCACAATGTTTCATACCCCACAGGGGCTACTCTTCTTCCCTAATGCAGAGGGCAATGACATCTGAGCCTTAGCTCATATTTGGGTATTTAGTTACACGTTTCATCTAAATCAGGGGTCCCCAACCCCCGGGCCACAGACTGATACCAGTCCATGGTCTGTTAGGAACTGGGCCACACAGCAGGAGGTGAGCAGCAGGACAGCTAGCAAAGCTCCAACTGTATTTGCAGCCTCCCCAGCACTAGCATCACCACCTCAGCTCCACCTCAGATCATCAGGCATTAGATTCTCATAGGAGCCCTGGTCCCTGGTGCCAAAAGGTTGGGGACTGCTTCACTGTTTGTTAGCACTTTTTTCTCAACATGGGGAAAAAGCAGTAAGAATGTAAATAAAACATTCAATTTAGCTACTCATTAGCAATTCTGATAAAAAGTGTGATAGGAAGGAGACCAAAATAATCTGTTTAAGACAAATACTTAAATCATTTATAAACTTCCATCATGTGTTCTTGTCCACTTAAGCCAAAAGGTCAAATTTAGCTAGATAAAACAAGGCTAGGGTACTACTGTCCATTCATTGGGTAATCTGCCTGTTTTACATGTCAACATTCTTGCCTTCATAAAAAAGGCTCCCCTGTGCTTCGGTCCCTCTCCTGTTTAGACTCCTGGCAGATGACATTTGTTCCTTTCCTTTCACACCAAGGGGATTTTGGGAGGGCAAAGTCTTGGGACCTCCTCTCTCTTACTTTAAACTAAGAACATAATAGTTTGGTTATGATTCTTTTTAGTGAATACATTAATGGTTTTTAGGGGGCATTTTATTTTTAATATTTTTAGTTTAATGTTCAGTTTAATAGGTCCATTAGGTTGTGGTTTGTTCACTAAAAAAATTTTTTTAATTTGGGTTCAGTTTGCAGCTTAGCACATTTATGTGCTTATTTATTTTGGATTTTGGTTCATGTTTCCATTGAAGTCCTTGATTAAAATTTTGACTACTGTCAGAAGTAGTCAATAGTTTGTAAGCTTTCCTGGTCCACACTTCCTGTGCAGTTAGTTATCTTCATCCTCGGAGGGGAGAGCAGGGCTGTACTTACACACCCCTGGGTTCAAATTCCAGCTCTTCCACTAAGTAGCTGTATAAACATGGACAAGTTAATTAACATCTCAAGACCTGGTTTTTTTTGTTCTAATCTATAAAATGGATATAGTAGTGCAACTTAGTTCTTAATAGGATTAGATGAGACAATACAGATGAAATGTAGTATCTCATTCTATTGCTCTTTTTCACTCTGATGATTTTCCATGAAAATTCCAGAAAACAAAGCAATTCCTAAAACTCTTTTCTCTAGCCCACCTAATTATGATAATAGCAACCTATTTAATGCTTGTTGGTTGAAAGGGTGTTGGAAGCAGGGGTCATTTTGTAAGTGGGGATTTCCCTGAAGCTGAAGTGGAGAGATGAGTGGCCTGGAGAGTCTCAGAATTCGAGGAATTCCGGCGAGCCCAGCAAGATTAGCTCTGCAGGCTGGACAGCCAGGAGCTACCGGGCTCCTGCGAGGAGGCTGACCCCAAAGAAGGAAGGGAAGTTAGATAAAACATGCTCGTGGAAAGTAAGTGCAAAAATAAATATTTAGCAAAATAAAGGAGTGTGGATTATTACAGATACGGTAATGTAATTGAAAGAACATTTTAATTTTAAAGAATAGATACATGCACCACATATATATTATTATGATAAAGCCAATAACTGTGTATTAATAGATATAAAAGCAGTGACACTATTGTTTTGGGTAGCCCTGCATGCCCATTAAAGATATTGCCCCCTGCAGACCTACTGTGAAAAATAAGCAGAAGAGTTCTGAACAGCCAGCTTCTACTGCTTGAGTGGTTTTTCTAGGTTCAGAGGTTGCTCCTTCCAGTCTGGGGAAAGACACCAAGCAAGGCTGCCCTCAGACCATCATCTTAGCCTCGGATTTGATTACTCAGTTTCTCCATACACAGAAACAACACAAACACAAAGGGCGCCAGCTCCATCAGTGTTAAGAGACAGAGCTGGAGAAGGCAAAGCATTTTACAACCCAAGTGCTCTGTGTCCTTCACACCTCCATTCTATTCCATCCTCACCTGGCTGGGAAGGGGCCCTTTAAGCGCAATGGAACAAGTTATGCTGAATGGACTCTATACCAGCAGGAAGGAGAGAGGCAGGGTAGAGGGTATCCTGGACCAGAAGAGGTGGGGCCAGAGATAGTATACAGGGGAAGGAGGCCATGGAGGAAGGAGCCTGGGCTCCCCCTCAAGGAGGCATCTGTACCGATGCCCTTCCCTAGTAAACGGAACTCCAGGTGATGTACCACAACTCCTGGGAAGGTCTAGCTTACTGTGTTACTGAACCTGCCCACTATGCTCTTCCAGGTGTCATGGGCTTAATAATAGGGTTAGAGTCACAAAAGTAAATTCCCCAGGGCAGTCCCTAGCTCCGAGAGCAGGGAGTCCCTCTTCAAGACGTGATCCCTTAGAGCCTTTTTCTGGTAGCAGCTTTCTCAGAGTTGTTTTCAGGTTCCTTTTTGTTAGAAGACACAGTCCATTCCCAGTCCACTGTGCTGTGTCCACAAGATGGTGCTGAGTCCACACAAAGAAATGCTAGTGTCCCAAGTAGGCAGTAATCCAGTCCCCCAAATCTCTCTCAAAATGGGCAGATGAGTAAGTATCACTTCAAAATAAAGAGATATTGGGTATTTTAGATAACAAAAAGCAGAGAGCCTTTTTCTTAGTGGCACATGCACTCTTAATTCATTCTTAATTTGCCACAAATGGATTCTAGAGATTCTTCAGATCAGGGATGGGGACTGCTCCACCCAGTGGGAATTCTCCCTACAGGAAGAGCCGTCCTCACTGGCAGCAATCGAGGGGCCCTCAATGGTAACCTCTGCCACATGACAGCCCTTTGAAAGTTTATTCTGCACATCCCTTTTCTGAACTAAAAATCTCAACTGCCTTCAGCTATTCCCTGGTAAGAAGAATTTTATAGAGAAAAAGAAATTTATAGATTATATTCCAACCCCTTCATTTCAGATATGAGAAATTTAGAGCACGGAGAAGTCAAGTGACTTGCCTAAGATCTCATGGTGAAACCAAAACCTCTCTCTAGACTTCTGGTTCCACATGCCTTACTATACCAGACTCCTCGAACTGCAGGTGCTGGGACTCTCCTACCAACAGCACGACCTTAGAAAGTACTTTATCCCCTTAAGCCTCAGTCTCCTCACCCATAAAATGGAGTGAATAGTGCAAACCTCATGGGGTGTTGGGAGGATTAAATGAGAGTATATAAGCACTCAGCAAGTACACAGCAAATAGTAAGTGCTCGATAATTGATTTTATTTATAGTGCACAGACTTTTTTCTTTTTTTGGCATGGAGTTTTCCTTTCTTCCTTTGTTTTCTTCTTCCTCTTTGGCTTCCAAACTTCCAAGGCTGATTTTTTTTTTTAACTGATACTCAAAAATATTCACTTATTTTTTCTGGTTAATTTAATTGTATTCATTAGGTCCATTATCTCCAGTCTGTTGCAATATTTTAGAATGTCAACTTTATCTTAAAATATATCTACTGATTCCTTAAACATGTGGTACTGATTCCTGTTCCAGAAACTTTCAGGAAAGTTTAGGATGGTGATGATCATCCTCTCTGCTCACCTCCAGAGAGGGGCAGAATGTGGTCATTCTTCCTACCCACTCAGATAATATTTTGAGATCAAAGTTGTTATACTGATGACAACTTGGGAAATATATTTCAATCTATGAGAATATAACAGATAAAGCCTTGGTTTCATCTTTAAAGAGGAAAGAGGCTGAATCCACACTAGCAGGAAGTGACTCTGTGAGAAGCAGCTCTGGCCGTGTCTGGCAGCAGCTTTTTCAGGGTTGTTTTGAGGTTAATATGTTTAGAATCAGGACGCGGAGACCTCAATGTAAGTGAGCTCTTGTACTGAGATCCAGAAAACATCAGGGCTGCTGGGAATGAAATTACTGGGAATAACCTAAGCGTAAAAGAACAAGACGTTAAGCTCCCTGGATCGGATCTGCGCTCCCTGGGCTGGTCCTTGGTTACAGAAGACCGAATCTAAGCCCTGAGCAGTTACATTCCCTTGGCTCTGTTGTTTCAACAAGCACAGCAAGACTCTAATTTTCCAACTATTCTTTTCCTTTCCTGCATCCTCCCTAACTAGCTCATGCTATTTGTTCTTCTGGGGTTTACATCCCAGCATCCTCGTGCCCTGCCCTTGTCGGGAAATTCAGACAGCCTGAAAATTGTCCAGTGCCCATATTCACTTACCCAGCAGAACACCAACTTCCCCATCCTGACTTTTCCCAAAGGTCAACTTTCTGGAACTAAGCATAGAACAAAGATAAGAACTCCTGTCCATATTCCTGCTTAACCCTTTCCATTTCCAAATCGCTTTCATGCATACCATCTCATTTTCTTTCTCATAACACCCCTATGGGTGTGAAATATTTCCAGTTAATAAGTCACTGAGGCTCAGAAAAATGAAGCCAAAATCCCAACACAACATAGCTTATCATTGGCAAGGTTGGATTTCAACCATGATCTTGTGACTCTGAGTCACAAAACTTTTTCTAGCATACTTAAAAGGAAGAGTATACTTATGTAATTCCAAGTGTTAGTAAATATACATCTCATCTTTTGATTGATATGTTTAATGGTTGTTTGTTTTATGCCAAATTTCATATCAAACGTGTATTTGCCATTCAAATGATGTTTTATTTTTATCAATAAAACCAATGTTTCCTGATCAGCTCATATGCCATTAACACACTGCTAATGAGGTTATCATCTATGCATTCTACTTCGTATACTCTGCCATCCTGCATTACTTGATTGCACAGCATCTTAATTCACTCTGTAAAATGGAAATGATACCAGAGATGATTACTGGATAATTAAATGAGACAGTGACCACAGAGATCTTACCTAGAAGGAGTTTACTCACACACACCCATAAATACACACTACTGCTACTACTACTAAAACTTCATTACAGTCTTTAAAACCAGGTAGTTTTGTTTCTCAACGAGAGTCTGATGAGGTGTAAGGCAGCATGGATCCAATCATTCGGAGAAGCAGAAAAACTGTTTCATCCCTTTAGCCTTTTTAATCCTTTATCTCTTCCTTTGTTCAGCAACCTCTGGAGCCCACAGTCCAATGGAGGAGACAGACAAGCAGACTAACAGCTTCTCCATGGTGACTTGAAGTGCTCTAGTGAGAGTGACCAAGGCTCTGGAGGAGGCACTTAAACGGAATCAGGGAAAGAGAGGTGGAACTGAGTTTTAAAAGACAGGCAGTTCTTTTAAATCCAAGACGGGAAAAGGCATTCTATTCTAGGCAGAGGTCTAAACAAAGCAAGGAAGCACGAAACAGAATGACACATTCCGGGGAGGCAAAGAGGTTGGGATGGCTGGTATACAGGGCGTGGGCAGGGCCTGATGGGAGATGGAGAGGAAAGATTGGTAGGCACCTGGGTGTAAAGATTTTCAAATGTCATGATGACTTTGGACTTTACCCTTTAGTCCAGTAGTTCTCAACCCTTAACTGGATATTGGAATCACCTATAGGCACTTCAAAACATATCAACACTAAGGTTCCAACTGGAGATTCTGATTTATTTGGTTCTAAGTGGATGCGAGTATCAGGATTGTTTAAAAAGCTCCCCAGGTGATTTTAACATGCAGCCTGGACAATGATGGGTCATTTAAAAGATTTTAGGCAGGAGGCGTTTAACAAATCTGCAGATGGGTCATACCGGAAAACAGGCTGGTGAGAGGGATGTCTGGGGGGGTCTGAAAAGAAGGCAAGGAGACAGATGAGGATGAAAGGAAAAGAAAAATTCGAAAGTTATTTGGATGGAGGAATCGACTAACTGGAAATTAGAGAAGAGAAAGAGGGAAGAATGAAGGTTGACATACCAGTTTGATTGCCTATATGTGCCATGAACAGCTAGGGAACCAGATCAAAAGACTTGGTTTGAGAGGAGGATTATGAAGTCTGTGCTTTCTCTGAGGAGTGTGGAAAATGCAGGCAGTGCTCTCAATCAATAAGCATCCAAAGCGGACTTTGTTCCTGAAAGGAAGCTGAATTTTCAGATGTGCAGTACATTCACACATGGGACGTGGCTACAAATATGAACATGAATATTACCCAAGGAAACTAAAATGAATAAAAAGAGGGTCAAAGGAGCTTGCAGAATACCAATACTGAAGGGGTGATGGATGTATCAGAATAATGGAGGCCAATGTTAAAAATTCAGTTTCTTGGTACTACCTCAGGCTGACCGAATCAAAATAGCTAGGGGTAAGGCCCCAGAAACTGATTTTTACTAAGTTTACAGGTGCTTCTGAATCAAGGCTATATTTGGACACTGTATCAATTTCCTGGGGCTATCATAACACATTGTCACAAACTTGGTGACTCAAAACAACAGAAATCTATTCTCTTATAATTCTGGAGGCCAGAAGTCCAAAATAAAGGTGCTGGCAGGGCTATGCTCCCTATGAAGGCTCTAGAGCAGTGGTCCTTAACCTTTTTGGCACCAGAGACCAGTGCTCCTATGAGAATCTAATGCTTAATGATCGGAGGTGGAGCTGAGGTGGTGATGCTGGTGCTGGGGAGCGGCTGCAAATACAGCTGAAGCTTTGCTCGCTGGCCCGCTGCTCACCTCCTGCTATGCTGCCCAGTTCCTAACAGGCCATGGACTGATGCTGGCTCATAGTCCAGGGGTTAGGGACCCCTTCTCTAGAGGACAATCCTTCCCTGCTTCTTCCAGCTTCTGGCATTCCTTGGCTTGTGGCTGTATAACTCCAATCTTTGTCTTCATCTTCACATGGCCTTCTCCTCTTTTTTGTCTCTCTTCTGAGTGTCTCTTATAAGGACACTTGTCTTTGGATTTAGGGCCCACCTCATAATCCAGAATGAACTCCTTTCAAGATCCTTAACTCATCTACACCTGCAAAGATGCTTTTTTCAAATAAGGTCATAATCACAGCTTTGGTGGTGTGGACATATCTTTTGGGCGGCCACCATTCAACCCACTAAAGGCACCACGGCAACAACTCCGCTGGATGAATGGGAGAGGGAACTGGGATCCAGAACTGCAAGCTGAGTTCCCTGACAATGGCAGGAAGAGGAAGGAGCGAGGGCCATTTCAGGAACTAAGGCCGACAGCTGCATGTCGGGGAACTGCAGGTCACTAAATGTCCAGGGCACGAGGCCACCTAAATGTCCTATACAGAATGGAAAAATATCACCACAATCATAAATTAGCAAAATGCTAGACCAAAGCAAGAGCTTTGAAGGGCTGAAAGTGCTTTTAGTTAATTCGCTTTCTAAACCAAAGTCTCTGGATATGAAGTTAGGGTTTCATCTCTAAGATACTGTGGCTATTTTTCTCCTCACCACCCTAGTCACTTCCAGTCCAGACAGCTAGTCACCACAGCAACATTTCTATCTTTCAAAATGTTTCCTTAGGAGCAGGCAATGTTCTCGGTCACCAACATTAAAGTCCAGTTATACCTCCCTTCTCACTGCTCACCAGTCCCCAAATCTTCACTGAGAATGGATCAACCTTCATTTTCACATTGATACATGCACCATTATTAAAGTTCCACATCATAATCATCTGTGTCAGTTCCCAGACACACATAGGTTTTCTGCCCCCTAACAGGCATTTCCCTTCCTAGCATGGCCAGAAAGTCAGTGGGTGGTGGGAGGGCAGGAAGAAACCAGGTGCTGTGTTGAGGTTAACATCATAGGCAAGGACAACAGCCTTCAGAATCGGATCCCTAGTGATTTCATCATACATCCCTATAGTATAACATAAAAGGCACGGTCCAGGCCCCACCCCTAAGACTGTCCCAAAGCACCTCCTAGCTAGCAATGTGCAAGGACCAATCTCTACGCAAGCCTGTCTCAGTGCTTCACCATGGCATCAGGAGCCGTGCTCCCCAAACACTAACATACGTGGGTCAGCTGGGGACATTGTTAAGCGCATTTTCTGACATAGTGGGTCATATATGTGTGGTCCGTCTTCATTTACGTCAGGGTGGAGATGGCGAAGGTACAATACTGAGTTTCAGGTTTAAGGAAACCAAGTTTCCTTACCTGCTGGTGTAATGATAATTGTTATAATGGTGATGATGATGATGATGCCAATGACAACAGAAGCTAATATTTACTGAGCACTTTCTACACACTAGGCCTTGTGTTAAGTGCTTTACAGACAAGATGACTCACTTAGCACCTAGAGAGCTAAGGAAAATGGAGTGGTTAAAAGATGTTTAGAATAAAAGGGAAGGCATTATAAATTCCAGGATGTGCGGAAGGTCAATCAAGTGTCAACTGAGAGAGAGACAATTCTCACATTGTCCCAGGCTAGGACTAGTCAGGAAGTTGCTAAGTGCTTGATATTTCAGAAAGCATCCTTGGGCTGAGCAGGTCAATACCACAGAGTAGGTATATCAAGATATGCCTGCTGTCCTCTGGTGTCATCCCTTAGACTGATGCCGTCCAGACAGCCTCCGTGGGCTTGGCTCCATTCAGCTGCCTTGGGAGTGACATGCCTGGATAAGGAGGGCTTCCTTTGGTGCATTCTTACTGTTCTATCCTGATGAGCACACTGGGCACTGGGAAGCTTAATCGCAGCTACGCTTCATACACACTGTTCTGCTGCTGTCCCTACCAACACATCACTTTGCCTGTATGAGACAGACATACTTTATATCCAAGGAGGCTTCTTTATTTGCTGTGACATGAAGAAGGCTCAATGGCCATGACTTCTCCTTTGGGCTGGGTCTTAGGGAGCTTTAAGCCCAACACTCTGCAGGAAAAGATGGCAGGAAATCCAGGCTGGTGGTTTGAGTTTGATGGTACAGCTCTGTAATTGTCATGCTGTATTCAACCTGCAGACTTGTTTCATTCAGCCACAGTATTTAACTTTTTTCATGCCCTCCAGTTTGCTACAATCTAACCACACTATCTCCTTACATTCAGCCTGTGGTATAATGATAATTAATATTATCATTAATTTATATTACCTTCCTGTCCCTGTATGTATCTGAATTTTAGACCCTAATCTATAATAAAATAAATATAAATCACTTATAAGTTTTGTTCTGTCTGTAACATTGCAGTCTTTATACAGTGATTTATTGTCCTTCTAAAATTTAAATGATGAAATATCAGTCTTCAAGGTTTTAAAATTACCAAAATATTTCATCCTAATGAAGGATAGGTAGTGAGACACCTTAACATGGAATATATTTGGGTCACACAATATTTTTTCAGAATCTCTGTGGTTTGTTCATTTTCATGTGGAACATTTCTTAATATATGAATCCTAGGGTAGAGAGGCAAATATTAAACTCTTCACTTTGCTTCAAAAGTTAATTTAATTACAGTGTCAGCTCAGGCTTTGAGAAGGAAGTGATACTCAACTCCTAATCAGGACTCTAAAAAATCAGATTCCCTCTCAAGAGGCACCCAGCTCTTTTTTTTAAAGAAAGTCCCATCTTCATGATTAGCAGGCAATGTAATGAGAAAAGCAATAATTGCTGAGAATGCAATAGATCTTTATCGGTCAAACTGCTTGCGGTCGGAGTATTTCTGAATTGATGTCACGCTCCATCACTGCATCACACAACAATTCCCGTAACTAGATCACAGAAATGGAGAACGAACTACCTGGAAGTCAGGGCTTCAAACAATGGGTCAACACAATAAAGCACACCCCACCAAGATCACAAGAGTCCCCGGGGAATCCTCAAGAATGAACAACAGTGGTCAACCCAAAGGAGTAAATTCTGCTCTAGAAGTGTTGGGTGAGGGGGTTGGGCGAGGGGATGCAGAGCTAACCCTTTGGTCTAGAGAGCAGTTCAAACCTCTCTCTCATGCTGGTGGGGACCTCCTGGAGAAAAGCTGCTGACGCTTTTGTCCTGTCCTGCCGCTCCTCCTCCCCACTGTCAACAGACAGCCTCGTGGTTCCCACTCGGTTGCAGACACAAAGTGTACACAGATAACTCTGCTAAACCTGGCTCTCATATATTTGAGTCCGGGTACAATTCTTTCCTCGCCCATGCATGTCCTTCCCCCCTGTTTCCACCATTCCTCCCCCCATGTTTTCCATCACTTCTCCTCCACCTCCTGCTTTTCCAGCTTAAAGCCACGGCGGGCAATACTGCAACTCTGGAGGGAGGCCAGGCGTGGCGGCGCACGGCTCTCCGAGCAGCGCTGCAATGTGAAACACTCTCAGCTCTGCCTAGGGTTTAGGAGATGCAGGTGACTGGCAGACCTGTCAGGCGGCCCATCAGTAGGTCTGATGTACAATTAGAAGCACAAGAATTTTTTCTAACTGCAGAAATGCTGCAAAAAATCTTGGCCAGTCTCACAAATGGATGCGCAATGGTTAAGACAAAAGGAAATCGACTGGGGGAAAAGTGCTGGGCACAGAGAGGGAAAATATAAAGTAACGAAGTTCCAGTTAGCTTTTGCTAACTTTACCCCCAGAACAAATTTAGTTAAAAGTGAATGAAGGTTTCTGGCACTAGTCAGGTATCCAAACAGTTCACCTGTTTTTAGAGTGAAATTACCTGGGGACAGGCGCAACAGGAAACAATTACACAATCAATTGTCCACGTCAAAAAGAAGCAAAATTCCCCAAAACAAACCCAAACCCCCTGTAGATAAAAGCCCACAACAGGCTGTTTAGGAAAATTATGCTTTAAATATACTGCTCTAAAAAAGCCTAAAGAACAGGCTGTACTGTGGAACAGCTCGAGTGTCTGCCTGTGCTTTCATTTTAGAAAACAAATAGACTCCACAGTGGGAGGAGTTTTACACAGGGATTCAAACTCACAGAAAATGGCTACCGGTTCTAGAAACCAGAACATAACAAACAGGGCACTCAAGGGACCCTCTGGGAATACAGGGCACTTGCCTTTCACCAGAGTAATTATCTAGAGACAGATATAACCTTTTTTTCCAACCAGTAACATAAATCATGGCCTCCAAAGTATTTGTTTGCTGAACGCCACAATGACTAATCACCCGACTTTTATTATCCTTCCTGCTAAGGGCAACTCATGGGGGGGAAATAGGTCATTTTTAATGTAAGGTAGCTGATAGAATTGGGGGTAAGACTCCCCTTTAATCATAAAAGAAAAAAAATCCTCAAAAAGTACTCCTAAAATAGAAGCGCAAATCATCTTATCAGAAACTCCTATCATTAAACAGAAAGCCTTAAAGTAGATCATTCAGACATGGCAAAAAGCTCTTGATTGGTTTTCTGAGAATGTCAAAATCAAAAACAAATATTAGGAATATTAAATATACAATAAGACGTTTAGGAAAAAATGTTCCCTGGGTAACTCACGGTACACTTTCTGCAAAAAGTCAACCTACAGTACGTAGTAGCTAAAGAAACTCTAGAATTGATAGACCTTAACAGGAAGATTTTTAAAGGTCAGGTTTTGGTTTTGTTGTTTTTTTTTTAATCCTGTTTAGCACAGCACTTGGGGTAGGCCAGTTCTCTAACGTCTGAGTAAAACCCCGCTGAAGCTTCATTTCACTGCCACGTCATCGCTTTTTCCGTCTATCCTAGCCCCTTCTGCTTCCTCAAAGTGGTCCTCCCGTTTCTCTCCTCTTAAAGGGAAGGTGGAACTTGCACTAGTCCAAGAGGACGGCATGGTTCTGCAGCAGGCACACCCGGGCAGCAGGTCTGACCTCAGCTGCTGTAACAGTGAACCGCTTCCCCTGACCTGAGACCTTGGGAAACCCTGCTCTTTGTGAGTTCGTGTCAGGGCTTACAAGAGCGGAATAAACGGGTGTAAGCCGTGGTGGACCAGAATGCTGAGGAGGAGTTTTTAAAAAAGGAAATCTTCACTTGGCGCTAGGAGCGAACTGATGTTCTAGTAGAGGTAATCAGAAACCTCCATTCTTACGCGAAGATGCAGTTAAGTTTGGGAGCCTGCGATGCAAACACACGCTTCTTTCATGCCTGGCAAGATAATACATTCAGCTGTTTTTACTGAATGGGTGATCTTATTATCTAATTGTAATCAACGCCACAAACAACCAGAAGTTGTTCTAACACCGAACAGGAAGAACACAAACAAAACAGGGCCTAGAAACACCAGTCAACTCACAAAGCAGGAAGTGACAG
Source organism: Eonycteris spelaea (assembly GCA_003508835.1). Lineage (NCBI taxonomy): Eukaryota > Metazoa > Chordata > Mammalia > Chiroptera > Pteropodidae > Eonycteris > Eonycteris spelaea. Next base: position 163,973 of record PUFA01000425.1, read on the forward strand.
CTCATATCCACCTCACCTTGCACAAGGCCTGCCTTTATGAGTTGCTGAAATAACCCTAAAATGCCCTTCTAGGATTTAAACCACCACTGGATTTCTCCTGAAACTGCACCCTGGGATGAACACGCTCAGAGGAGACAGCAGTAAAATGGGTGTGCAAGCTGGGTCTCCCTCATACTCCCCGAGAAAATGTTTAATTCCTCTCAAAATTAAATAATTGTATAGCTTAGTAATTTTTCATTTAAATAAGAAAGGAAAAATGCTCTTAAAAAATAGGAAATAGCTTTCTGCCTCTCCCAGTTTAAAAAGGTATCTTTTTGACCACCTTAATTGGTAAGAATCCAAACGCTTAGACAGGACTGAAGTTTGCATCATGGTGTCCTACTGTGTGTGCGTCTGCTTGAAGCCCAGCAGGCATTGTGGTTCACTCTCTCCAATGGAACAGTTCCAGCCCCTCTTTAATCTTTGCTTGTAGGCTGCCATCTCCTGCTCTGATAACCTGCCTCAAGACAGGGCTACCTGTCCTGTTTCTGCAGAGTGTACTGGACTGGGCGTAGGACAATGGGTTCTGTTCCAGTTTGCTACTAATCATGGGACCTTGAGCAAGTCCCATGACTTCCTAGGACTCCTGTTTCCCTATCTGGAATGTGAAGAAGTTGGGCACGTTTATTTCTAAAGTTCTTTCTAGCCATAAAATGTGGAAAACATGATTCCTTACCTCCCATTTTGTCACCTTTTGATTGACTCCCAGCCAGTCTCGATCTTTCTGTAAGAATCTTCATTTCCTCCAAAGAGGACAGTCTCTCCCATCCTTAAATTCCCATACTCTCCTCAAAAGTGTATGGGGGTAAAGGCAGAACCCCAAGTCTGGCTAGTACTAGTGTCTCCACAAGGACAGCTAGAGGGAGCTTTGAAATCAGGCCCACAGGAGACCTCAGATGTGGAGTGTATTAACTGCTCTTCTCAGCACCTCTGCTTTTCTGCTGGAGACGAAATAGAATTACTGCACCTTAAAGCTGTAAGAAACCTTAGCCATCAATGAATGAGCCAGCCCTCTGGTTACAGGTGAGGAAACCAGGCTAGCAAAGTTACTGAACTTTCTTTCTCAAGGCTGTGCATCAGGCAAGGGATCAAGTCCCAGGCCTTCTGTCTGTTCTCTCACATGAGGTCTTTTACCCCCCACTGCAGGTCTCTCGGCTCTCTCCCTCACCCCTCTAGGCTTCCTCAGGGCCTCAGAGGGTAATCAACAAGCACTTACTGTGCACCTCTGGTTAACTCCCCAAAGAACTCTTTTAAACTTTCAAGTAGCATGGCCACTCTGGGAACATTTAACCAGGCACAGGAACAGTGACAGCTCTAGCGAGACACAAACTGACTGATCGTATCAGTGCAGAAATCCATTGGTGTTTTGACTCTAAAAGAAAAGCTTGCAGCAGCACATAGATGGTAGATAAGGACAGGTGAGGGAGGTAGGGAGGCCCCTGAGGGTGGGGTCCTGCTCTGGTACCTGGCACAGAGTTCACATTTATTGTACAAATTCAAGTCTGCGCATTGCCTCTACACCACTTGCTTCTTGTCAAAAATTCTGAGGTTACAATGATACTGGGGATAAGGGTCTCTAAGTCTCTAAGCTAAAATTAAGAACAATGATCTATCTATTGAATACTTTCAGTATGTGGCTGGGGAAACAACATGGGTGTGGAGAAAAGAGGCCGGACTTTGAAGTCAGGTAAGACCCCAGGGCGTGAAAGCCTTTCCTTTACAAAACTGACTGCATTATTGAGCTTCTTTGCCTCAATTGCCACATCAGGTTATTTTGAGCTTTTAATAAGATAACTGAGATAATGCACATAAGATACAGAATTGACCCATGAAAGTCTGCTCTGTCTTCTCTCGGGGGCTACGGGTATAGACAGAGAAATTCTGTTTCTAGGCAAAGCTCCAGGTCATCGGCATCCTCTTCCAAGAGAAGCAAACCATCAACGAATGCCAACAACTATGTTACAAAGTGATTCAGTATAGTTTTAATAAATATATTCCATTAAGTCATCTGATTTTTAAATTATGTAAAAGGAACATAAAACACAATTCAATATGCACAAATAAAAGTTTTACATCCTCCATACACAGCTTAAACATCAAACACGTATGTATAGCTGTCCTTTTTTTCTGAATAAACAGAGAGTTAGGCCTTGGAAGAAAAATACTATAAATTATTTTCTCATCTATGAGGTTGGGATAGATGAACATGAACTAGCCTCAAAACTACATGATTCCAAGATGCAGAGAATGAGGGAAATATAACATAATGACAAATGTTCATCGGCCAGAAGACACAGAGTCAGATAGATAAATGCATTGAAATGTTTTAATGGCATGACTGGACAATGCTGCTGCCATTAAATATATTACTGGTAACAACATTTAAAGTGACACTGGTTTTGCAAACTCTGGGCACAGGGAGAGGGTGTACCATTTAGTCCACAGGGTAAGAAGCTGATCTGGCAGCTGTGAGTCACCCAGAACTGCTGTGGATATACTGCAGACAGTGACGGTGGGTGTGATGACACTACCTGGATTATCTGGGATGCATTTGTTTTTACCTTATTACAAATATAATCCATAAACATTAGTAATACAAATATAAAACTTTTGAGCACAGATATGTCTCTAACAGAAACTGGATTTGAAGTCAGCATATCAAGTCTTGAGTTTATCCCTTCCTAGTAATGGTCATTTGTTTATCATCACCACACCAGCGGTTTTTCAAAATGACAATTCCCAGAGGCCCACCTCAAATCTACTGAGTTAGAATATCTGTGCCAAGTGCCTGGGCACCTATATTTAGTAAGTTCCCCATGTTGATTCTTATCCAAATTAAACTGAAGGTCATTTGAACTATTGCAGTATAGATTAGCTATAGTGGGAGTATGCTCTTTCCATGATAAAATTGAAAGGAGCCATAAGATAAGGTTTTGTGTTAGATGTACAATATGTAGAACATTTTACATCTTTACAAGGTTGGAGGAGGAAGGAAATCAGCATTTATTAATTGCCTTATGGTATAGATCCTGACCGAATTATATATTACTCAATCTTCAAAATAATCCTATTTGAGCTATGAATGGAAAAAGTTAGGCTTAGTTTTCTGAAGTCACAAGCCTGGAAAATGGCCCAGCGCGGTTGTGAAACTAGATTTATCTGACCCCAGTCTTCTCATTCCATTGTATTAAGCTCATATACCCATGAAAACACACACACACACACGCAGGCACTCACGTCATAAGACAGCCATATGGTAAAAAGGCAAAGAAATGAAATTACTTTTAGAAACTTTCTGCATCAACAGAAATGTAGATTTTAAAGAACTTATTATATCAGCAAATATTCTTTGACCCGTCTGCTGACAACAGAATAAAGTGTATGACTACTGTCAAAACCACATTTAACAGCTTGAATTTTAGCAACCAGAAGTATATTTTGAGGCTTGCCAGGGACAACTCTAACAGTGATCCTTGATTTGTGTAAGCTACAAAGTTTTGCAAATGAAACATTTTAATATTCATTCTGCAAATCACATTACCTTACAAAGGAAAACACCAACAACTGTGTGTGTGACCTAGCACTTGCCATCTTGAGCCCCCTGTTCCCCTCTAATATCTGACACTTCCCTGCACTGGAAACCCCTTTCTGCTGGCTTCTGGAGCCATGTTCTCCGTGGTTCTTCCTTGCTGTCTTGCCAGACTCCTCTCTAGATCCTCCCTAGGTCCTTTCTTTTCTCATAAGACTACATCCTCAACCCCTGATTCCCTATAGTCTCTCTCTGGAAAATTTCTTCTCCCACCTCTTGACTTATTTATATATCAATGACTCCAAAACTAGTCCTGAACTTCCTCTGGAGCACAAAGCCCCCATCTGTCTGGAGGATGTCATACTTCCAACACCTTAAATTCAGCACCTCTAAAACGCAGCCCCTTACCTCCTTCCTTCATGGGTACCACTGCTTCGGAACTATGTCAGTTTTAGCTGTTAATTGTCTACTGAGATGTCAGATTGTGTCAATTCTTTCCTTAGCATGTGTGCCTTTCCCATTTCACTGCTATCAGCTATTTCAGGCTCTCCCTCTACCCTTTTCTTTGGTGGACTGTGGGAGCCTTCTAACTGGTCTCTCTGTCTCTGGTTTCTGCCCTGCCTTTCGTCTCAGTCTCACCAAGAGCTACCCACAAGAGTACACTCCTGACGCACGGCTGTGATGACACTTCCCTGTTCAAATGTCTTCAATGACTCCTGCTGGTTAATACATTCATTATTTCCCAGCTTGGCATTCAAGACCATTATCATTTGGTACCAAATGTTCCCCAGCTTTCGTTCCTACCTGATGCCTGTATAGATCAGTTCCAACTCAACTGGGCTCACTACCGTTCCTGAAATATGCTCCATGCGTTTCTATTCTTCTGCTACCCCTCCTATCTCAATGCCTCCTCCCCTTTTCTTTGATAGAAACTCCACATCCTTCAAGGACTTTTCTCAAGAGTCCTTAGAGGTAAAAGGGATCTCTTCCTCCTCAAATTACCAAAATATCTTGTTTTGGCACTTACCACAGTTATTTTTGCATATTTTATTTCCTTACCTACAGAGTCAGGAACCAGATCTTTTTGCTGCTAACTCCTCTATTCTCTGTAGCACAGTGTCACACTTATAGAAGGTACTCAATAAATATTTGCTGTATAACATTTACAGGACTCCTAAAAGTTTGCGAAGCATATTTACATTCAACATATCACTTGTTCTATCTGGAGCTTAACTTTAGGAGCATGCAAGACTTACAATCTGGTTTCTGTTGCTTAATGCAATTACTGGCTCTACCTCTAACGCTGTACTTTGTAAATTAAAGTATCTCTTAAATTGTTTTACTTTTGAACACTCATAATCCTGTGTGGCCTCCACCAAAGAGGAGAGCACTTTGAGTCAAAGAAAGCCCACTTGCCAAACTGATTTTTTTTCTCTGCCTGTGAGTTAAGTATATAAATAAAAAGTCTCTATAAGCTGACGAAAGTAATGGCAAAATTCATATTTAAAAGAGAAGAAATTCCTTTCTGAAGATTTAAAAGATCTTCCTATATATCCAGTTGGAATCCTATTTACGGGTCAGACGTCTCTAACATCCTTGGAGCTGATATTCTAGCATGCTAACAACAGAAAATCTCTTAACAGTTGAACAATAATTCCTTGGTGAGAGATTCAATATGACTAATACCATGATGGTAAACACACAGTACTATCTTTGGTCTTAAATACCCAAGTGACTTGTAGAAACTCGATAAACATTTGTTGAATGAATAAATAAATTGAATGAATTTAGAGAAGGCCTTCCTAATGTTTATAAATTAAAAGTATAAGTTTTCACAGATGGATGGGAGGATATGTTAAATTTGAAACAGTGAAAAAATTGCATTGAGCGGCAAAACTGATATGGCAACCCTGTGTGTGACAGATCCCACTATCACTGCCGGAAAACCAGGTGAAGGAGGGGCACTGCCCATCTGACTACACCTCTTTGGAGTTTAGGTTGCAAGCCCCTCTAGGACAAGGACCTTACCTTAAACTTTGTGGCCCTACTACTATGCTCTGCATACAGAATGTGTACCATAATGCAGTGTGAGATGCAAAGACCTCAAGACCTGCCTGTGCATTTTCCCATTTCCGTCCTTCACATCCATTCTTCCTTGGCTCATAGGGGTGTTGTGAGGAATAAATAAAAATGCGACACTTAATCTCTTAACACACCTTTACCAAACACACCCACGCGCCTGAAAAATGGCAGTTGTTGTTGTCATCATCTGGGGCTTTGTCTATGCCTCAAAGGTAGAGTTTAGTGGGCTGGGCTGTCAGTACTTGTCTGCACAAAGTGCAAGTGTCCTGGGGGTGGGTTCTTCATGCTTCTATCCTCAGTGCCTAGCACACTGCTCACCCCACAGCAGGCCCTAAGGCTAGCTGCATGACTGAGCAATTGAGATCCAGGTCCCAGGTCGACCTCTATCTCAGCTATCAATGAGGCCAGAGTCATTTAAACTCTCTGGGCCTCATTGATAGCTATTGGTCTTTACCGCCTGGAGAAGCTAGTATTCAATAAACAGACTTAGAGAAGCTCCCACGACAGTCATGGAACAATTCGAATGAGAAACCAGCAGTCCTGGAACCCTGTTCACTTAGTTTCCCCTTCATCACAGAAGCCTCAGAAGCCATGTCTCTTTAATAACAACAGTTCACTTAACTATCATTGTCACTCTGTAATTCCCAAACCTAGTGGAATGCTGGCACAAATCATATGCCCCTCGGGAGTCCCTCAGAAAAGCCATTTCCTATTTCGTGTAGACTAAGGAGACATGCAAATTCGGTTACCTCAGGTAGAACGGACCAGCTTTAACAAAGTTAGTTTCTCGTGCTTTGGAAGAAATCACTTGGAAATCCTTGATTCTGAGTCCTCCATCTCCTCCACATGAAGATCTAAAAAGAAAAGAAAAAGCACAGTGTCTCTAGACTAGCTGTCAGGATATGATGTTTCAGCCACAACAGTAATTATAACTAGCATGTGTATTGAACACTTACTATAAGTCAAGCACTGAGCAAAGTGACTGACATGTGTGACCTCATATAGTCTTCATAATACCCCTCAAATATAGGAGACATCCCCTCACTTTACAGCTACACCAAGAGAGGCTCTGAGAGGTCACTGAATCTGCTCAAGGTCACACAGCTAGGTTATATTAGACCGGTACTTAAAATCAGGTTCAACTGATTCCAAAGCCTGGGTTATTAACTGTAAGTCAGAATTTTACAGGTTAATAACCTGTGACCCACCGTTTTTAAAAATTACAGTATATAAACAAACCCCAAAGTCTCAAAATGCTTACTATGTGCAATAAATTCTAATATTTTCTATTTGACTTGATTCTTTTCTACATTGTATATATTCTATATCTTTTTAAAAATTCCAGTAATAATGCACTAAACTGATATCACAATCTTCTAATGGGTCCCTACTCTTCTTGAAAAAACACTACAATTTAGATATAGTACCACACTAGAAGTTTCTCTGAAACCACGGACTAAATCCTCCCATGCTTTTTAACCATGAGAACTTGAACAAGTAGTTGAGCTTCATCATGAGAAAAGTCTTTAACCGTTAAAATATGTGTAAAGCACCATAATGCGTCACCTATAACAGATCCTTAAAGGGATATTTAATTAGGGCCAAAGTCCAGAATGGAATGTCACTTACCTATAGCAGAGCAGGAGTTATAAAGTGGAACCGCGGACGAATGAAAATCTAGGTGATTTATTATGCACCCTGCAAAGTTGTGGCTAACACCGGGCGGTTGTGTTGTGCCATAGGAGGCTGAGATTGCAAGCCCCTGGGGGCAGGGCCCTACCTTTGCCTATTCCATTCAATTCCAGGAGTTTAGTGTTGAACCGGGGAAATCATCAGGTTCCCTTAAGGTTAGGACTAGGGTCCGCGTCGCAGTCGGCGGGAAAGGAGGTGCGACTGTCAGGGCAGTGCCCGAGCCTGCTGGACCCGAGCCCATAATGTCCCTTGGGTGCGCATTTCTCCCCCGACCCCCCGCCCTCTAGCACAGCTGCGCAGTTGGGTCTCTAGATGTGGCGCAGCCTGCCCCGACTCTGCAGTTGAGCCCCCCTCCCAACTCCGGCGCAGGCCCCGAGCCCTGGCACCTGCGGGCGCCCGGTCCCTGCAGCAGCTCGTCTCTCCAGCCCCGTGCGCCAGGGCTTCCCAGCCAGGTTTCGAGGCTCCCTCCGGGGAGAGGAAGAGGCAGGCTGGCCGCGCCGGGGCACCCGCGCCCGCAGGCCGCGCCTCACCCACCCCGCTGCGCACACAGACCCTGCGACGCGCACTTACGAGGCTCGACTCCGCCGCCGCCAGCGCCTTTCCCCGGGGGTCCATGGCGCTTCCGGACCCGCCAGGCCCGCCGCCGCGCCGCACAGCACCGCCCAGAAAATGGACGCCGGCGGCTGGGCTCTGCCAGGCCGGCCCGCCCCCGGCGCGGGGCGCTGGACGCGGCTGGCCCCGGAGGCCGCCGGCCCGACCCTCTCCGGCGCGCAGAGGCGCCAGGGGGCCCGCCGCGCCGAGAACCAGGCCTCGGGAGCGCTGCGGCGGGGCCCGGGAGGAACCCACGACGGCCCCGCGAGGCCCCAGACCCCACCGAACGGGCAGCGGCCTCCGCCGCCACCGTCTCCCGGGAAGACGCAATTAAGAACCTGCGGAAGGACAACCCACTTAGGTGACTACAGTCACTATCAGAACAAGGCCTGGATCAGCAGAAGGGTCCCTGGGTTCCAGACCCAGGTCCCAGGCAGCACCCAAACCCTACACATTTGAGAGAGGCAGGATTCAGAGAAAGTCAAGTGCAGTTTTAATTTAATCAAGTTCTCAGGAATGGGGTGTCACCTGCGCTTTCCCATGGCTGTCGGGAGAGGCTGAGATTGATTTTCCTCTCATGGTATTTCACGCGAAAGACCCAGTCCTCTTCCTTAAATAAAGGCACCGACTCCCTCTAGGCTCTTTCTTCCAAGATCCAGGGGCTGCTCACTGAGAAAGTACTGAGGCCTGCCGCAAACTCGCGTTGCGGGACTAACAGCCTACTGCACTAATGTACAGCTTTTGTTTGCTTGTTTTAAAAAACTATCTATGTGCCTTGTGTTTTGGTACTGTGAGTCTTATTTAAAATTTTTCTTTAGAAAAGATTCACTCCCTTTACAGTTTAAAGGGATATAAAGTCTTAGCTTGACAACATCCTGTTTTTAGCTTGCAGTAGTACGTTCGCAATTCTGCATCTCAGCTCATGACCATGTTTTAAGAATGTTATCACTTTGATGAAGAAAGTAGATTCCAATATTAATTTTAAAAACGACAACTTTTTGATTTTTAAATAAGGGAAAATATATTGACTTAAAGTCAAATTAAGGGGTCATGAATTAAAAAATAAAGGCAGGGTTTTGAAGGCTGGCAGGTTGGGCAATGTGCATACACATGTACACTAGCAGTTCCCAAACTCCTCAAAGTCAAGCACACTTTATTCTCTCTCCCTAGGTCACATGATTAGAAAGATCTATCCCACTAAATTGCACTTATTAACTAATGATTCATCTTCCCACTTAAAAAAAAAAAGTGACCTCTGCAATGTTTTTGTATATGTAACTGTTAATCAGAGCTTCTACAAGATCTGAGCTAACTCTTTGTTAATCATGGATTCCAACCTAAAGAAACTTGTAGTCTGATTGTAAATTTATGTGTTTCCATTGAGGCTTTTGAAACTGAAAATCATTCAGATCTCTAACAAAACTAAGACACACAAATTAGAAACCACCAGCATTGCTCTCTGTACTTTCCTGAGATTGAAGGTGGGAAGTGGCGGAGTAAAGCAATTTGGCCTTTGGATTCTGTCAGCCTGGGTTTTATGACTTAGAAGGGCACTCACTATGTAACTTTAGGCAAATTACTCAGCTTCCCTGAGCCTTGGCTTCCTCGTCTGTAAAATGGGGCTAATTTTAATATTACATTTACTTCGTAGGGCTTTTTGATAATTAAATGGGATACACATAAATACACACAGTGTCTACAATAATGCCTGGCACATAGTTAATGCTCCGTAAGTGAAATAAGCATCTGTGGCTATTAGTGTTGAAGTCAAGGATCCACAGCTCTGAATTCCTACAGTCCAAGCTGTAAGAATCGTAGCTAACTACTGTGTGTAAGGTAACCTTTATACTCTAGAAATTTTCCATGCGTAAGCTGCCAGGGTCACATGGTGAGTGACATAAAGGGATTTAAACACAGGTCTGACTCCACAGTCCACTTTCTGTGCTGCTAACATGTTCCAAGGTGGTACCTCGATCAGACGCTGTCAACAGCTTGTTAAGAGTAAAATCGGCTCTGGCTTTCTTAAGAGGCTTAGCAAATGAATGGCTCCTTACATCCACTTGGGAATTCACAAACAGAGGCATTTCTTTCTCATTAGAGTTAAATGTTTCTCCAGAAGCGAGTAGATTTCCCCAAATTGTTATTAATAACTAAAATATCATGGCAACAATTTTAAACACCACAGCCTAAAACTTACATAATCAGCCTGTCCTTCAAAATTTTCCACTCTTCCTCATAACCAGTCGCAGATTCTCTCTCTTAATCATTCTTCTGACTATGGGGAACTATCTGGAAATTTCCAGGAACGTCTCAACTTGTCATAATTTTATTCTTTTCTGGAAAAATTTATTCTTTTCAAAACAACTAAATGTGGTTTATTTTTCTATATGTTTATAATACTTTTCATTTTAATACATTTGTTAATCACACAAAAAAATTCTAGAACTTTCGAGATTCTTTCCTCTCTTAAATTTCTACCAATTTTTTCAATATCTCTATAGCATGGCTCCTGATCTTTTTCCAGTGGCGTTTTAGGAGGCTTTTCTCATTTTCTACTTCATTTCTTTTAATCCCCACAATTTCTACTATGCTATAATTGCCCGCTTGCACTTTCTGATTTAGGACTATTGGCCAGTTTGACATTCACTATCCGCCTTCTCTTCCTTTTTTAAGGTTTCAATATTATCATAATATATAAAAAGATTTACGTGTTTCTAGTAAAGCCACTTGCTTCCCTTGTTGCCCACTATGGGTTAGGAATCTATAACTCATTCTGCCTCCCATATATGCAGTACTCTGAGAATTTAATTTTTTGTTTTACTTTTCTTCTCTCTTCCCCTCATCCTGGATACTCACCAAATTCTGCCACTTGGCCTCTCCTTGTATGGCTGCTTATCTCTTTCCTTTCAAGCATATTAAGAAAGGCCCTGTCCAAATCATTTTTTCTAATCTCTGCCACATCTCTGAAAAGCCTCTTGTGATGTTGTGTTGAGAAATCTACTAAAGCCCCTGAAGAGGCAGTGTTTAGGACAGGGGTGTCGACTTCCAATGTCCATGGGAGCCAGGTAGAAATATGAACTGGGGCCTACAGGATAATCCATGTCCCGCCTAAATGGGGGACGGGGGTGGTCACTACCCGGCCTCAGACAACTGTTGCCAGCTGAGAATGCCGGTTATGCAGAATTTTCCAATGAAGCCCAAATCAGGATTTTTATATAAAATATGTGAAATGTTGACTACTTAAAAAAAAAAAAAAAAGGAATCTAAATCTGATCAAGTCTCTAACTGTAACTATCAACCACAGGAAATCTCTGAGACAGAGAAACATGTAAAATAGCTCCAAGGTGTGCAATCATCAAATTTCAGATTGTGGGAAACTCGATGGGTCAAACAAACATTTTCGACAAAATTTTTATAGCAACAGCAAGGATGAAAGAAAGAGAAGGAGGGAAATCTATAGATTAAATGAAATTTAAGGGGATATTAATTGCACTGTATGGACATTATTTAGACTTGTGCTTTGAACAAATTATTTTTTTAGAAAAAGGACCTAATTAGACAAATCTGAATGCTGACAATGATGTTTGATGTGACTGAATTATTATTGTTTTTGTTTGTGTGATAATACTGTGGTTATTTTTCTTTTTTAGTAATCCATATTTTAAATGTTTTCTAGTAATCCATATTTTAAAAACTTATTTAGAAATATTTCAAAGTGATAGAAAAGTTACAAGAATAGTACAGAAAGACTAGATATACTCTACCCAACTTTATTTATCATACTAAAATATTTAGAGATAAAATTGTGTGATCTGAGATTTTTAAAAAGTACAGGAGAGGATTTACATAAAACAAGATTTGCCAGCAGTTGAGAATTGTTGAAACTGGCTACACAGGGGTTCATTAAACTCGTCTTTCCATAGTTTACATATGTTTAAGACTTTTATAACAAAATTTTAAAAGATTATATTAATGAAAGACTTTAAATGATATAAAATTTTGTAATATTAAGTGAATAAAAAGAAGACATGAAATTGTCTACAAAATATCTCAACTATTAAAAAAAAAAATCTCCAGGCATACAGAAAAGACTAGAAGAATACATTCCAAATTATTTCACAGCAAGTATATTTTACTTTTATAATTAGAAGAAAAAAGTTAATACAACTAAAAAAAAGAAAACAAAAGCAGTGGTGACTGATTCGATTAAAACTATTGTTAAATGTCAAACGAAATACACATGTGGACCAGACTGGTCAATGGGCCCCTAGTTTGAAGATTTCGACTTAGAAAATGGGCCTATTAACTATGGCTTGTGAGCCAAATTCGGCCCCCCACCTGTTTTTGTATAACCTACAGACTGAGGATGATTTTTACTTTTTAAGTGCTTGGAAAAAAATTGAAAGGAGAATAATATTTTGTGACATGAAAAATTAACGTGAAATTCAAAATCTGTGTCCATAAGTGAAGTTTTATTGGGACAGAGCCAGTCATTCATTTCTGTACCTATGGCAGAATGTCTATTATTAATAATATAGTTTTAATTTCATCAATAAAAAGTTTGTGTGAATTTTTCTCCATTGTTATATAAAGACCTACATAATATCTTCAGGTTTGCCTTGATCTACAAAGCCTAAAATACTATCTGATCCTTTATAGAAAAGTTTGCAAACTTTTTCTATAAAGTTTACACTGACCCTGTCTTAGAACAAGACTTCCCCTGTGACATAAAAGCAGCTTGGTTTAGCAGAAAGAGCACTGGACTAGGAGTCGAGCATGGCCCCTTAACTCTCCAAGTGACCTGGAGAGTCATAACCTCTCTGGGCCACAGTACCCTCGATGATAGAATAAAGTGGGCCTAAGGTTTATACAGCAACCAAAGTCTGTGGTTCACATTCCTATAAGACCTAAGCAAGAAGTACAGGGATGATGACAACACTAAGTATAGGTGTGCCAGCTAGCTGTGATTCTCCTGGAAACCAAAAAATTCAAACAATCGAAATATCCACTGGGGATGGCTTTGCAGGCACTCAGACCAGGGGCTGGATAGGATGGTGAGGAGCAAGAAATGACAGGGTTTCGGGGCTTCAATAGCAGAGCAGCATGCCTGCCAAGGGCAACATAACTTTGGGAAAAAGAGTTTCTAAAATCTGCAGCTTAAAGCAGGTATTTTGGGTCTATCGCCAGCCTGAGCTTTGTAGAAGACCAAAAGCACTAAGTCACAGCACATGTGAAAACTCTGCTCATTTAAAGGTTAATCCAGATCTAGCAGAGTGATATGGGGTGAGGTTCTCTGGCATCTTCGGCTTGTAGAATGGGAGTCTCGGGATGCAGACTTCATAAGACTGGGATAAGTCACTTCTAAGGACGTTGGTCTGCAGGTTGTTCATAACAGCAACATGGGGCAAATAAGCAGCTAAGCTAGCATTCCAAATGAAGCCAGACAGAACAGCAGAGCGCCCAGTCGCTATGTCTGCTGCGGGCTCTCCCAAGCCTGTGTTTTCTAGTCGAAGCTCTCCTCATTCCTTCTCCCTTGTAACCTGCACCCCCAGCTTCAGGGTGCAGCACAGTGGCATCTCCTTCTGTTCACCCACCTACCCGCCTCTCAACTGCCCGCTTTGTCCCCTCTCTCTCATTTTCTGCACCCTGCCCTTCCCCCTTGTTACCCTCTCAGTCTGCAGGCATCTCCATCTCCCCATTTTGCCCCTCAGATGCCATTCTAGTCTCTTCCACATTGTTTCCCCCATATCCTGCATTTTCTAGAGACTCTTTCAATGATACGGCCCCTTTCTTTCCCTACTAAAGGTTCCTCCCTTCCCTTCCGCAGCTCAAGAAACAAGAGGAAGGGAAAAAAATTACAAGGGCACTGCCCTTCTGGGATTTAAAACCACGTTCTCAGCTGGTGGCTTTTGTTTTCTCGTCTCACTGGCTTGTAAGGCCCTCGGGGCAGGCGCTCCAGTCATGCTCTGCGCTGGGGAAGATGGGCAGGACCGTTAGGCCTTAATTAGAGCAAGGCCTCAGACAGGGTAGAAGATTTTAGCAAAAAAAAAAAGGATTTTCAAAATATCCATCTGGCAGCAATGACCATGTTGTTAGGAAGGGGTTATTTTATTATATAAAGAAAATCATGAAAGCTCTCACTCTTTTCATGAACACAAAAAGAATATTTGGCATTTGTAAAACAAAAGAGAAGCAGAAAACAACTCGCCTCCAAAGGCCAAATATAGTGAGGGTAGATGCAAATGCCAGTTTTGAACCCAGAGCAGGAATAGCTGCAGAAGCAAGGAAGCCATTAAGGGAAAAGATGCAAAATGAGTTACAAGATCAAAAGACCAATTTTCTGGTCATTGAGATATTTAGGCCATGGTAGAGCCATGCTGGGATCACCTGATAAAGACAAGTGCTTTGGCAACTGGTCTTTGATTTACCTGCTGCCCACAAAGCCTGCTGCAGAAAAGCCAGCAAAGAGACCCCCCCCCCCACCACCACTACCCCTATCGTCAGCCAGGGAAGGTAAAAAGGCAGAAGCATCTTGCCTGCATCACAAATTCAAATTTTTGCTTCTCAACTTAACATCTGCTCATGAATGTGAAAGAGTGGCAGCCTGTTATTGAGGTCACCTGGCAATGCAGGCAGACCAGCTTGGAGCAGGGCAGCCAGACATACGGTGGCTTATTAAGAGCCAAGACATCTTGCTAAGGTAACGAGTAGGAAGACACAGAGTCCTAGGGAAGAACCATTCTTGCCATTGGCTGAGATGCCCTGAAACTAAAGGCTGGCCTTCAGGGAACAGTGTGCCATTATAACAGCATGCCATTCATTTCTTTCTAGAACAGAGGACACTCAACTGTGCCTGTCCATACAATATTCTAGCCTCGTGTAGGAACATGGATCAGAGTTTCATAGGGAGTTTCATGTCATATTCCATTCTGTCTGGATTGTAGCAGTGTCTGTTACACAGTAGATGCTCGACAAATGCTTGAAGAAGTGAAATGAATTGTTGAAGCTCCCTCTCTTACTAATGGATGATGCTCTACTACAAAGGACTAGAATAGTCTTCATGCAGTGAAATGTTTCATGACTAGTCAAAACCAAAGTGTAAAAAGTCAGCCAGGCCACCTCCAACTTGTGATAAGCAAAGCCCACTAAATTATGAATCAATTATAGAAGATGCTTCTGAAACATTTGAAGGGCTTATAGTTTCTAACTTGTATATATAGCAAACCTACCTCCTTTGTTTTCAAACCTTCATCAGCAGACTAATGTAAAAGGCATGAGGGTTCTGGTTCTTAAGAAGAATTTTCTTAATATTATTTGTTCAAATAGAGAAATATTATTGCAAGTAGTGAGGTCTTTAGAAAGCCACCAACAGTCAAAGAGGTCTGTAGAACTGAAGAGTTTTAGGCATTAGAGGACAATGACAATTTATTGGCAAGATGGAATAGACCCTTGAAAAAAGAAAAATAAATGCCTATTTCAATGTTCCGCCAGTGTTTAAACTCTGAAATTCTTATGAAAAATAAAGCAAAAGCCTCCCAGAATATTTCTGCTCTAAGAAGGCTTTTTTTCTGTGGATTTCTTGGGTTAGAACTGAATCTGTTGCAGAATATTATCACCATCCGGGACTGCAATGTCCCGAGTTTCACTGCACCTTTTTAGGCAGTTTTGGAGTGGGACTGGGTCAAAGGCCATGGTTCCTCTGGCCCCACGTCGTGAGAATTTGCCTAAAACCAGCCATGAGGGCCTGACACACCTTCTCACTGCAGGGAAATCATACCTAAATAAGGTTCAACCCACAAAGTCGTCAAACTGGGCTCTGATATAGTGGCAGTTACACCAAGAGAGGAAAAGTTTGCAGTTTGAGCATGAGCACTCCTCTGTCTGGCGATGCTCCCCAACAGATCTTCACCTGGCTGGATCCATCTTACCATGTAGGTCTCTATTTAAATACCACATCCTTAGGAAGGCTCTTCCTGGTCAATAGTTCTGAAGTGACTCTCCTCCTCCCAACATGTCACATTGCTTTTTTAAAATTTGTTTTATTTTTTGTCTTTGCGCTTGTCTTCTTTAATTAATTGTTTACATATTTATTTTCCCCACTGCTACTACCAACCACACTAGAAGCAGGTCCACAAAAAAGCAAGCCCTGGTCTATGTTGTTCATTACTATATTTCCGGTATCTGAAATATGCCTGGTATATAGTAGGTATTCAATAAATGTGTCGATTGGGAACTCAAAGGCTTAGCATGATTTAATACTAAAGAGAAAGGTGCTAGATCTTTTTCTGGATCCTTTTCCCCATATTAACCAGCTCAAAGACATGGGGGAGCCATGGCAATGGTTGAGGTAGGTAATATCACTCTAGTAACAAGAGATATGATCTCTTAATTAGAAGATATTGATACAACAGATATCAACCTGGATGAAGATATTTTGGATAACTGAATGTAATAGTACTCATTTACCTATCTAAACAGATCATTAATATAAACAGGTTAAAAAAAAAAAGCTTGAGTTAAGGCTTGGAAAAACATTTCCTCTTTTCCAAAAAAAAAAGAATTGAGAATTTTATACTATAAGTCATTCATGCGGAAAACCACCGATTTGCCCATTTCATTTTGGTAAGAACAAAGCAGTTGTTTGCACATTCTTCCTTTCGCACCTGCCCTGGCCTGCCCAGTATAAACACCTTAGCCAAAAAGTGCAAATGGCTTGAGCATAGCCTTCTGAACAATGATAAGAGGTAAGTGCCATCTTTTACAGTTGGCAGGAAGTGCTTTTGGCTAAACTAGGAAATCCAATAATAATTGTAAATGGGTACGTTAAGAAAAGCTTTGTGCCTTATAAACATTTCTGTGAAATATGAAGGCAAGCATTAAAGCGAAACACAACAAAGTAATAAATAATAATTATTCTTCCATTCACTGTCTATTTATTAGAATGACAATGGTACAATATACTTCCCAATAGTCTTATTTGGCTTTCAAGCTCCTTGAATTGTGTTTAAAATTCTTCTAGGCAAGACCAAGAGCAACATAAATGCATAATGCCATAAAAAAATTATTAGGGATGAAAATCTCCAAGATGACGCAACCATGTTTGAGTTAAAAACAAAAGGATCGACACTTTATAAAGAAATACACTGTTGAATCTATCAGGCATTCATTTTTATGGTAAAACAATGCCACTGCATCCATCTAATCTTGTGATTAAGATTCAAATGGGTTCAAAATGATTAATTTGTACCAGCCTATCAAAATAGAAGACATTGTAGTTGTAATCTTTCTAAATAGCAATAGTGTTTTAATTACACATGCCTGGCTCATTATTTGTTCAAGAGCGAATGACAATTAGCTTGATCCTACTGCAACTGTTAATGCTACTGGTACTAAAATAAATAGACAATACTGAATCAGGTTTCTGACATTCCCCCTCGGTTTACGATATTCTGATTGATGCTATATTCAAAAGGTACTTAGTCATTTTAAGGCACAGGCAAGAAGGAAAATGGCTTCCGAACAGCCAAAAAAAAAAAAAAAAAAAAAAAAAGGTGTTGCAGGAAGGATATTTCATGGCAACCCAAAGAACGAAATCACTATGAGATGAATCATGTTCTAATATAATTGAGCCAGAGAAAGACTCCAAGCAAGATATTTAAGTTGGTCACAAAACAACACAACAACAACAACAACAAGCAACAACAAACCCTTAGCCCGTAAGAGGTTTGATTTTACAGACAGTGCTTTGGAATCTTAAAACAAACTGCTAGAATACAGCAACTATTTACATGAATGGTTCTGAATCTCAAGGTTCTTTACATTGGAGAAAACCTTAGGGAGGTTTCGGGTTTGACAGCATTTTTCTCCTCACACACCTACAAAGACGTTTCCACAAAGGCTCCATGTACACTTATCATTGGGGGGGTGGGCTTGGGTTTGGGTCTTTTTCTACCAAGAGCTCTGAGGTTACCAATGGAGGGATCGGGAAAAACAAGAGCATGAGCATTTTATGATTCTCAGAATTTCTGAGATATCTTTTGTTTCAGTGGCGCTGGTGAACTCGTGATAATGAAACTACACCTTTGTACACAAACCTTGACCAGCAAGCATTCTGGAGCACGTCACAAAGAAAACCTTAATTTTGAAAGTACTGAGCACAAAGGAGGGGGAAAAAGCTCTCCCTGGGCAAGGTTTCTCTATATATGTAGAAATATGGCTTAGATTGTAAGGCTTGAAGACCGCATTTAAAAATATTTAAAATCAATTCAGACTCTATATGAGAGGAAAAAGAACTGTATTTCATTAAACATTTGTTTCTTTTTTTAAGACAAATCTTTTGCATATCTGTTATTGCATTTTTAAATGAGATTTGGTTACCAAGGAAACAGGTTCTGGCCCAGTGTTAATTTGAAACTAAAATATATTTTGAGACGTTAACCTCAAAGGAAAGAGCCCATGAAATTATTTTGAAAAGTGCCAGAATCTGTTCTTACAGAACCACAGCTGTATGGTCTGCAATGAACCATCCTAGGGACTCTTTCATTCAGTGAAGCTCTTTTTCTTCTAACAGGGCCATCTACACTTAATATTTCCCCCTTTAAAAATTGTAACTTCTCATCTCCTCAAATAATATATAAATAATGTATTTACTCTTGCATATTATCTAAAATTAATTTTGGAAGCATATAAGTTTTCATTTTCATCTTTCACATAACACGTTTACAGACCGCTTCTTAAAATTTAAATATTTTAAATGTTTCATATTAAGCTTGTTTGCGCTATTTGAAATTATCTCCAGAAACCCATTTATTTTTAGTTTCAAGCTAAAATGGAGCTGAATCAACAGACTTTTCAAAAAATTCTTTTGTTGTCTAATGGCGCCACACCTATCATATACATGATTTTTTAAAAAAAGAATCATCTCACTTTTATAGCAGAATCATTTTATGTTTATTAAAACTATATTTCTATAGTATCTGAATAGGAAAGGCTATCCAATTTAATACCCCCCCCAATTACAACTGTCTAATTTAATTTTTGTTTTAAAAGTCATATTTTAATCAATCTAATATTCTTGCTGCCTGGCTCAAATTTTATAAAACATGCAAATTTCAACCTACCTGTATGTATCACTTAGTGCAGTGCTAGCATGACAAGACACTCAGCCATTTTTATGTAAAGCGATGGAGACCAACTGATTTCTCCGTCTTCTTGCTCACAAGTTTTAGATGCAATTGTCACACACACAAAAAAATCATACGCAGAACAGCTTGAATGTACTGTGATCACGAGAACTGAATTTATCAACAGGAAAACAGGATTGAAAAAAGAAGTTTCTCATCCAAGGTTTCTCTGAGGCTGCAACCAAGGAGGTGGTGTGTTGAATTTTTTTCCCTTCCTCCTCTGAGAGTTCAAAGCCCGGAGCTGACCACTGCAAAGGCCACTGTCACATTTGCTGAAAATCAAACCACTGATACCAGCACTGAAAATACAAATTTGAGAACCAAGTTGTTTGCACACCATGGAGTGCACAAGAGTTAAAAATAGATTCTACCTTGCCTCCTACCTGCATAATAAATATGTAAGTTTCAAGTGTTTAATTTGATATTCACATTAATTAACAATACAACATACATTATTTAAAAGACAGCAAATGCAAGAAGAAAGGGGAGACACCATCTGGTAGCAGAGTTTTTTGTTGTTTTTGTTTTTAGAATTTTTTTTTTTTTTGGCTTTGCTAAAAAAAAAAAAAAAAAAAGGTAAAATCCTATTTTGAATGTGATGAGAAGCAAACATCCAGAAGCAAATGAATCGGAACTGAAAGGTGGTGTTGAAATATCTAAGGCTGTAATGAGGCAAAAACAAGTCTTCACTACCAGATGATATGGCATACAGAGCATTTACATACTCACATCTGAAATACTAGGCAACGTGTAATGAATTCTATACACAGCATGCACACACAGCACAAGCACGGCTAATCCTGCCTGCCATCTTAGGCTCACAGGAGCAAGATACGCACTGCATGCAGCACACAAGCACTGGGGAAGGAGGAGGCAAGGGACTGCTCACCTTAAATGCAGTATCTGATTAATGTTGTAAGTGACATTGCATATCAGCCTCAGAGTCTTGGTTCAACTGGGTAGGAGGGAACAAAGAAAAATGTCATCAACTGGTGATGCAAGATGAGCCCAATCACTAAACACTGTTTAGCAAAGTCCAAATTCTGCAACCAGACAGTAGAAGGCATTTCATACACTTAAGCAGAGCTGCTGCACAATGAATGTGTCCTTCTGCTTCTGAGAATCAAACAATCCTTTTGCTAAGGAAGAAAATCAGCTGGAATGAATACTGTCATATCTTCTTGAAGAAAGCTTTCAATACAGTATGTATCTGGTTTGGGATGCATTTTATAGACTGTTAATTTCATAGAATTGCTAATAACAACAACAAAAAAACTGTTAAGCTATTGCAAAGTAAAAAATATTATAAAAGCATTTCTAGATTATTTTTCAAAATCCTAAATGGTGCCGGCAGGCTTGTAGAAGAATGCATGATCAGCTGTCTGTATCCGTGCTATAACCTCTTAACCACAAGCGTGTAAATGTATCCTGCTAAATGTATCTGCAGTACTGAACAGGCAGATACCTCTTCAGCCAGAATTGTATTAAAATGTGAATGAATTTGCTTAAACTTAGAAGCAGAATAAAACCAGGACAGAAAAATAAATTGATGCCGAGTTCCTTTGGATGTATAGCTACCATCGTGAACGATAAAAGCTATCCTTAGGTACTGACCTAAATAATGTTGACTTGCAGCAGCATACTGTACTTGCTTAGAACATAGGATGTGCAAAATGATTTTTCTCCTCCCTCCCCCTGCAAAAGCTAAATTGCAAAGTAACGAGCCATTAACAGGAATCCAAAAGGCTATATATATATATATATATATATATAGAGAGAGAGAGAGAGAGAGAGAGAGAGAGAGAGAGAGAGTACGTACTGTAAGAGAAGTGGTGGTGTGCTGAGGTGCAATGTTTCTTTGTTTTACATTGAGGCTTATCTTAGCTACGCTTGCACGATGACATTGACATCATGGAGGTCAGGGCTGACACGGGGGTGCTATCCGTTTTATGAGTGAAATGTTTTCTGAAAATTAAATCGCATCTACTCAAACACCAAATTTCATGTCTTCTTCAATACCCCTCCCTACCCCCGCTGCTCCAGATTGATGGGGTCTAGTTTCGCTGTATGTAATAAACTGGAATCGCCTTCTGTAGAGACTCCAATGCATAACTGTGGGAATTAATTTTTTAAACCCAAAAACCTTCAAGAATTTTTATGCATCTCCTTTCAATCCTTCCTATCAACACATAAACACACACAATCGAAGCTCAAATTGCAATGAAATGTTTAACATGTGGAACAAAAAAATGTGGAAAGAGCTGCTTATTCAGGATTTTGAAGAAATGCCTAATAAGCAAATACTGTTTTGCTACAAAACCAGTGTTACCATGTCCCCAAAGAGAGAAAAGCAGCATAGCTTGCTAGAAAAATTTCCTCCAGATCCTGACGGCAGGTAGAAAACAGAAAAATTTAATTTACCATGCTGTATAAAACAAGAAGTCTTTTATTTTTAAGAAAATAAAACAGATTCTTTTCCATTCCTTCAGCTACAAAGAAACCATACCCACCCCCCACCCTTAGATCCTGGATATAAGCCAACATTTTATAAAATGCTATGAGACTGATTTTGAATACATAATATTTACATTTCTCTTCTTCACATCTCCCCAAAAGTCTTTCATTGCCTACTGCATCACTGAATATGTGAAGATTAGTTAATTTTAACACATGCAAAAATAAATTAATATTTTCTGGGGTTGCTAGCTTCCCAGCGCCTCTATTTTCTATACAGAGTGGCTAAAAATAATCAGGTTAGCAGAACATTCAAGTTCCCTAGATTTTTCTTAAAGGAGAAAATGTAGTCAAACATCTTAACTGAGGTACTAGGTTTCACAACTAGATCTTTTGTTTCTAGCTCTCATTCTGTCTCCTTCCCCAGATCCCAAGTGATTTTTAGCTCAATACGTGGAAAGTACCCAGCCCAGCTCTATCCCATACACTTTAAAGTCTCTGAGTTGGGTTATCCAGATGGTCAGTCATACCTGAACCTCACCGAGTCCTCTTCTCTTTGGAGCACATCTCTCCTCCTAACTATTCTAGAAATAAAGGTGTCTCTAACGAAAACAGTAGCTCCTGGTCTAACACCAGTGTTGGAACCATCTTCCCCACCCCCACTTCACTGCCCTATGAGCTCTGGTTAGCATTGCCAGAGACACAAAATTAGAATGGAGTGTCCTTAGGCTAATTCCTCCTTTATCACGGGAGTCAGGAATTAGAAAGAGTATCATATCACTCTGAGTTACAAGGTACCAACTTAATATAAGATCATCTATAAAGCAGAGCCCTCAGAGTGGGATCGGAGGAGGTTGAAGCCAACACCTCGGCATCTGATGCTATTAGCGTCTGTTCAGATATTCCCCATCTGAAAGCTAGACATTCACATTAAAATACTCACAAATTATTATCGTGTAGGCTAAATAGACACGATATGGAATCAGCTCCAACCACATAGAACCAAGTCGATGCCTCCTCTTCCAGGGATAATAAATGACAGTGACAAAGACAGTAATCCATACCAGGCTCCCATGCGATGAGCGAATAGTGTTTTGTTCCCTTTACAGGACCACAGAAGTGAATGTGGTCAGGTTCCCTACTGGTACTTGTAAGCCAAATGCCAGGGCAAAGGGTTTCCAAACCTCTTTGTGGGGTTCTCTGTCCACCCTCTGTCAAAATGAGCCTAAAAGTCACATATTGGTTATTTTATGATGTTCCGAAAATACTCAATGAGCTAACGTGAACCGTTTCCCAAACCTGTTTGTGTTAAACAAATTTGAACTGCAGTTGAAAGCACTCAGATGGATGAGCTTGTTTAGGCAGACATTCTCTGACCAGTAAATCCTGTTTCGTCCTTTTAAAAAACCATGCGCATGTCTGAATTACTTAAGCTTTGTCGTGATTACAAGTGGCAAGGACATGCATTCACTTATGATTTTTAGAAAATCTGTGCTCCTCACCAACCTCCTCAGGGCGCAGGTACAAACATTAATTAAAAGACAAGTCCCTTTTCCACGATGGAAATGTGAACCTGTTTTTGCCACTTTGACAAGCCCCAGGAACCCAAAACAATCTGGCAGGAGCAAGCTGGAGAAGGGCAGAGCCAGTCGTGAGGCAAGCGTCTCTCAGCTCGGGTAAGGCTCTTATTTGCTCACAGTCTCACTGTTCTGCAGTCTGAGCTCATTTTATTTTCCGTGCTGTGGTTTAAAGTTAAATTCCATGGATTACACAAAGAACATAATTCAAGTATGAGCAAAGCTTGACTCTATGTTTAAAAAAACGTAAAGTCAAGGCACTGAATCCCAGAGGAATCCTTAGTTGATAAACATTTGGATTGGTTTGCACATTTTTTACTCCGTTTACTGCATTTAAAATTACAGCTGGTTTCCCTGCATATCTAATATAGATAGTCAACATTTGGGGGTAAGTTTGTTATCAGTTATGCTGTTTCGATCTCAATTTTAAAAAATAAAATGTTTACTAAATATTATATTTTTGTTTAAATTCTTAGAATTTAAAAAGTTTTAAAATTTTATGAGGTCGGTTATTACATCTGTCTACAGTGTACTGAGCCCTGGAAACAACGTAGTGACAATCTACCAACCACTGAAAGTGCCTTTGGATAGTCCAGCCTAAGTGCTCTGCAAAGTCCAGTGCTACTTTGGTCATCTACATCTGCTTTCTACCTTGATCAGAGCTAAGTCTATAATAGTTACCATTTATTGAGAACCTACTACTTACTCAATATTGATCTGTATTTATTACTTAATTCTAAACGAGGTGGCTCTCAAGGGGGAGTTTTCTAATCGACTCTATCAGCTTCAACCTACAAGGTGGATATTAGTTATATCAACTTTAGGTGAGGAACAAATTGAGATTACTAGTCACACAGTAATTAGCAGAGTTAGGATTCAGACCTAAGTCTGACCTATTCCAAAGCCTGGGTCTTTCCACCAATGCTAAGAGGATAAAACCTCCTACCTCCACATTTGGCCCAGATGTGGGAATCTTCTCACTGTGCAGACTCCTGAATCCATGGCCACCCTTGTTTATAAAAACTAGCCTCAACTCCCCAGGGCCTAGGAATTGTAGGTACCTAGGATGCTGGATCAGCAGGCGGAAAAGACAGAATACAAGAGGAAGAATCAACGAGGCCATGTTGGAAAGTTAAGGGTAGAAAGCAGTAACGATTTTGGTCAGAGGTTTGTCATAATTTGGATATGTTTTATGGGCAAAATAAGTGGAAAAGCTTACATTTGCATCCGAGCAAACTACTTCCCCTAGCGAAGTCAAGTCTTTTTATGATACAGATGAGGAAAATGAGGCTGAGAGTGATCTGGTCATTTGCCCAAGATCACACAGTTAATAAGTGAATTTACCCATTTCCTGTGTTAAAAAGTATATTTCATTTCCTTTGATACCTAATATATTCAGCATTTGTGAGTAAACTTATCAAGTTGTGAGAGTGTTTTCATCTAAATGATCAAAGAGACGATAGTGTAACAATCAGGACTGACCTGGTTTCTACTCACAAATAGTGTTTTTGGCCTTATAGATAATCAAAATTGGTATTATGAGTTCCCTCCCAAATATATTTTTTAAATGGACTTTCAAAAAGCCTAATTTTTGAGTAACAGATTTTCTTAACCAAGTTCAGTGGTTCAAGTGCATCATTTTAATGATTGACTCTATGTTAACATCTGTACACTTTGCCCCTAAGATCCTTTACAACTCTGAAAGTTTGTGATTCTGAAAAATCCAGTCCAGCTTGCTTTCTAAGTTGGTTAGGCCAAGAGCTGGACTCTAAGTCTCCTATTGCCTGGCTATGTGGCCAGCTGACTATCTCACTCATTGGCAGTAATTTTATATGCCACCCAGGTGGCTCTCAAGGGGGCTTTTTAAGCAACTCTATCAGCTTCGCCTTGCCTGGGAATAAGAGAGGATGATTATCTTGCTCAACATTCACGAGGCAGTAGAACGAAGGGCTGGGTGAGTAGATGTGCCTTTAAACTCCAGGAAGCCTCATTCAACTCTTAGACAGGAGCTTTCTCACTTCCATCCATTAGCATCTGTGCAAGGTGTGGAAAAGGTGTACATATTTGATGGCAAGCAGCAAGCAGTAAGCCTTGGGGACCAAACTGAAGTTACCCTCCAGGAAAGAGCTGGAAGGAGAAGGGAAATATGAACCATGTGGTTTTCAATGGAGAAAAAGCAGTAAGTGACTTAGAGCTGCAAGGGAGACTGTGGTGGACACCAGCCCACCCCACCCTAATTCAGCTCAAACTCTCCTGTGGGACTATCCGCACTATGTCTCATCACCATTTTCAATATCACTACCTCAGCTTTAGCAACAGAACGGTTCCTGCTTTCATTTCTTAGTGCACTTGAAACATGTCACTAATGAAGACCTCGCATGCACATGGAGGTTGGGCTTTCTGCGTCTCTGATTGCATGTTCATTTGCAGCCATGACTGCTTGCCACTCCCCAAAAAAGAGCAAGTAGAACAGCAGGGTCTTCTAGATCCTGAATTGGCAAAATACACATTCAGCAAGAAGGCTGAGTTTCTTTCTAGAGAGATTGGCAACCAGGTTGAAAAAGGAGGGTGGGCTGTAACAGAAAGTGGGGAAAGAAGAATTCTTACAGAACAGTAAGACCCACCCCCTGTGAGCGCATAATCCTCTCCTTGTATCTTTCTCATCCAGGCCACAAGTATTCCGAGACTCTATCTGGCAACAAACTCATTTGCTTTCTCTTCTCTCATATAAATGACTTTATATTTCAGAAAGGCCACAACCATGCACCTTTTCTCACAAGAGAAGCTTAACAAACCTCAGTGAATCTTCACTTCCTTTGAACTAAAGAAAAAAGCACGATAGTTTGTTATATTGAATTACCTACCTTTACTCATGCCTCAAGGTTGCCTCCTGCAAGGTCTATGTATCTGACATGGTACCTAGAGCATTGCCTGGTGCATCAGAGAGGCTCATAAGGGTGTGCTCTTGACTGACCAAACTTGGGAGTCCTTTCTCTGTTCCCACCACTGCCAGTGGAATCTTCGGCTTTGTGTCATTAAGCGACTTCTTAGAATTGGAGAACTCACTTCATGAGTTAAGGAATGGACCTGGGACTGAAAATACCTATGAAAGTCTTTCAAGCACTTAACCATTTGTTTACCCAGGGGAGCCACAAGTTGTCTGCCAAGCAGATCACAGGCTTTGTTTAAATCTGTCCCTCCTAGAACAGAGAAAGGGAAGACAGAAATAAGAGTGACCTGACAGCACACCACTGCTTCCAATAAGTACCTCAACATTTCCTCAGGCCCTTGGTGACAGAGCATGTTCACAGAATTATAGGATGAGGAAGGCACTTTAGAGAATGTCATCAAACCCTTTCTTTGAGGGAGGAGAAGATCAGGTCCAAGAGTGCTATAACTCAAGACCACAGCAACCAGGATAAAAACTATAGTTCTTAATTTCTGACATTCTGCTCTTTGTAATTTAACACACTGACTCAATTTTCAAAAAATCATAAGCTTTCACTCAAAAAGGTACTTAATAAATGGTAATAGAATAAGTGAATTAATGAATAGATGCCAGTATAGAAGGTTTATAACTTGTTTCCCAATTCTTACCAGAAGAAAATATTATGGTACACTTGGTTAGTTTTATTTTTAATTAAAAAGCTTAACTAAATAAAATTTTAAACAAAATAATAAATATTGTTCAAAATATCACCTGAGACCAAGTGTCACTTCAGAGTATCAGAGAAGTAGGCTTGATTGCTATATTAAGTCAACCAGATTGTTTGGCCAGCTGAAGTAGCCTTTATCATATTTGGTTTGCAAAGAAAAATCTCATGAGTTAGCATGAACAGCTAAAAATAAGTTGCAGGTTTCATTTTCCGTTGTTTCGTATGGTTTTGAAACCAAAAGGTGCAAACCTAGGAGATTCAGCTACGCTTACTGAAGATCAACAATTCAAATTGTCACCTTTCTAGCACAACATCTTGATGTGCAACTCACAGCCAGGTCCAAGAAACGTACACTGTTGTCTGTCTCAGCATGATTGCTAGAGATGAGTTCCCCTAATAAATAAGGCATGGCATGAAACGGGGCTGAGGCCAGTGGCTCATGCGTGAGTATCTTATATCCGGACAGGATGCCGCAAAGACATTAGCCCCATATGCTCAGCCTCAATCTTAGGTGATGCTGGAGACCCCTCCGCAGAGCAGGGGAATAAATAAAGCTAGAATTGCATTAAGATGGAGCTCTTAGGCAGTGAACACAGCAAGTACCCCTTGCCCTAAACACCCATGGCCTCCTGCAAACCCAGGAGGCTTATGATAAGTTTAATTTCAAAATTTCAAAAGTGTCTTCCTAGGGCTAAGTCTGGCAAAAAGTTGTTTGACAGAGGCGTAAGTGCTTCAAAGGGAAGGCAGCCATCTCACACGGTAGCATTCAGCTGGCACAAGGCCCGGAGAGAGCCACGTGGTTAGCGGAAAGGCCTCAGCTGAATGAGATTGAAAGGGGGCAAAGAAGGGTTAATCTCCTTCCATTAGAGGAGGGGCCATTTGATGAAGGTGAAGAGAATAATCTGTGTGAATTGCAGGGAAGACAAAGAGCCATTCCAGAAAATAAACTGTTGTGCAGGGTGATAGGATGATTTGTCCTAGATTTCACAGTGAGGCCATTTCTTAGATCTCTGAGTCTTTACCTTGCTTTGAAGTTACAGGCTCAGGGAGGGGAAAAGGGGACACATTCACGCTCAGCGCTGCAATACTTGAGCTTTGATTCCATCTGAGATGGGCAATTCTGAGAAGCAGAGGGTGAAGCCGAAGCCACTGGGACACCTCAATAGAAGAAGCCTAACCATAAATCAGAAAGTGGCAAAGTAAACAATAGGAGTTGCTCATGAAAGAGAAGCCAGTGGCTGAATCCCCTTTTCCAGGGTTGAGGAACACCCCGTTAAAAAAAAAAAAAAAAAACCTTAAAAAACTTTTAAAAAGTTGCTTTTACTAACTTTTTGGAAGAAGTAAGATTCACAAGAAGTTGCAAAAATACTACAGTAATTGATAATTTCACCCAGCCTTCCCCGATGATAATATCTTCTATTAACTGTAGTCCATTGTCGGAACCAAGAAATCAACATCAGTACAATACTATTAACTCAGGTACAGACCTCATTGAATTTCATCAGTTTCTACATGCACTATTGTGTGCGTGAGCATGTGTGTGTCTAGAGCGCTATGAAATATTATCACATCTGTGGATTGGAGTAGCCATCATCACGATCGATATGCAGAACTATTTCATCACCACAAAACTCCCTGTGCTACCCATCTAGTCAAACCTTCTCCCAGTCCTAACCTCCGGCACTGATCTATTCTCTGTCACTATAATTTGTTACCTTGAAATGTTATACAAATGGAATCATACAGTATGTAACCCTTTGAGATTGGCGTTCTCTTACCCAGCATAATGCCCTATGATCCATTCATGTTGTATGTAAAGAGTATGTGCCTTTTTATTGCTGAAAAGTATTCCGTGGTATGATATATCAATTTATTATCCATTCGCCCACTGAAGGACATCTGGCTAACTTCCAGTTTGATGCTATTACAAAT
Source organism: Eonycteris spelaea (assembly GCA_003508835.1). Classification (NCBI taxonomy): domain Eukaryota; kingdom Metazoa; phylum Chordata; class Mammalia; order Chiroptera; family Pteropodidae; genus Eonycteris; species Eonycteris spelaea. The sequence goes on from PUFA01000425.1 coordinate 192,708, forward strand.
AAAACTGCTTGAATATTCATGTACAGGTTTTTGTATGAAGCTAAATTTTCATTTATCTTGTGTAAATACCCAAGAGCGGGATTGTACGGTAAGCATATGTTAGTTTTACACAACATTGTTATACTGTTTTCCACAGTGGCTATGCCATTTACATCCCCACCAGTAATGTATGAGAGATCTAGTTTCTCCACATCCTCACCAGCACTGGGTAACACTGGTATTTTTTATTTCAGCCGTGCTGATAGATGTGTAGGGGGCTCCCTTTGATGTCCCCAGTCAAGATGACAGGAAAGTCTGGGGCCTTCAGACCTTGGGTGCAGTGGCTTCGGATATCTCTCACTGTTCCAGCTTTACTAATAGTTGTCTACACAGCAGCTCGGGCGTCTGGCATTTTTATCATGGAAAATGAGGCTCTTAATATGGGGTGAGCCTTGAGGTTTGTCCTGTTGCTCCTGATGACAGTTGTGGGATGTTGCCATTTGGTGATGTTGGGTTCTTTGAGGCAGTACCTCTTGATATCAGTGACTCTTAGTTCCCATGAGGTGATAGGAGAGCCATGACATGAGGGCCATGGGGCAGGGACAGATTTGGCCTAGGTCAGGGCCCTCTTGCAGCTTTGGCCAGAAACTATGTGAATGCTCTTTATTCTTAAAGTTAGCTACTTATTAGCGGGTATCAGGGGGAGGTGGAGATGGAGTCAGCACAGACAGGTAAGGATGGAACCACCAGGGGGACTTGTTAGATCAGAGGACTCACTGAATTTTTTTTGTCCTTGGACCACCCAAGACTCTCCAGCAGCATGTGGATACCTTATCTGTATGTCACGAAATTCTGATTTCTGTCTCCTGGGAGTTAGATCTGGAGGCACTGCTGTCACCACCACATGGAATTTCCCTGACCTAGGTACTGGGGTCCTGCCAGCAATTAGAAACTCCATCTAAGTATCAGGAGGCACCTCAGCCAAGGCAGTTTTTTAGGACACCAGGGAAATGGATTTTTCATAGGGCCAACATCATAGTGATGACTCCAATCATAGCCATATCTGGAAAGTCACTCTTTATCTGTTAGGCCCTGATTCGAGGGAGGTTGCAGACCTTCCTAGAATCTATATTCACCATGACTCTGGGTCCATAAGTTTGGACCAGGAGGCCAAGATTCAGGAGAGCAGTGATCCTGCACGGGGACAGCCAACAGATAATGGGGGCTATGCAAGAGGCAGCGAAACTTGGTGATCACAGGCGAATTCCCTGGTGCTCAAGCGTGCAGAATGAGTGCGGCAGAGGTGTTCCTTCGGGTCTGGCTCTTGTGGTTCACTTGGTGCAGGCACAGGAGATGGATGTGGACTTGGGCGTGGTGATTTATATAACCTGGACATAAATGGGACTGTCAGGAACGGAGCAGTCTGTGGAAGCTGAACTTGAAAGTCAAATGATCTGATCATGTGGCCCCTAGAAGTCGAAGTAGTGGAATAAGAGGAAGGGCAGCCAGATATTATCAGGTGACCAGTAGATGTGCTCTGATGACTTTGAGCAAGGTTATGCAGACAGGATGGATAGTCATACTTCCTTTAAGAAGGTGGTGAGAATTTTAAAATTTGGTGATTGTTTGCTCACTTTGTTCTCTGCCATAATAGATTTTTCCAAATTTCCATTTTTAGGTGCATCTTCCCTGACCCATTGTCCCACATTCTCAGATGCTCCTATTTACCTGCTGTCAGTGGGGAACATAATACATAGCACCTTCCAGATTTAAAGACGCAGTGCAGTCTGGGGCAAGTGCTTCCCCTGACCACAAAGCTATGTAATGGGGCTCCATCATTTAGGCTGAATCCACGGCAGCTACCCTCTAGCTCTGGCTTGTCTTCTTTTCAACTCATGCCGCCTTGATCTAAACTTTGCCCACAGTGCAGGTCTTGTTCTTGCCCCGCCCCTGCACCCTTATCTTCTGACCCTGGACCTTACCTCCTGCTCTGCTCTTGTGGCATGAAACTGCATGGCTGCCCTATGTCCTCCTCAGGCTTAGGGCACACATTAGGGGCCTAAGGTCTGGCCTCATTAGGCGCCTACGTGGGTGACCCCAGAGAGCTGCCGACACACGTCCTGAGATATGGCCCTGCCTTTCAGAAGGCAGGTAAAAGTTCCCTGGCTGAGGCAAGGGCTCACTTCAGGACTTAGTCTTCTCGCTGATGCCTTGTCTCTGCTCCCCAGAGGTTGGGTATATGTGGGTATATGTTTTAGTTCTACCTCTACCACTAAATCTCTGGGTAACCACCAGGAAGTAAATGAGCCATTCTGGGTCCCAGTTATCTCACACTTAGTCAGGTTTCCTGACTCCTTAGCTGATAATCTCCCAACTATCCCATATCACAAATAAGGGAAAAATCAAAATTCAGAAGCCAAAAAGAGCCTTTAAGTTAAATTCTGGTTTAGATACACTAGCTCAGGGTTCCTTAACTTTTTTCTGTCTAATGAGTGTTTGCTGAAATGAATGTTTGTTGAATTGTACACAGCATATCGATAGTTTTCAGGATTTAATATGCATAAGGGTTGGGAGGCTTATTAAAATGCATATTTCTAGGCCTCCTCCTCAGAGCTTCTGGTGCCACTGAAGCCTAGGAGCATGCATTTTAACTGAGAAAGGGAAGGGGATCAGGCTTCAATACAGACACTGATAAGTTTTTAGATGCTAATTTACCAATATGCATTAGAAACCTTAAAGACAATTGATCTACGGGTTCTATTCTAGAAATTTTCCCTAAGATGTCCACAAAGATTTAACTACAAGAATGTTTACATATTTATAATTGCAGAATACTATAGGCAATCAAAATGTCCATCAAGGAAAGAATGAGTAAATTAAGACATATCAGTGCAATGGAAACAGCCATTCAAAATCAAATTTTCAAAGACCATTTAGTCACTTGGAAAAATGTTTACAATATAATATTTAGTGGGGTTTAAAAAATAGAAAATACCATTTCAATAAGTTTTAAATGAAAAAATGTATATATGAAAATTTTGAAAGAAATACATCAAAATGTTAATATGGAATTATTGATTGGTTGTTAGATTATTAGAGATAGTTGTTTTCTTCTTGGTATTTTTCAATATTTTCCCAATTTTGTATAATGAGTAGTTATGGTTCACTTTACTTGAAAAACAGTGATAAATTCTTTAAAACGAAGACAAAGAATTTGCCTCAGGTAGAATGAAAACAGGCGAGAGAAGTCTTTTAGGAGTCCAGCCCACCCCTGGCCTGGCTGCTGTGGGAGGACTCAAGAGACAGACTGAATCCAGTGCCTGGGGTGAATTAAGAGCTACATTCTCATTCGCAAACCACCTTAGTAGAGTCAATGCCAAGGAATTGAGTCAAGGAGAAAGTCCTTTTCGCCAGATGTCACTTTTCTGCTACATTCAAGGATAACATACTATGGGATCTGGGAACTTGGAGGGGAGTTCACACTTTAAATGACATCTTCTGTACTGCTATAGGGTTAAACTCTTGCTTGTTGCCTGTGTGTGATCCCTCTCCCAACCTCCCTCCACCCCATAACACCAGACAGACCGCACTCATGACTAGGGGCTTTGGACAGAGGGCGAGCTCCATTCTGGTGTGGGAGACACCATCTAGGGTCAATGCTGCCATGGAGAGGTTTAAAAGTCTCCTTTGACCAATGTATGTACTGGGAAACCCACTGAATACCAGAAAGCATCTTTAAAATTTTTTTGGCAAAGAGATGGCTCAAATCCATGCTTCCTCACAAATTTCAGTGAATCCCTGGTCAAACCTCTGTCTGAATATTAGAAGCCTCACTGTAAGGCCTCTAGCCTAGAGTCAAATCTTTCCAAATGTCCTTGGAATTTTTATACCACATGCTTTGGCTAGTTAGAGAATGGTACTAAAGATTTCAGATGAAAGTCAATTCAGAAAGATAGCAAAAAAATTAAAGTAATGATACTTATAGTATTAATAGTAATAGCAAAAGCCAAAATGCCAATGCTGACCATAGTATGGTAATTATTTTCATGAACGCGTTGACTTGTCATGCATTTTTCTAAGTTGCCCAAATCATTTCACATATATTAACTTACTTATTCTGAGAGAATCTCAGTTTTAAAAATTTTAAAAATACCCTTTCAGAGGCAGAAGGAAGCCTTGAAGTTCTAATGAAAACCAGAGTCTACTTGAGTTAAAAACAAAGCCCTGAAGTCTTCAGTATGGTGTTTTCCAATTTCGTTTTGACAAGAAATCAGGGGATTTCAGCATGGGACATTACAAAGCCCTATTACCATGAATTCTTAGCTTTGGTGAATATGATATGGCCTCATTGCAAAATTCTCTAAAGGGAGTAATAGAACATTTATGATGCTGACCCAGGGTAAAAAAGGGGGCTTGTACTTCTGTGCTATAAAAACTATAAAACCGCTGGGGTTAAAACAATAACCAAATGGTCTATACACTGCCTATGTCAGCCTGCTCTGCTCAGTCCCATCTGCTCATCGTGGATCAACAAGGTCCAGGCTAAGCTCCTTGGATAATGACCTAGGCTCTGAAAAGACAACAGTGCCCCAGATTTGAATTATATCCCTCCTGTGGAATTAAAAAATTTTAAATTATAATATTAAATTTCAAATATTAATTATTTAAATAATATTAAAATTCGAGAAGCTCAAGAAAGTCTATTTTTTCTCATGATGTCTACTTTGATGCTTTTAAAAAAATGTCGAAGATCCAGTTATTTACAAAGCATATTTGTTACCCCTGCCTTGTTGGTGTGTCTGTGAGGTCACCCAGCATACTCTACCAGGGGTCGTGTTGACAGCAGTGAAAATCCAATTTGATGGGAACACACACTTCCCCTGCCATGCTATGCAGCTAGACATTAGAAATCAGGAGGTTGGCCACACTCCACCCCCTCCACACACATTCATAAGTCAATTCCTGCCTCCTTAGTGCTTTGAGGAGTCATTATCACGTAGCAGTTGACATTAACAAACTAAATGGGCCCTGACACCTTTCCTCCTTGACCATGGCTTTTGGCCTTGTCCTTCCTGGCAGACTCCATTAGGCTGGGACTTCCAGTAACAGATCATCTCCATTTGGCTCCAGCTTTTGAAACCTTGTTCTCAACTTGTTCTTAACTTACTCCATTGGCTGTACCCGTCTAGCAGGCACCTCATTCTCCCAACAACCTGGTCTTATCTTTAGCTTACTCCCCTGGTCCAGTTACTCTCAGACACTTTCAGGACCCATCAGCTCCCAAAATGAACTTTCAGAGGCTGCAGCATTTTTGCAACACATCAACTTGTTATTCTGTTTGTTCCGCTCCTCCTTAGCCCACTCTGGATGGGAGGGGACTGGGCCGAGCCGAGGCAGCAGTAACAGGAGGCCAGGCATCAGGATCTGTGAGAGTCTGAGAAGCTATCTCAGATCAGCCAGTAGCTAGCCTTCCCACACAATGGACAATGTGTGTACTTCAGGGTGTGGGTGTGGGTGCCAGAAATGTCCAGTTCAGGGCAATATTCAATCAGGAACCAGAGTGTCTAGCCAGATATTGACAACACAACTAGAAAACTAGTAGCTCAGGCCATTTTTAGTATATGTGCTGTTAAAGAGAGCACAAGTAGTCCATTTTTATGGGAAGTCTTTACAGTGCCTTAGGGCATCATAGAGCCATGTGGTTTCTGATATTTATCAGCTAGGGGAATACTGCTCTGAAGCCAACAGTGGTGAAACGGCCACATAAAATATAAAATTATTTCCAGGTTCTCCAAACAGGACTCATAACCTTACCACTCATTATTTCAGTAAATGTTTTGAAACTTTTCCTGAAAAGAAAAAGCTAGAATTATATATCATACCCTTAGGGCAGCATTAATCTTCCCAGATTGAGCCTTTTTACTTTTAAATGTTTCTTTAATAACTTGGTTTAAGAACTTGAAAAAAGTTTTTTAATAACTAAGAAGATCCCATCTTAGTCAGGGATTCCCTCCTGTCCCCTTCTCCTCTGCCCCATGCCAAGATTAAAATGTGTGCCAATATCTGGAGTAGATCAGGCAGGGTAGCTTAGCTTCCCAGAGCCCATAGGAGCAGACAGAACCAGGAGCTAAAGAAACCATGAATTTTCCTACAGACCCCTGGGGCTCAAAGTTGAGAAAACAGAATTCTGTTGAACAATTCCAGCTAACATGACTAGACTCAGGACCAGGAGACAAAGCCAGAGTGGTCCTAGCCCAAGGACCCTGCAGGGAAAAATAAGAAGAATGTCCTTCCTGGTTCAGGGTGAAGGCTCAGTGTCAGAATGAACACAGGCATCTTGAAAAACCTCACCCACTGCTCCTTGTCCACATGGCCAGATGTTACCTAAGAGTGTCAGTTAGGGAATTCTAGATATCGGATCATTTTTCACTTCTCTCACTGCTTCATTCTGTTATCTTATCCTTGAGCATTTCTAAGTTCCTTATTATGCATGGCCAGAACGGACTACCTCTTCTCCACAAATTCTGCAGAGCATCCCTGGGAAGCAGCTGCCCCCACAAAGGCCCCCGACCCAAAGATTGCATTTCCCAAACGCCTTTGCGGCCAGCTGTGGTCACGTGATGGACTTTTAATCCACCGAATGTGAGTACAAGTGATGTGGACCACTTCTAGGTATAGCCCATGAAAACCTCCCATGTGCACTTTTCATGCTCTTTTCCTCTTCTACTAGGAAGTGGAAACAATCCCAGGTGACCCTGACAATCATATGCTGCAAAAGATGGAGCCACTCTCGATCTGTGTCTTTGAAAGCACAAAGGTTTCTCCACTAAACTGTATTGTTACATGAGCAAGAAATAAATTTCTATTTGAGCCATTATACATTTTTCAGTCTAGTATAGCAATTAGCCTATCCTATTACATAGCCTGTTTGATACAACTGTTATCATTGTGTGCAGAAGGCCCCATGTATTCTCCTTTTTCTTAAGTCTTACTGCCAAAAGAATAGAACTAGTAAATTCAAGCCGCTGTTAGGGACAAATGGCACTCACCGAATTAGTGGTCATAGCATTCAGATCTTGCAGCCAGAGGAACAGTAGTTGAGCAGAGCCTCACTTCAAGACAACCTGATATATTAAGATAAAACAAAGTGTAAGACCTACAAAACAGATATATTCAAGTGTGACGGTTAATTTCAAAAGGGTGGCGTCACTTTACAAAGAAATTCGCGACGTTTCCAACAAATGACAAGCTTCCCAATTGTCTTTAAAAGAAGATTTATTTTTTGGTATCCCCTCTAGTCATTATAAAACATAATTTATAAAGAACAATTCTACTGTGGCCTAAGTAAACCATACAAAGACTCGATGCTGACTCAGGGGACGACTTCAGAAGCCGGGAAAACTGGGTATGATTTCTATGACTGCGTGCTCTGCAGTTCTCACGTACGCATTAGAACTTTTCTCTTGGAAACTTAACTTTCTTGGATAGAAACGTCCATAGCTTGTAAAATTATAGGTTATGCGAAGATTTTACATGGTTTTGGGGGTGAAGTTAAAACAGACACCAGAGATACACTATAATGTCTTTGTGTTTCATATCATCCCAGATGGCATAAGTAGAAATGAAAATAAGCTCTCTGTAAACAGGGCAATGAGACAATAGAGGTAGGTACCTGACCTAGAACAACTGGAGATAATCAGAAACATGCTCTGGAAAGAAGGCAGGAAGGTTGTGAATATTTTCTTACCAGAGCTGCCATCTTTAACAGGTTAAGTGCGAAAATATCGTTTGACGGCACAGGGCACGTATTTGCCTAGAACAGTGTTTATTTTTGTATCTGATTACTCAGTATAAGATTCAGGAAGCAAACGGTTCAGAACTCTGAACAAACATTCTGGCAGTCCAAAACAGAGCGCTAGGGCGGAAGAAGAAAGAGGACGCAAAACAAGAGGGTTGACAGGGGAAGGCTCGACTTGGGCCATTTTCCCCAGGGTCTCAGCCTTAGTGCACATACATATATATTTTTGAGAGGAAATGCATTCTTGTCTTGTTCTGTGGAGAAGAAAGAGGTTAGACAGATCCCTTTGGCTGTGTTTGGAGGGTCTCCCAAATGCCGTCCCCACTCCCACCCTCTGGACTGGGGCCTGCCAAGCCTCAGGTGTCAGGGAACAAGATGGCGCCCCATAGTGAAGGGCACTGAGTGAGGGGGGCCAGGGTGGGCCTTCACTTACTCGGAGGTGCGGGCTCCTCTGAAACCCAGACGCCGCCAACTCCCTGGGCTCAGGAGTTATAACCGCTCTTTTGCTCTGGGTTCTTCACTTCTTGTTGAAATCAGCTCCACATATCTTTCTGATGATGTCACCCATTCTGACTTCTTACATTTTGAAAGTTGATCTACAAGTTAAACCTTCCACAAAGCTAAAAAAAAAAATAGAAAGAAAAAAAGATAAAAAAGAAGAAAAGAAAGGTGTGCTGCGAGGAGATGGAGAGGAGGAGATCTTTATTTTGAGATCTGCTGCAGCTGCGAGTGCCACTCCCCGCCAGTTTCCTGGCTGCAGTGGGAGGCCAGTGGCCGGGCGTGGGTGACGTCAGGGCCAGGCCTGAGTCATCACCAGAGGCCGGATTGCCCTGCCACTCGGAAGGGGACAAAAGGAACCTTTGATGTCCAGGGCCCTCCTCTCAGCACTCTCGCCTGTACTGAGCAGCAGGCCAGGAGAACATTCCAGCCACCTCCCCACCCCCAGCCGTCCTTCCTACTTCCGGAACAGTGAACGATCCCAGCAGATTCAGCAAGGCCTCCCCAAGGGATGTCACCCTCCTGCATGGCAGAGGCATGGCTGCTCTTTGTCAGAGAGAGAAGGAAGGTGTTTCTCTGGGGATTTCTCACCTCCCCCGCTCCCTTCTTCCTTGTGGTGCTCCCTAGCCCAGGGAGTAGCAGCCGTATTGAAAGAGATGTGGAAGGGTGCAAGGCATTTTTGTCACCTTCCCTGGGTAGTACCCAGTGATCAGTGTCTATTTTCATCTGCCTTTGTGCCATGGTCCTGGGCCTCAGCACCCTGCTCTTTGGGTGCTAGTGTGAGCTTGTACTTCATGGATTTTAGGGGGCATTGCTCTTTAAAAGGGGTATTTCTACCCCAGGGCCTGGCAAAGGGCTCAGTAAATAATGATGAATGAACGGATGATAATTAAAAAATAAAATAGTAGAGTACATAAGTCGAAAACTTGCAGTGACTGTTCAAGCTTTTGTGCTAAGTGCTTCACAAAGTAAGATCATTTCATTTATCATGACAAAGCTACGAGGAAGGTTCTATTATTATTCCTACTTCTATAAATGAGAAAATGGATGCTCAGAGGGATTAAGACACTTCTCTAAAGTCTCACAGCTAGTTGGTGGCAGAGCCCGGATCATCTGATCTCAAATCCTGTGTTTGTAACCATATGCTGAGTGGCTGGAGTGCGTGAATAAATATTGACCAAGGGCAGCCTATCCAGGTGAGGGCTGGAATAAGGGTAATGATGGGTCTTGAAACCAAATTGTACAAAAAATAATGGAGCAATTAGGGATGATCTGTCTAGGGTAGTAGGCCACAACACCAGGCCTGAGGCTTGGTGGGATGCCCAGAGTGGCCAGGAGGGCAAGTCCATTGTCAGGTCCAAGTGGGGGTAAGAAACTAGAACCAGAAGACAAAGCCTGGTGGCATGTGGTGGATGGAAGGTTCGAGAGCACATTGGACAGAGTATCTCAGAGAAGCTGAGGCCCAGACTTGTCTTTATCACCGACTGGCCTCATGGGCATGGGTGGAAGGGTTAGTGCAGCTAAAGGCACAAGTCTGGGGCAGGCAAAAAGATGACAGGGAACAAAGACGTGGTATCACTCTCAAAGACTCCAAGACCTGGAGAAGGAGTTAGAACCATGGCATGGTTTGAAAATGCGAGGAGGGGCTGGAAGGGACAAGAACACAGCTGGATCTGACAATGGTTGTCACTGTCCTTAGCACTGTCCTACCAAGAATCAGCTGCCTTTCAAGGACTGAGCGAGAGTGCTGTCAGTGTCTATGTTCAAGCCAAGATGAGGAGGGTTGGCGAGAGGAGAACACCTGCTTACGGGGTTGTCTGGGCCCAAGGATAAAAATGACCTTGAGGACCTTCTCCCTCTGTGGTTTGTACTTTTCCACGATTCTCCTCAGGTAAATGCCTCATTCCAAGAGAAAGACAAAAGTCAGGAAGGTTCAGCCCTTTACAGAAGGGGGAAAGTGGCCTCTTTAGTAATGCCACTCCACAGCTTTCCTTCCCACTGTGGGGTGGGATGTCTGGTCACAGGACCCCTCTCCTTGGCTCAGGAAATCAATGTAGTTACCTTGTGGGGAACAGCAACAACTGATCAGGGTCACTGTCAACATCCGCGCAGAGCCTGACCTTGGGCTGAGGAGAGTGCTTTAAGTTCCAGGCATTTTTGGCAGAAGCCTTGTTTATTCTTTTCTTCTCTCTCTGCAGAAAATGCCTCTGGGCACCTCCCTGCTCTGTTTCCCCAAAGGCTAGGTGGCCTTGCTTGCTTCACAAACACAGGTATTTATTTCTCTAGTAAGATGAACAGAGGCTGATTTTTTTTTTTTTCAGCCTACCTTGTGGGACCAGGATAATATGAAGAGAAAAAGAAAGGAAGTAAGAAATGATGAATAAAAGCTTAAGTGAGATGCAGATCCTTGCATTATATGCTCTGGGGTTGATAGTAACAGTGAGGATAAAAATCAGAGAATTGGACAAAACATCTACTTGGGTACATAGAAAAGTAAATAGTGAAATCCTTAATCTTTACCCTATCTGGAGAACCCTCCTCTTTTGTTATAACAAATGCAGTTATATACTGGAAATTACAAAAAATAATACTTTTACAGGTTCAAGGGATTCCTTAGAAGATTTGTGTATACTTGCTGCCGCCAATTTCTCTCGACTCATTCGCTTAGAAAAAAAAATTTTGCCAAGATATAACTTACATACCATAAAATTAATTCACTCAATGGATTTTAATATACGTATTTATAGAACTGTGTGACCTGTAATCTAATTTTAGAACATTTTTATCACCCTCAAAAAGAAACCGGTACCCATTAGTAGTCACTTCTCTTTTGACCACTCTGAAGCCCTAAGCAAATATTAATCTTCTTTCTGCCTCTATAGATTTGCCTCTTCTGGACATTTCATATAAATGGAATCATACGATACAGTCTTTTGTGTCTAGTTTCTTTCACTTAGCATGTTTTCAAGGTTCATTCATACTGTGGAATATATCAGTAATTCATTCCTTTTTATGCTCTCAGAATATTCCATTATGTGGCTCTACCACATTTTGTTTATCCATATGTCAGTAGATGAACACATAAATTGCTCTCATTTTTGGCTCATGTGACTAATGTTGCCATGAACATGTTAGTATAGGTTTTTCTGCAGATATATATTTTCAGGTCTTGGGTAGATACAAAGGAGTGGAATTGCTGAGTCATAAAGTAACTCTATGTTTAATGTTTTGAGGAACTGTCAAGCTGTTTCTCAAAGAGCTGTACCATTTTACGCTCCCATTAGCAATGTGTGAGAATTCTGATATCTCCACATTCTCATCATCACTCTTTTCTAAAAACTTTATTTTTTAATTAAAGTATAGTTGACATACAATATTATATGAGTTTCAGATGTACAACATAGCAATTTGACATTTATATACCTCATGATGTAATCACCACAGTAAGTCTGGTAACCATCTATATCGTACAAGTTATTATGATATTATTGACTATTTTCCCTATGCTATACTTATATCCCCATCACTTATTTATTTCACAACTGGAAGTTTGTACTGCTTATTCTCTTTACTTTTTCCACCCATCCCTCCACTACCAATACCCTTCCTGTCTATCTTTTTGATACTAGTTATCCTAGTGGGTGTGATGTGGTATCTCATTTTGGCTTTGATCTGCATTGCCCTAATGACTAATGATATTGAGCATCTTTTCATGAACTTATCAGCTATTTGTATATCTTCCTTGTATAAGTGTCTATTCAAATCCTTTGTCTACTTTTAAATTGGATTATTTGTCTTTTTATTTGTGAGTAGGGGGTTCTTTTTATATTGGATATAAATCTCTTATCAGATATATGTTTTACAAATGTTATCTCCCTGTCTGTGGGTTGTCATTTCTCTTTTCTTTATGGTATTCTTTGAAGGAGAAAAGTTATTAACTTTGAAGAAGTGGAGCTTATCAATCTTCTGTCACTTGTGCTTTTGGAGTCATATCCAAGAAACCATTGTCTAACCCAAGATCATAAAAATTTGCACCTGAGGTTTCTTCTAAGCGTTTTATAGTTTTAGTTCTTACATTTAGGCCCAATTAACTTTAAGTTAATTTTTATGGTGCATGGTAGGGAACCCAATTAATTCTTTTCATGTGGTTATCTCGTTGTCCCCAAACCACATGCTGAAAAAGACTATTCTCACAGTAATTCCATACATCTAAAACTGTTCTAAAATACAAAGTTATTAAAAAAAAATATTCAATTCTCTCCCTCCTTGAACTGTCTTGGTCCCTTTGTCAAAAATCAACTGACCATAAACATTAGTGTTTATTTCTAGACTCTTAATTTTACTCCATTGTTCTATATATCCATTGTCCTGCCAGTACTGCACTGGTTTTATTATTGTCACTTCATAATAAGTTAAGAAATTGGAAAATGTGAATCTACCAACTTTGTTCGTTTTCAAGATAATTTTGGCTATTCTGGATCCTTTACATGTACATATGATATTTAGGATTATCTTCTCAATTTTTTTTTTAAATCTAACTGGGATTTTAACAGAGATCATATTCTACGTATAGATCAATTTAGGGAGTATTTCCATCTTAACAATATTTTTTCTAATCCATGAACCTGGGACGCCTTTCCATTTATTTAGATCTTTAATTTTTTTCAGTGTTTTGTTATTTTCAGTGTGTAAGTCTTACACTCCTTTTGTTAAATCTCATCCTAAGTATTTTATTCTTAATTGATGTTATGATCTCTGCTCATAAACTTGCTAAGAGGTTGTATTTTGAGGTTGAGAGACCTAAATTTTAGAACTGGCTCCATTATTAATTAGCTGTATGACCTTAAGTTTACTTAGCCTGTAGCAGCCTCTTTTTTTTTTTTTATCTGAAAAAGGGAAATAATAATATCACCTCATGGGTTTGTTATGCGGATGAAATAAGATAATGCTTACATATCCCTGAGATCACGACCCACGTGGGCCAGTCTTAGGGTGGTACTACAGTCTGAGAAAGCCAGTCCGGTTACCAGAGAGTAATTTCAAATTAACTCATATTCGATACTTGTACTTCTCAGACCATAATAGAGCCCCCTGCAATCCTTCCTAACCCTTTTTTCCCTCCTACAGCTTCGGCCTCCACTTCTTTCTCCCAAACTCCCTACAGGCTTTTTCTCCAGCCCTAACCAATGTCCCTCTGGTCTGTTTCCTCTGTCTAGTTCTTCTTCTGATGGAGCTGGGGAAGAAACTGGACAAAGGCAGAACTCTTTTTAGTAGGCAGGAAGAAAAGAAAATAAAGAGCACTCAAACTTAATTTATGTTCCATCACTCATATAAAGTGCTTAGTGCAATGGCTGATATATCATAAGGGCTCAGTAAATGTTGGGGTTTATTTTTTGTTGTTCTGGTGGTTACATTATACCCATCTAGACTTTATGTTAATGGTGTGGGGTTGAGAGCACAGCTTCTGAGAATCTAGTCTAGAGGCTACTACCCATCCTTACTCATTCAAATGAACTTGGGGTTGTCCTTCCTCCTGAATCATTCTTCAGAGACTCAGCCCCTAGAAAATTATAAAAACTTTATCTTGAGGCTTCCTGAATAATATCTGGGGGCCTATCTCTTGTTTCCTCCCCGCACCCAGTACCAGAACCCTGTGCTCCCTCCTCTCCTACCACAAAACCTGGAGTACAGTGCTTTTAAAACTGCAGGTCAGGACCCGTTGTTTATTGAGATAGAACCAGCATTTGTTTCAAGTGACAGAATAAAAGAAAACAGAATAAAAAGTATCCAAGTGCATTATAAGTAAGATTTTCGTTTCAGTTTTGTAAAGGTGCGTGAACTCTGAAACACATTTCTTACTCTGGTTCAGGGCTTAAAAATGTTTAGATCTTTCACTTTCATTATACTATTTAAACAACTCATAACAGGATAAAGTAACACCCCACCAGGTGAACTGTCCATTTTGATAGGGATTAAATGCTTAAGTCCCATGGATGCAGTTTCAGCAACAGAGAAGGATTTGGGGGCCTTGAGGCCTTTTCCCCTATTTGTAACAGTTGATGGAAGAATATCTCTGCTACCTATGTGGACCTGTCAGCTCCCAGACCCCATGCTACCTCTTAGCTATCACCGCCTCTCACTCCCACAAGTTCTGCAAATCCACACCCTGAACTTGTGTTGGGTTATCTATTTTCCAAAACTTTTTCACATATTCCAGTTCATTTGATTCTCACCACTATCCCATGAAGTCGACAGGTTAGATCCAAATCTCTGATTAACATTTTAACTTAGAGTGTGACCTTATGCAAGTGACTTAACTTCTCAGCCTATCTCCTTAGCTCTGTTATATAAATATATAATATATAACCAGAAAGGTTAAGAGACTTCGCCAGCATCACACAGCCAGGAAGTGACAGGACCAGGAAGAGAACTAAACCTTTTGCCCCTCCCCACCCCGGCCTGGCTGTCCCTCAGGCTCTCCTCATAGAGATGCATAACTTCTTTTTAGTGAACTACTTTATCTGACTGCCTTATAAAAAATGTTTAAAAAGAAAGAACATTTCGCTCCCTTCGACCATATCTGAACACATAGACTTTAATGTGCAAAGCACAAAGGCAAATAGCTCCTCATGCCTTGTGGTTAAGGGTTATCACTTTTAACATCAAAGGCTATTTATTAAAGGCCGGGTCCCAGGAAAGAGAGACAACAAAGTCCACGAAGAGAAAAAAAAACTCCCTGAGCGCTCTATTCTGTCCTTTGTGTTGCAGAGTGACCCCTCTAGTGGCTCTGGAGGAAAACAGTTTCTGGAAAACACATTTACAGATTCAACATTGATGCAATCTGAGAAGGGTGCTTCAAGGGAGGGTAGAGAGCACTTGGTTCAAGGTCTCCCATCATTGATGAGAAATTGAAAACTAGAGCAAAGGTTCTCAACAGGGGGTGAACCTGTTCCCAGGGAACATTTGGCAACTTCTGCAGACATTTTTGGCTGTCATTCGGCCAGGGGTGGGGGGATGCTACAGTGTTCAATAAGTAGAGGCCATGGATGCTGCTAAACATCCTACAGTACGCAGGACAATGAGCCATAACAAAGACTTTTCTGGCTCACAATGTCAGCAGCGCTCAGATGGATTAGGGAAACGGTGTGCTGTGATCTACCCAAGGACTTGCAGCTTCTCCCCCACCCCCACCGCCCCAGTGTTATTATGATGTAATTGACACATAACCAAAGACTTGCAGCTTATTCATAGCTTTTGGCAGTTTAGGCCTGAGATGGGGACAGAGAGTTAGGGGGGGACAGATCAAAGGTACGAGGTTTCTGTTTGAGGTGACGAAAATGTTCTAATTTCGACTGTGGTGACGGTTGTGCATATCTCTGAACATACTAAAAACCACTGAATTGTATACTTTAAAGGGTGAATTGTATGGCATGTGAATTATACCTCAATAAAACAATTTAATAAATAAAGCTTCCGCGGTGTTCCATTACATAGAAAATAAAGCACAAATTCATTACCTTGGCATTCAAGGCTTTCTGCCCTCCAGCTTCATACCCTCTACCATCCAGCTCAGTCCCTCACTATCTCTCTATACGGCAGACAATTGAACAGGTCCAGAGACCTGACTTGTGCTTCTCTGCTTCTTTGCCTTTGCTCCTGTGTTCTCTTGGCCTGAAATGACCTCTCCCACCACTTTGGTCTTCCAAAATTTAACTTGCTTTTAAGGTCACGTTCAAATGTTCTTTTTAATCTTCCCAGGCAGAATTGCTCCTTGCTCCTCTGAATTCATAGAATTCAATACACTTTATGTGACGTTTACCTGTCCCTTTTACAGGCTGACATACACACAACCTCATTGGATCCAGTTTCCAAATCAAAAGTTGGGTGGTAACTGTATGTTCATAAAAAAGAATATTGCCAATCAGGACCATTTTAGAAAGTCTGGATTATGTGATTGCCATGACGGTCTTCTTACTCTAGTGGATGATGTCTATTGGACACAGACTAGTGTTACACATCCTTTCCTTCCTCATAGAGTTCTCACCACTGTCTCTCAGCTGGATGAAAGAGCTTAGCTTATCTTTCTCTAGGACACACGGAGAATATGGTTAGGTGATTTTAATAAATGGCCTTACCCCTATGTTATATGCCAAATAAATAAAAGCTAGATTGATATATGAACATTTTTAAAGACTATAAAAGTACCAAAAAAATAAAAGAGGATATTTTTATAATCTTACGATGGAGGAGACCTTCCTAAAGGAATCACAAAATCCCATATGCCATGAAGAAAGTCAGTGATAGCTTTCTCTCTATAAAAACCCAAGCTTTCTGTATGGCAAAAGACGCCATAAACAGAGCAAAGGACAAATGACAGACGCTGAGGAGATCTTTTTAAGAGCTTCATAGTTAAAAGATGGATATCAGTACTAACAACAAATAACACATTTCAAAAAGGGTAAAGAATGGGAGCAAGCATTTTGTAGGAAAAAGCAGAAATGACAAAATAGAGTCTGAAAGATGTTCAACATCATTAGCTTCAGGGAAACAGAGAACAATGCAATGAGGGTCATTTGCCTATCAGACGAGTAAATATGCAAAAGATTGAGACTATCCATAATCTTCAATTGTATAGGGAAAAGATCAAACATAAATAGTACTGTTCTATATATATTATAATATATATATAATTTTTTCAAGAGTAATTTGATAGGATTAATTATTTTCTGCAATGAACATTCATAATTCCCAAGTGAATATTTAAAAAGCCAGTCTTAATGATTAATGAAGGAAATCTCAAATCTTTTCTTTTCCAATTTCCCCATTCTAAGAGGTTTACATAGAATACACTTGGAAGGATAATTTTCAGTTTGCTTATAATACTGAATAAGGAAGTCTAGCAATGATAACCATCTTTAAAAGCCCTACCCTATCTCTTTAAGTGAGAATTTATTTTTAAAATTCTCCATATTTGCCTGGAGTGATATTAGCCATGTTACTTGGCTACTTCTTAATGCAGTGCATAGCCAACTGATTGATTATATGGAAAGAAGAGGAGTGGGAGAGGGGGAATATAGGGTACAGGATGGGGGCTGGGGAGGGGGAGGGGAGGACGAGAGGATGGGAGGAGCTACTGTGTCCTGCTTTTTCTCTCCCTGGCTTCCCTTTGCCGACAGTTAGTTATATGAATGCTTTGTGTTTCCCTGCTGTTTGGTTGAGCTTCAATATAAGATTGGGTCTGGGATAGAGTTTTCACAGTCTTTACAGTCCACCAAATACTCAGACTTTTCCTGAGCTTGGCATATTCCCTTATCACGCTATCCTTCCTAAACAGGGCCTTATCAGCCCCATAACACCTTTGCATGAGTTAGAAAAAGGTGTCCCCCAGCCACGCTGCACAGTTCTGTGCAGGTAGCCCAGGCTGGCTTCAGGCCCTCTTAACCCCTGGGCCTCTGTACTAGCATAGCAAACCTGTTCTTCACACCAGCCCTAGTTCAACTGCTGCACAGGAAATCTTTGCGAATGGCCATTTCCTCATTTCAAATGGCCACAGGACAGAGTGGCCCCTGCTACAGTTAATGCTGCAGACATGTAGCTCAAGTTTCTTTCCATAGCTTTTCCTTCTAAACATCTCTATGAGATTTCATCTGGGGTCCGAATCTCCTTTGTTAATGCTTTTAGGCCCCAAACCCCCACCTCTACCACACACACACACAAACACACACCCCTAGGCTCATTGTTCACCCATTAAGATAGAGAGTGATGGAGAAGTTAACTGGTGTCTGATCCCTCTTACTGCTGAGCCCTTATCAGCAAAAATAAAATGATAAGGTAATTTTCTTCTTGGCCTTGAGTTTTAAGTTCTGGGCTTTCTTTTCTCAAGTGAAAAGAAATAACCCTTGGTGTTTCAGAATCTTAAGCAGAGAAGTTTCTAGGCCCCAGGATAAAGCCCTTCTATTCAGATCTTTGTTTGGAAGCCAGACTTCTTAAGAATTATTCAAGATAGGGAGAGAGGTGCTGCAACTGAAGGAGGGAAATGTGGCCCAGCCCCAGGGCGGCTTCCCTGAGATGCAGAAGTCGTGCGTATGCACATGCAGGTGCAGAGGGGTAGGGGTACCCGTTTCCAGGGTGGCAGGGGTCTGTATTCCCCCACCTCTGCAGGAACTCAGGTGGGTGGCTACTTGAAAGCCTATGGAGGCTGGACACTACACACTCCTGTTTTGAAGCTTGGATAGGGGTGTCCATGGATAACTTGTGACGAGTGGAGAGAGAAGCACAGTGCCAAAAAGCCTCTCCATGATCCTCCCTGGGCCCTCCCTAACTGGAAGAAAAGGCTAGCACATGGGGTAGCAAAAGGAGCTGTGGTAACCATGGCACCCCACCATGGCTTACACAGGCTCACTTTCCTGGGCCCATGGAAGCCTGGGGGACAGGGACAGGGAGACCCAGTAATCCTTTTGCAGCCTTGTTGAGTAAGGAACTTGAAGCCAAGCTTAATTTGACATTAGAGAAATGCAGAAATGTAGCATGCTTTGCACCTGGGTATTGTGCAATAGTTTTTCCCTGTTACTACATTTCTCTCTATGATGTAATCTATGGAATTTCTCCTTGGAAAGAGGGGGATTTCTGCATTTTGAGCAGAGCTTCCTCAGCTCTTTTCTCTCATGGTAATTTTCACCTCTTCAAAATGTTCTCTTGTCTAAACAGCATATGTATAGTTCAGTTTATAACATGTATATATTAAGTTAGTGGAAACACGAGTTCTTAGGATCTTCCCAAGTGCTCTACTTCCCATTTTAAAAAAGATAGAAAGAGAATTTTCAAGAAGAATCATGAAATAAAGCCTGGAATTGGGACCTACAGCTTAGACCTAGATCTCGGTTACCCTAGTAATCCTCCCAGTGCCCAGTAGGAACCAACTGGGGAGCAACTGAGTGGACTGTAAGTCCCTAGACAAATGGATTTAGTTCCTTTGACTCCATGTTTTAATGTGACACCCGCTGCACAAAAAGGCAAAGTGCTAGGTACTCTGAAGATGCGGAAAAGTAAAAGACATGGGTCCTTCCAAGAAAAGGGACCAGCTCACTGGAGACAGAAGACTATGAGGTACACAACAGGGCTGAGCTGGCAGGTAGAGCACGGAGAGCCACAAGTACCAGACGAGTCAGGGAAGTCTCCCTGGAGGAGGGGTACTGGGAAAAAACCCTTGCCCATCCAGTTTCCTGATTTCAGCCGGCTGAAAGAGAGAGGTGGAAGGGAAAGAGGAGAAGGTTCCAGGGACTTGGATGAAGGGACAGAGGTGAGAATGATCACCACTTGGCTGTGAGGTAGACAATGCATGTTGGGAGTAATAGGGAATACATGGAGTTAGATCAAGAGAGTGGGATCAGCCTGTGTGTGGATGGCTTTCGATTCTGGGCAGAGCTGTTCAGACATGAGACAGTTGAGGTCACAGCACAGGAATTGCGTGATGAGAGCAGGGTTTAGGGAGGATTAGTGGGCTGCCTTGATGGGAGATACGCACTGTTAGAGGTTTCTGGGTTAGTAATGATTTTTTTTTTTTGTAATAATACTTGTGGTATACCAAAAAAGTTGACTCTGAGCTGCAAGCATTGTGTATTGTACATAGAACTTCTAAAGAGGTTTATACCTTGATACTACTTAATCCACACTATTAGTAAGAAAGAGTGAAGGGATTATTAATTTATGAGATCAACAAGTCCAATCAGGAGGAGCTGAGTTGAAGAAATTTGTGAGCTAGCATCAGACCAGGTACGCAAGTGTTGGCTCCGTAAGGTGGTTATGAGAAACTGTAGAAGCTAGCTGACAACCATGTCAAGACCACAAGAACCACTGGAGTGTCTCTAGAGGCAACTGCTGGAGCCCAGGATAGCTCCTGAGAAACCATTCAAGATAAACGCAAATAACGTGACACCTGAGAGCAACCTCACTGCACAAAATGACCTATTTTGCCATGTTCACTCATTCATTCACTCATTCACTCAAATTCATTCATTTATTCAAGTATTTATATCCACGAAGGTACAAGGAAAGGTGCAGACTTCAACAATGAGTGACAAGGTCTCTATAACCTAGCAGGAGAGACAGACATGCACATAAATGATGGCAGTTCAGAGCCATTGTTCTCTCCTTCCTTCTTACCCCTCTCTCCCTTCCCCACTTCTCCCACCCTGTGAAAAATGGAAATATCTATTGTATTGGTAATTATTGGTTCTCAATTTTCCTCCATGAGTTCCAACATCCAGTTTTGCTTTTTGTTTAGTAACATGAGTAAAGACATTCAAGGAAAAGTTTCTAGAATTCCTTACTTTTTCCTTCCTTCTAAGGGGTATAAATTGGAGGAAGTTTCTTGGTTTGTTTGAGCTGAGGTAAGGGATACAAAATGGAACAGGCCGGAGAAGGGAGATCACTCTTAGGGGATGGGGTCCGAGCTCCTGCGGGTGGGGAGAAAGAGAATTAGGGTTGGGTTAGTGAGTGGGGGACTGGCTTGGAGAGAATGAAAGAGGGGAAGGAGGGACGAAGAGAATTAGTGAAGGTAATGGAGATAGATAGATTGTTGAGGAGAGGAAGAGCTAGAAGGTCTGAGCAGCCCTGATGAGCAGAGATTTGGGGGAAAGGGACTGTGTCTACTTGGAGGAAGCTTTGCGTGTTATTTTGTGTGTTATTTTGTGAAACCCCTCATGACGGCCTGTACTATGTTACTTTTCAAGGCTTTTGGGTGGGAGTAGGGTGTGGGGGTATCGGATTTTTTTTCTAGTGCAAATTAGTACTAAGACTGAAGGCAGTTTTATCTTATTTGGGGTGTTTGTGTTACCTTCAGTTTTGCAATCGTGTTTCCTCAGACTTCTCTGTCTGTGCATTTTTGATGTCTAAGCTCACTGGCCAGTGAGCCTGTAATGATTACAGATATGATTTTATGCCTGCAGCACAGAGCGGCCCAGGTCAGCATGGCCACCGCTCCATCTGGGAAAATACAGGCTACACCCCCTACTCTGCTTAGATCCCTGGTTTGTGATAAAGAGACCTACCCCATTTTTTATGTCTCTATCACCCTTGTCTCAGTTATCACACCTAGAATTCGTTGTGGCTTTAAGTTCTTCCCTAGTCCCCTTCTTGTTGTGACTTTTCTTCAGATATCTGGTCATTCTCAGAACAGGCTGTAAAATGCTAATCAGTACTTTTTGGTTTTTTGCCCCTGAATGGGGTTATTCGTTGGGCCTTTACCTTGTGGTGATCTAGCTTTGCTGGTTCATTGCTGTGTGATCTTAGGCAAGTTTTGGAACCACTTTGTGCTTCGGTTTCTTCCTACAGTTATTGTGAGTCTTAAATGAATTAATATAATATATTAATTACAGCGCTGTATAACTCAACGCTGCGTCTCTTACTTTCGCTATGGCTACTTGGCAGAAACCCAGCTATTTAGTTAAGGAACTTCTAAATGCCAGCATGTCAGGAGGCTTATCTTTGGGGCCGTTATAGTTTGTAGAGAGGAGAAAAAGGTTGTTTGTTGTGTTTTATTGGGGGAGGGTGCTCAAGGGGAAGAGCCTATCAGGCTGCCAAGCAGGGTGTGAGGCCAACTGCTCCTTTGCTGTTTTATCGATCACCATAATTTCAGCTGAAGTTTATGAACTGCGTAGTGTCCAAGTTCCGCTTTTCAAAAAAGATTTCCTTCTCCATTCGTCCTCCAGCCTCCCACTTAGAGAAACTTAGCTTCCTCTGCTCTCTTTCTTCTGCCATCACTCCTCCATCCACTTGTTCACCCTCCGGAAATTCTTTGAAATCTCTGATCTCCTGCAAGTTCCACTGTCATTCCTGGGTATTTGTCACTTTTTAAATACCTTTATTATTTTAGTGGGGTCTTGGCGTAGACAATAAAATTGAGCATGCTTAATCTGCCATCTTTAATCAGACAGTCACATACCCTTCTGACAGAAACAGTGCCAGGTCGTATGTTCGAAATCCTGGCTCTTTTATGTGCTTTTCTTACACTGGTAGAACCCCTTAAGCTTGGGCAATATGAGGGAAGATAGGATAATGACTTGCTTTAGTTGAGGGCTCTTAGCAGATAGTCTCCTAGGACAGTCCCCTCTCCTGGAATGATACAGTCTACCTGAATTTGCAGTCTGCAAGAGAGAGGGTTTTAGGCAAAGGTTCAGGAAAGATATTGCAATAATAATAAAAATGAATCACTTAGAGAGGGAGATATAAATTACTTCTGAGTTCTAAGTTATTATGAGCATTTCTTTTACTGTAACTACTACCAGATCATTCCTCTCTGATGCCATTGCTGGAAGCCAGTATGTATATTAGCTCAGAAATGAATGCGGGCTATTTCTGCAAAGTACAATAATAGTTCTATTATGAATAACATAATAATGGCTTATGACTCACTATTTCCATTACATTTATCGTATGAACATATTGAGTAAAATTCAGCCAGTGTTTTGAACCCAAGATAGTGGAATTCACAAGCATTTATGGAATTTAAGCATTTTTAAGTTTTACTAGCCAGTAGTAATAACTTCAATAGATTATGAACTACCTATTCAAACAAATAATTACATATAATAACAGATTGGTAACCACAACCCCAATTAATCAATTTGCTAACAGCTAATCTATGTTAAAGGAAAATGTGTTTTAAGCCTGGCATGTGTTCGCAGTCAGGGTCTAGCCAGAACAACAGAAACCACACATATATTTATAAAAGAGGGAGTTAAATGCAGGGGATTGGATACACAGTTGATGATATTCAGAGACATTCAGATTAGTGAGAGTGGGAAGGACAATCAATCGGAAGAGAAGGTATTACCAGAACCCAGGGGTTGAGGTCGCTGATGGCAGCTGGAACCACAGCAGGACTCTCTGGCAGGGGCTGGAGCCTTGCTACAGCTGCTGTTGGAAAAATCATCCAAGGCCAAGAGGCTTATGGAGAAACACCCTGGCCTTCCCCTTCCTCTAGCGCTTCTCATTGGCTGAGGCCAGCTTGAACCCAGGCGACCTTGCAGCCTGAGAAACCTGTCTGCAACAGTCAGTTCCCATGAGACACAGAGCAGAGTAGGTGAAGGTGAGGAATGAATCTGAAAGTGACTGGGCCCATGACCTGTGCAGCTTATCCGTAGTATTCTGTACAGTATGACTATTCTTTAGGTTAGGTGTATGACAAGTGTCTATGTATAATATAAACGTGCTCATATACCTCTGTGGCTCTGTATGTGCTCAGATTAAATTGGAGCCACAGTCTTGGCCAGCTGAGCCAGAACTATCTTAATAGATTAAGATCAAGTTCAAATGAGTCATAGAATATTGTTCATATAGCTGTCTTTTTAAATCAGGAAACACATTGACCAGCCACCTTTGCACACAGAAACCGTTCCCTCCTCTCATTTTATCTCTAACCCTAAAACTTGGAGAATATAATCTAGGATGCAAAACAACAATTCTCATGATGGCCCAAATGTGTACCCATACAGAACTCACAGACTGTATGGATTTTAAAACCAACTACACCTAAGTTTAAGATTCTTTGGTAAATTTCATGAGACTAGAAAGAATGATATTCTGAAATCTAGGCTTCACAAATAACCAAGAGTACTTCTCTGATTCTTCCTTTATAAACGCTGGTAGTGGAAGTGCTGAGCTGGCTGTTTTCCCATACTCATTTCCTCCTGGCAGATGGCAGAATAAAACATGCATAGTAGACAGTGCCTTCTTTCAGAGACTTGGAACTCTACAGAGTACATGGAGAAGGCTTGAGTCTTGGTCTCCTTCAGATGTGAGCATTAAGTCATAAAGGAAACCCAGAGAGTTTGAGAGATGCCTTCAGCCTGTGCTTTCTAAAAAGTTGGCCGGCTGGCTACGTGGAGTGGCCCAGGCTAAACCAGGGTGGTCACTGACTTATTGCCTATGTACCCTGAGTCTCAGCATCTCACTAACTCTCCCCCTGCTCCCTCAGCAAGACTTTAAGCGAAGAGGAAACAAAAACATTAAGAAGCTATAGATTGTGCTGCCTTTTTCATTTACTTTTTGTTGCAATGAAATAATAGCTTGGAAGAACAAAAGGGAACTGTACAATTAATTCTAAATAATTACAACAAAAATGAGTAGAAGGGAGAAAAGGAGAAAGAGTAGAATAAATGAAAAGGGAGGAGCTAACAGAAAAGACTTCTCCAGTCATGGGAAGCATTTATTTCAATGCTGCTACCCTCACCCTCACCCCAGCCTCAAGGCTATTCACAAAGGAGTCTCCTGGTAATTGGTCACCTGGAACAGTAAAATAGCTATTAAAATAGGACACCCATGTATTTCCATCAGATTCTCTGGGGTGATATCCAGGTGTCAGTATTTGTTAAGAGAACCTCTGAGGTGAACCCACCTTGGCCATAACATGGCCAAAGATGTGCTGCAGGAGCTTTGGAGGCAATTGTGTTAACTGGTGAGAAATCACAGTTACTATTTAGAGCAGTCAGGGGGTGTTCCAGAAAATTTCTTCCCACATAGTGGCCTCAGTAAGCCAGAAACTGCCACCTCTGCCCCTGCATTGCCTTCCACACTTACATGCTCTGAGCAAAAGTGCTCAGAGGGGATGATCTTGTCCCCAGGGAGACTTTGAAAACTCCCTGTGGAGTCGTTTTTAGTTGCTACCATGATTAGTGAGTGGGCCAGGGCTAGGGGTAAGCTAAGCTGTTAGAATGGGTGAGGGAAGGATGAGGAAGGAAGCTAACATTAGAAAACTATTGTGTTAGGCACGTTGATAGGCGCACACACACTCACTACGTACCTCACCCTTACATGGCTCTTCTGAGTTCAGGGAAAAAATAATGTGCCATGGCAGGGAAGCTCAGAGACAGAATCCAGGGAAGAGATGGGATAATACCTCATTGCGTAATAAGGCCAGGCTAATTAGTTCAAAGTTGAATTAACAGAAGCACTTTAGATCTCAAATGCAGATAGACGGAGTTGGGAAAAAGAAAATTTATCCTGCAGCACGCAGCCTGCTTGGCTTTGGATGTAGTAGGACAGAATGAGCTGCAGCCTGAGCAGAACTTCACCATTCTTTAATGCTCATATCCCTGCATCCCCCGTGAGCCAGACTTCTTCTTTTTCCCAGCACAGGTAGTGCGATATAGCTGTCCAGGCCTGCGCATTCATCCAGAAGGGCAGCCCTGTGGTCACTCCACACCTGTATCCCCAGGACTGACCCTGATTTATCCTTCTGAAACCTCTCAATTTGTTTTTTCAAATGTTCTGCCATCCCAGGAACACCACATCTCCCTTTCCCACAGAAACCACCAGAGCTTTTTCCCAGAGCTAGACATCTATCCAGAGTGATGCCTTATCTTCTCAACCAAACCAAAGAGTCTTATCCAGGCAATAAACAATAAAGTCTAGATACCTTGATAACAAGAAGTGTCTAGGAATACATCAATCTGCTCACTCTCTTGGGAAAATGTCAACTACCTTTACTTCTTTCCTAGGATTGATAGGGAAGCTTTTTGCCATAGCAACTGTGGTTGGCAGAATAATGGCTACCCAAAGATGTCCACATCCTAATCCCAAGAACCTGTGACTATGTTACTTCACATGGCAAAAGGGGCTTTGCAGATGTAATTAAAATTGTAACCTTGAGATGGGGAGATGATTCTGGATTATCTGGGTGAGCACGATGTAATCACATGCACCCTTAAAAGCAGAGAACCTTTCCCAGCTACAGTCAGTGAGAAGGCGATGTGACTAGGGGAGAAAGGACACAACATTGCTGGCTTTGAAGATGAAGAGCCATGAGCCAAGGAATGGGGATGGCTTCCAGAAGGGCAGGGAAATGTATTCTTCCCTAGAGCTTCCAGAAAGGTGCGCTGCTTTACGGACACCTTGACTTGAGCCCGTGGTTCCATGCTAGACTTCTGACCATAGAACTGTAAGATAATAAGTGTGTACTTTTAAGCCACCAAGTACATGGTGATTTATTACAGCAGCAATGGAAAGCTAATACAGAGTTGATTAAAACACAGCCAAAGCTGACCAGAGTTTGAGGTCTCCTGTCCTATGTACCTTGGGTTCCTAAGGTAAATGGGAGATATGGAACAGATTTTGTGCTTTGGACGTACTGTTAGAATCATGTTTCCCAGAGTTCCCAGGATCTGAGTGTTCACTCCTCTACCATTTAGAAAAGTATGAGAATCACTGACAAGAGATTGATGGCCCCCTTCATGGAACTCATACAATGGAACATGTCATTTGTGCATAAAGACAGAGGAGATGACTAACATCTGAACCTTCTCAAGATTATACCATGATTGAGGAAGAGATTTTGTGCATATTCACCCAGAAGGAGGATCATACTTGAATCCCTCCATTGTGATTGCTCAAGATGGTTCATTTCTCTGTGGCGACTCCAGCTGGCCTGGGAATCCTCTACCAACAGAGAGAGGGCTGGTATAGACCAGAAGACAAAGCTTGTAGAGGAAGCTTAAGTGTGTTGTAGTAGTGTTAGGTGCCACCTTCCAGAATCTGTGGCCACCAAGGGAGAAACATACTTGGTCCCCTTTGCTCAGAGTCCTTCTTTCCTCCATCTCCTACCTTCTCCACCCCTAGAAAGAGTCCAGCCCTGTAGCCTAACCAGCTAAAGGAAACTCGTGTTTTGGCCTCATGTCATCATCTGCTCTTCTAATGCCCTGTGTCTGCCCCTTGAGGCTCTCTACCAAGGCTGACTTTTATGACTTAACACTCAGACCAGAGTTCCCCAAATGATGCTGCCGCTCTGCTCCCTTAGATGGAACCCCCATGGCATTCTGAGGAAGATTGCAAGATTAAACTAGAGTTTAACCCTACTTCTGGGGGCTTGGTTGCTATAAATTGCCCATCTCTTTCATGAACAGGGAACAGGAAATGGGGATAGATTATCACCTTGACCCTGATGGTTCCTCTACTGTCATTTGCAAAATTCCCTGCCCTAAACTTTCTCCGACCCAGCAAGCTCCACAGCTGGTGTGCACATGGACCAGTTCTAACAAGATAGTGTGCCATTCCAAAAATGTAAGAAGCTTAATGGAAATACTTTGTTGTTTTGTTTCTGATTTTACATTTAATAATATAAATACTTGCATACATTTTGTTCTTAATAGAGATGGAAAATAGCTCCATATATTGATATCATGGGTTTATTCATTTTCATTAAATTTTCTTCATGCCAAAAACTTCCCTCCCACTCTGGCTTGAAGAAATGGTCTTCTCTTCCTTTTTAGCTCAGCCCTTGCCTGCGTTCTCATTCACATTCTCCTTCTCTCCCTCCCTGAACGATTGTTTTTCTCACCGACACCTTCAGTCTTTAGCATCCCACTGGCTTTTTCCCTTCTTCCTATATACAAACTCAGATTGTTCCATTAAAAAAAAAAGTTTCATTTAACTTTGTTGCCCTCTCTTGCTTTCTTTCTTTCAAAACTAAACCTCTGTGTGAGTGCTTATCATCACTCCCTAGACTTACCCCAAATCCCTAGAATCTGGGTATTATGCCCACTTCTCAGCCACAGCTGTTTTCTCCGGAGTCACCGGGTTCTCCTGAATGCCTAATCCAGTGGCCTCTTTTCAGATTTTGTTTGTTCGTTTGATAACTTAGATTTTCTGCACTTTTCAAATGGACAGAAAAGTAGAGAGATAGTGTAATAAACACACCTACAATTTAGATTTAACTATCATCATTAACATTTTGCCATAATTTGTCATCCATTTTTATGTCAAATTATTATACTATAAATTAAGACATTCAGACATTTCACCCTGAAATAATCCAGTATTCATTTCTAAAAGATTAGAACATTTCCCTACATACCCATAGAATCATGTCACACCTAACCATAATTCTATATCATCATCATATACCACGTTTCATATTCTAATTTCCTCAATTGTTCTAGAAATGTCTTTACAGCTTCTGTGTTCAGACCAGATTGCAATCACAACATCCCTTGTGTTGGGCTGTTGTGTCTTGCTTTTCACGAGAACTCACTGTAGGGTTCGCCCCCATTAAGTGGCTCCTGCCCCGAAGTCCTCCCTTGATTTCCGATTTCCGTAATAACAGCTCTTTTTTTTTTTCTATGGTCAACCATCTGTTTCCTTCACAGTCCCTTCCTTTGCTACTTGTCTTTTCAGTATTGGTATTCCATGGATTTTTTTCCTCAACTCTCTTTTCACTTTAAACTTACGTCCGAAGCAATGCCACCGAATAATATTCCATTTATTGCTATATCACATTATGTTTACTCATTTATCAGTTTAGGGACATTTGAGTTGTTCTCTTTTTTTTTAGTTATTGTGAAAAATGCCTCTATGAATAGCATCTGTATATAATCATTTGCATTTGCATATAAGTTTTTGTGGAGATACATGTTTTCATTTCTCTTGGGTGTACACCTAGGAGTGGGCTTGCTGAATCAAATGCTAATCATATGCGTAACATTTTGGGGAACTGCCGAAAGGTCTTTCAAAATGGCTTCACTGTTTTTTCAATCCGCCAGCAATATGTAAGGATTGCAATTCTCCACATCCTCACCAACACATGTTATCATCTGTCTTTTTGAATATAGCTATCCTAGAGGGTGTAAATGGTATCTCACTGCAGGTTTGATACGCACTTTCCTGATGATTAGTGATTTGGGCATCTTTTCATGTGCTTATTAGCCACTTGTACATTTTCTTTGGAGAAATGCCTATCCTGATCCTCCACCAATTTTTAATTGGAGTTTTTCTTTTCGTTATTGAGTTGTAAGAGTTTTTATATATTCTAGATATTTTTTTTAATCAGAAATATGATTTACAAATATTTCCTCCCATTCTGTGGACTGTCTTAGAATGCTTCTTAAATTAAGCATCTTTATACTCACAGTGTCTAGCACAACAGGTATTCAATAAATATTTATCGAATTCAATTTAATTCCTCATGGGTCTTTTATGCATAGTCTTTAATCATCATTTTTACTTTCAAATCAACTTCAACTTTCTTTCTTAGAGCATAAGAAAATACAAATAAAAATGAAGAATATGTCTATGGCCATGCCACCCTGAACATTCCCAATCCTGTCTGATCTCAGAAGCTAAGCAGGGTTGGTCCTAGTTAGTACTTGGATGGGAGACCACCTAGGAGGAATATCGGGTGCTGTAGGGTTTTTTAAAAAAATGAAGAATATGAACAATTTTGACTGGACATATGAGCTTTTAAAAAAATCTAAGTGGTTTTTAGACAATAGATTTTAACACACTACTTAACTCTCTAGGCCTCCGTTTAGCTGCAAGAAGTTTTGAAGTTTGTCTTATAATCTCTAAGCCTGTTCCTGCTTTAACATTTAATAAGTTTAATACTAACAAAAGTCAAGACCATTCCTGGTGGCAGGATAGGCTAAGAGCAAGCCATTGATAAATAAAGAAATAAACAGTATGTCTGTCTTGTTTGCTGCTATTTTCCCAGCACAAAACACTGTGACCTATACCTAGTAGGTAATAAGCTAAATGAATAGTTTTACCCAGTCCCCATTAACCTCAGCAAGCCCCAAATTTTTAAATATGTCAGTGGCTCCCAAACTTGTATCTTTAGCCTGGACTCTATCCCTGATGGACCCATTTGCTGATTCATCACTTCTATCTGAAGGTCTAATGGGCTTCACAATCATAATGATTCGGACCATTCACACCTCCCCAAATGCTCCCCCACTCTCTGCCCATACTAGGCTTTCTAATTTCAGTAAATAGTATCGCCTCCAGTGAGATGCTCAGGCAGAAACATAGCAGTCATTCCTAACTGCAATTCTTCCTCCTTAAATGTTACAATTTGTCAAAAACTCTTATCAGTTCCACCTTCAAAACATGCCCCAAATCCAGCCACGCCTTACCCTCTCCACAGCTTACAATTCTGGTCCCAAGACAGTATCTTCTCTTCTCTGGATTCCTAGAATGGCCTCTTAACCTATGTCCCTGAATCTACTCTACTCCACCTACAATTTTTTCTTTATAAGGAGCCAGGATGCTTTTCTAAAATCTTAAGCCAATTATACCACTCTCTTGTTCAAAACTCTCCAAAGACTTCTCACCATACTCAGAATCCATCCAAAGTTCTACCATGGCCTAGAAAGCATAAGCTTTCAGGACCCGGCTTCCTCTCCAATTTTCCTCCATCTCTCTCTGCCTCTCTGACTTCAGTCTGGCCTTGCCAGCTCCTTATGTTCCTTGAACATGTCCAGTATGCTCCCACCTCAGGGCCTTTGCACCTACTGGCCTCAGTTTAGAAAACTGCTTCACCTGAGCCTGGAGCACAGCTTACTCTCTTGCTTCATTCAGGTCTCCACTTGAATGTCACCACTTCACAGGGGCCTTATCCTACTCTTTTCCTTCCTTCCTTCCTTCCTTCCTTCCTTTTTTTAGGCGAGGCAACCCTTGGTTGACCTCACATATTGCAAGGACCTTGTCAGTTTATAATCCCTTTATTTTTTTATTTTTTACGCCTATAGCACGTGGTCTTCCTAGGTAGTCTCCCATCCAAGTACTAACCAGGCCCAATCCTGCTTAGCTTCCAAGATCAGATGGGATCAGGCTTGTTCAGGATGGCATGGCTGTAGACCCAACACTCTAATGAAGCTTTTTCTGCAACTATCTGTTCCCTTATTTTGCTTTATGTTCATTCACAGTACTTAAACATAGTATGTGTTTGTTTGTTTATGTTTTAATTGTTTCCCCCACTAGAATGTAAGCTCTGTGAGGGCAGAAGTCTCATCTTTGCTTATTGCTTTGTTTACTGCTATATTCCTAGTGCTGGGCACCATTTTTCAGCACATTATAACACACTCAATAAATACTGTTGAATAAATAAATAAATTGATGGTGTCATAATTTATCATCAGAGAAAGCCCTGGCTCTCCACTTACTAACTGAACCTTGGGCAAATTGTCTAATCTTCCTTCATCTTAGTTTTCTCACCTATAAAAATGGGCTAGTAGTACCTACTGCGAAGGACTGTTGTGAGGCTTAGTAACAAGGAATGAAAGTGCCTGATATTAGGCGCTCACTTCATAAACCCATAATTACCCATAAAATAAACGTCATTCTTTATGCATTATTTGTTTGAGGGACAAAGGTGATCATCCAACCGGCTCTCTCAGAAGCAGAACTGACTGAGAATGGCATGCAACAGACTAAGGCAGGAAGTGAATCCATTTCAGTGCAAGAGATGCAAAGAGCTGGGTTTACGCACGAGCCAGAATACCTGGGCTTAGAAACAGTACTTCCAAATTCAAGTTAAGGCATCGCTTTGTTCTGTGGACAGTAACAGGGTTGGAGGCAATGTTCAAAATGACCTCAGCTTTTGTCTAATCTGGTCCTGTGACCAGACCACAGGCAACACCTCACCCAGGGTAGTAATTTCCTTTGCAACTCTCGCTAAGAGGCCCATAGACACAGTAAAATACAGTACAGCTGCTACAAGGGATGAGGCATCTCTACGTTTTCTGACATGCAAAGGTCTTAACATATATTGCCAAGTGAAAATCTCAAGTTGCAGATGAAACAATACTCCACTATACTTGTATAGTGGTTTCTATATATGTATGTAAACAATAGAAAAGGGTATGGAAGGATAGAAACCATATTAATGACACTCGTTTCCTCAGAGAAGTGGGGAGGTGACTGAAACTGGACGTAGATGTCAAAGGAGACTTTAGCTTTATCTGAAATATATTTTTACTAAGAGAATGTATTTATTCTGTAATTAAAAATTAATATTTAAAACCATTCCAAACAATGATACTGAAACACCACATTTAAGAAAAAAATGAAGCAATTTACTTTCCCCTTACTAGCAGTTCTTAAATGGCGCAGTCTCAACCGCCCCTCTCCCCCACCCCCCGCAGTGGGTGTTCGGAAATGCTTGGTGGCATTTCTTGACTCCCAGGCCATTGGCATTTAGTTCCCTAGGGATGAATGTGTGAGAAAATCCCACCCCACAAAATAGTATCCCAAGCAAATACCAACAATAGTCCTGGTAAAAACACACCACACAAAAGCTCAGGTTGGTTGTATTTGTAAATTCATCTTGACCCTTAACTAAGAATTTTTTGTTTTTGATTTGAGCTGCTGAGATGCCCAGTCCACATTCCATCTGGCCATAAAAGATAGTAAATTTTATAACTGACGGTCTAGAGAAGTAAGTTGAAAAGCATGTCAGGTACTCTGGCCAGGAAGCCCAAGTGGCTTTTGGGTTTTATGCCCCCCTTCTGAAGTATGCGAATATTTCTGAGAATAAGGTTGTCCAGGCACAAGCCCATGCCTTTGCACTTAGCTAGGACTTTAAGACAAATGTCTCATCAGCAAGGCTGAGAGACTTCAAGAGAAATTTTGGAGGGCCCTCCTCTGGTGGTTAGCAGTTCCATATAGGACGAGTTGCCTTCATACCCCCAGGCCTTGGAAAGCAGTTTCCAGCTCCCAGCAATGAGAGCTGTGACAGTGACGCTAGGGAAAACGGAATAATGTGTTCTGTGTTCCCCTTCAGTTCCAGACTCTCTGACACTACTGTGGTACATGCATCCAACAGACATTTATGGAGCAACTACTATATGCCAAGCATAGTGCCAGGTACACGTACACAGAGAATGAGACAGACACACTTGCATTCTAGTGGCAAAGACATGATAAATAGATCGACATCAATCAGATCATTTGAAATAGTGCTATTACAATGAAACAACATGAGTGATACGAGTGAGAGAGACCGGGATGGGGTCTACATATGAGAGCGTTCGGCAGAGGCCTCCTGGGAGGGGAGCTGAGGCTGAGAGCTGGGGCCTGGGGAGGGGAATGATAATCATGCTCACAGTGGCCGCCGTGGAAGGCTAATAATACCCAGCCCTCTGGGACAGCAGATGTGGCTCATATCTTGTGGCTTGTCTGTGTTCCTGAACAGATAATCGTAAGATTATCACAAGAAACATTTATACTGCTGCTTCTTTTGTCTTCCAGCTGTCTGCACCCAGGATTTCACATTCATCTGAGAGAGGTGATTTCATTTGTTTCAGGGGTGTGGCACTAGAGTGTACTGGCAGGTAACCGGCATGGGATTTTAAAACGTATTGTTACCTAGAAACACTTGTATGGCACTTATTTTGTGTCAGGCACTGCTCTAACACTTTGCAAATATTAAGTCATTTTTGTAGTCAAAACAAACCTACACACCGGGTGCTGAGGAGTATTATTATCCTCAGTTCTTGCATGAGGAGATGGACTGTTTCTCCAATCACGGTCCAGAGTCACTACCTTTTATACATAGATGCAACTGCAGTGTGTCTGAAGGCCTCGTAGTTTTTACTTTTTCTATTGCCTAAACTGTGGGAGAAGACAAGACTACAGCCTTAGAGGAAGTAAAAGCCTTACAATCGTTGATGGAATCGGGCGGTGAAAATATCAGCTTCAACATCATTGTGCTTGCAGAGCAGACATGTGCGCAAAACTCCTGCAAATTGCAGCATGGGTGTCTCTGTGTCCATGGGAATGTCAGGCAAAGAAGCACTGCCAGCCAGGCACTCTTTCCCCGCTTTTCTCAATCTGGACAGCTAGGGCTCCCACCTTCACCTCCTGCAGCCAGGCTGCCCCACTGGTGCTTCCTAAGCCAGAGGCAACCCCTCTCTCTCCACTGATTAGGCAGGGAGCTGACCACTCAGCATGGGCTGGACCCGGTCAACCCAGGGTCACCACTGTATGAATGTGATCTGAGAGGCAGTCAGGTGGAAGCAGCCTCTGGAGCCAGAAGGACCTGCAGACTCTGGGCTGGGCTGCCATGAGCACACAGAGGTAGGCAAATGACAAGCAGAGACAGGCAGAGAGAAGCAGGGATGCAGTGACCTGAAGTAGGCCACCAAGCAGCTGAGTGGCTTTCCTGCCCAGCATTCCTGCGCATGGCTGCACCCGACCGATGTCCTTACACTACTCCATCCCCTAGTTATGGAGCTGGTTGGGCCGGATTCTGTCGCTTCTACACAAACAAGGTTTCGCTGGAGCAAAGAGTGTGAGGCCCAGGTTTCACACTGTCCCCTGAGGGCCTCAAGGGCCCTTAAAGGCCTGTAGAAGGAGACAGGTCTTGACGACACTGTGAAGCTTCACTTGTGACCTCTTGCAACCCAAAATGCAAACATCTAGAATTTAGATATCCTGGCAAAGTTCATTTGTCTAAGAAATCCCTTTTTACGGGACAGATATTTTTTCTTGGTACTATGTCCCAGACTTTGGGACAAATCTTTCTTTTTCTGATGGTTTCTCAGTGCTACATGCATGCCTTCCAACGGTGAGCATGAATTTCTCCTCCCGTTAACCACATTAGGCATGGAAAGAATAACAGTGAGTCCAACAGTTTTCTAATTTCAAGCACAGAAGCATGTTTTGTTTGTTTTCTTTGGTCGTTTTAATTAATGTTACTTGAAACCTCAGTATGGAAGAGACATAAGCTGAGCTGCCTCTGGTTTCTTCTCTCTGTACCCCTCCCCCTCTCTCAGCGCAGGCCCCTCCAGAACCTGAGGGCCCTGGAAATGAGCATTCCGTGAACTGCTCAGGACAGCAGATCCTTTCACTCTTATTGTGGGCAAACATCCAGAGGCACCCGTTACATATTATAGACATACTACATAGCCCATCCCAAGCTCTGGAAATGCTCTGGAAATACAGCAAAGTCAAAGACATGCTCCCAACACGACGGAGAGGCGGGCAGATAACATGCCAACAGCCAGCAACCACAGACTGTGCCCGGTACAAGGGTGTCATGAGTACAGTTAGGGCTAGGGGCTCAGATGTGGGAGAAGTGGCCAGGGCTAAGGCAGCTGGGGACAGCTCCACAGAGCAGTTGGGCTTCAGCAGGATTTCGATAGATTTACATGGGAAGAGAAAATAAAATCTGAGGGATGAGGGTGGTGGGCCACCCAAACAAGAAGAGAAACAAGAGCAGGGGTGGAAATATTCCTGGTGTGTCAGGGAAGGTTGGCTGATGCGTCTGGTCAGATAACAGAGTGTTCCAAGTGGGAAAATGGGAAGGGGCCAGATTTCGAATGATAGGCTAGGAAAATTCAACTCATTTGGGAGACCAGCAAGGGTCTGAATGATTCAACTTAGGAGGAAAAAACCATTAGGAAAAAGAAAAACAAGATAAGAGCAAAAATCAGACAGGAAAGCTGCTCAAATGTGGTGTTTGAAAGGTGAAGGGTCAGCAAAGGTCAACATTAATGACACACTTCCCCATTGCTGACCCTGTCCCCAAAAGGGTCACAAGCCTTTGGGGCTGGTAAACACGAGCTGCATTATCTTCCAGTTATTCATCAGGTATCGAAGAGCATGGTGACTCATTTGAAGACACCGAGCCGAGGACTCTGGGGGTCCTGACTCACAGGCCTTCCCAGAAGAATCCTCTCCAGTAATAACATGTGATTGCACCAGACATGGCCGGCAGCAAGTGAGAGCAGTCTGCGACCAGATCGGTGCTTCTCACACCTTTCTTCCTCTGCCCAGATCCAGGAAAGGAAACACCAGACTCTCTCCTGGCCTCAGCATCACCTGACCACAACACACTTAGAGCCAAAGGATTTCAAAGAAAAACAGCTTTATATCGGAACCTCTCCCAAACCATCACAGTGAGACACACAGACGTGCACGTGCATACAGTCAGCCTTGAGGTAGGCGTGGGCATTGCTGCTATCCTGAAGGATGGGCCTGATGCTACAGCCTTCCATGGGAAAATGGTATAAGACGTTCCTTACCAGACACAGTTTCATAGTGACACACTCGGGCTCATCAGCTCTGTCTGTCTCTATCTTTCTGTTTCTGTCTGTCTGTCTCCCTCTGTCCCCTACATAATCAAAACCCCAGATACACAGAGAGGGCACGTTTTAGGGGGTGGGAGGAAAAGGCATACAGAGTCTACGTATCCTGCACAAGGCCCCCCAAAAAGACAGTGCATCGCCACCCTCTCATCCTAATCCCCAGTTCCAGAGGCTGTGTTCTGTCCAACAGCTCTGCAGGGCAGATGAAAATGACATCATCAGAAAGGGACAAAGAGGAAGAGGGACAGCCACCCGTACATTCGTTATCAGCAAAGGAAGGCTTTCCGGAAGGTTGTTCCAGACTTCCCAGCACCTCCCTCTGAATTCGTGGGAGCTTGCTCCTGAGGCTCTGGGGACTGAGGGGAGGGAGCACGCAGTGACCTTGCAGTCAAGAGAGCACGTCAGCCACAAGTCAGCAGTGACTCAGCACTGATGAGAAGGCAAGACCTCCCTGCGATGACCAGCTCCTGTCAACACAGGACTCATCCACCTCCCAGCACCCATGCCCACACTCCAGGAGGGAACTCTTACACCAGGCTCCTGGTAACAGAGCCTCTCTTCCACAGTGAACATGCCATCTCCCCTTCACTGGTTTTCTGTGCCAACTAGTTTTCTAAATTTTATGAATACAATAATGTGTACCTGATTTTTAAAAATTCAAACTGTACCAAAGGCTGTGTAATGAAAAGTAACAGAGTTTCAGTATGATTTTCTAGCTCTTGATGCATTCATGTAAAGCAGCTTCACATGACTGCCATTTTTGTAGATGAGGAAATTAACTTGATTTGTGTGTCCTTCCATTCCTGCTCTCCTCCACCCTGTCCCTAACTGCTGACCCCTTTACCAGCACTACATGGCACCAAGCTTCATAACTTTTATGTTTGTGGTTTATCTAGAGCTTGATTCTTAAAATTAAAAACAAACAACAAGCATTTATGATATTCTGATTATGCCAGT
Source organism: Eonycteris spelaea (assembly GCA_003508835.1). Classification (NCBI taxonomy): domain Eukaryota; kingdom Metazoa; phylum Chordata; class Mammalia; order Chiroptera; family Pteropodidae; genus Eonycteris; species Eonycteris spelaea. The sequence continues at coordinate 229,797 of PUFA01000425.1, forward strand.
TGTTCTTTCCAGAAGCAAGTGGGGACCCTCAGAGAAGAACACGTAGATGAGTCACTAAAGTTGTGCTGCCCAAAGGGAAGTTAGGAGGAAGACTGGGAAGGGGATGGAGGGTGTATTTAAGTTATTTTTCCTCTGCACATTGAAAGCATTTCTCAGCTCTGACCAGTGCATGTCAGGAAGGATGGAAGGAACAAAATCATGGGCCTTTATTTATGCATTCCTCCATATTTTTTGAGTACCAACTATGTGCTAGGTACAATGATAAATGCTTAAGATGCATATGAGACTATTTCCCACCTTTAAAATGCTCCTAAGGAAGAGACAGGAAAATCAAAGACAGTGTGTAAAGAGTGAAAGCTCCAAGAAGCAGGGATTGTTTTTTTGTTCTGTTCACTGCTGTAATTTTGGTATTTAGATTAGCCAATTACTGAATGAATGAGTGAATGAATGAATGAAAGAATGAATGCCAGAGTTATGCAAATTGGAAGGGGATTGGGAATGGGGAAAGGGGATCAAACAAGGGAGGATAGAAGAACAAGAGGGGATAGAACTGTGAGATCAGTAAGGAGGAGACCTGGAGGGTGCCTGCCTCAGGCTTTAATGCTTAGAGAAGGTCCGCAAAGACAGTTTGGGTTGAATACTGAAGACCAAGTAAGAGGTGCACATGGATGGGACAGAGTTTGGGAACACGGCAGGGCATGACATGAGAACAACAAGAGGGAGCAATTCATAGAGGGATTTGTGTGCAGGGCTGACAAGCCTGGCCTTTCTCCAGGGGTGATAGGAAATCTTGGAGGGTTGTCAGCAGAGGAGCAGCCTGGTCAGGTAGGTTTTAGAAGCACCTCGGTGTAGGCAGGATGGAGGTGATGGGGCTGGAGGTGGGGGTCCGGCGAGAGGGCTGAGGCTGTCTCTGGCATGAGACATGGTGAGAAGCCGAACTAAGGCCTGAGGTTGGAGAGGAGGACTCAGCCCTGAGAAACATGTAGGAAGTAGGCTCTGGACAACATGCAGGATGGCTCACCATGAACTCCTGATGTGAGCGGCTGAGGAGGTGGTGGCATCGTTTACAAGAGGACTGAAAGAACAGCAGTGCGTTCAGCAAGTTTTGAGGCTCTCTGGACCACTGCATTCTGTGTATGTGAGACTTCCAGAGGGGTGGATCTATTTAGAGATCAAAGCAATATTGCCAAGTAAGTGGTAAATGAAGCCATGGACAGAAAAACCTGAGGGTAATAGGCATATTAAAGTATATGAGAAACACCGCCTTTAAGAATGGACAGACGACGAGAAGTGAAGCAGACTGGGAGAGTTGAACTGGGAAAAGGGTGTCGCTGTTTGAGTGCAGGGGTGTGTGTGCATGAATGAATGAACGAATGAATGAGTATATTGAATGATTTACCCTTCTTTTCATTGTAGCTTTCCTCCCCTGAAGTAACTTCAAGCACTCGACTGCACAACTAGATTCTGTCCCCACTAACCTTGGGGTAACAGCTGCCAGAGGCACGGCCTAGTTCTGGATGTGATTATAAAGTTTCTCTAGGATTTTCAGGAAATGTTGGAAATCACAAAGCGTCTCAGTAGTTCTCCAACCAGTGGTTTCTCTGGCAGTTAGCTTTCAAAAAAAAAAGTAATTAACTGTTTATTTTAGAATAGTTTTAGGTTTAGAGAAAAGTTGAGATGATAATACAGAAAATTCTCATCTACCCAACCCCTAAGTTTCCCTGATGGTTAACACCGGCCTTTAGTGTGGTACCTTTGTCATAACTAATGAGCCAGTTCCGATACCTTATTATTAACTAAAGGCTATACTTTATTCGGATTTCCGTAGTTTATACGTAACGTCCTTTTTTGTTGTCGTTCTAGGAGAGCGTCCAGGAGACCACATTACACTTAGTTGTCATGTCTCCTTACGCTCCTCTGGCTGTAATAGTTTCTCACACTTCCCTTGCTTTTGATGACCTTGCCAGTTTTAAGGAGTACTGGTCAACTTTTATAGAATTTCCTTCTATTTGAATTTTTCTGACGTTTTTCTCATTATTAGACCAGAGTTATAGTTTTTGAGAGGAAGACCATAGAGGTAAAGTACCGTTTCCATCACATCTTATCAAGGTATATACTGTCAGCATGAGTTATCGCTATTGATGTTGACCTTGGTCATGCGGCTGAGGCCGTGTTTGTCAGGTTTCTCCACTGTAATGTTACTCCCTAACCTCCTGCCATACTGTGCTCTTTGGCACACATAGTGGAGAGTTGTGTTTCCACTTCTTTAGGGAGGAAGCAGTTAACTTTCTACAGCTCATCCTACCTCTTCATTTGAAAGAAACTTCGCTCTAGCCTCCTTTCTTCTCTTTCAGACCCTCTTTTAATAACACACAGACTTGTCAACTATGGAACTTGACTTTAAAGAGATCTTTTATGAAGCTTAACATTCCTAAATGTATCTAAACATATACACCTCAAAATACCACATGACAAGATTTTAAAATGCAGGTAGCGACTTCCCTCCAGGACGCACTGGTTTACTGCTGGTTTACTGGTTTAGACATCAGGCATGGCTGTTCTGTTCAAAACAAGCCTGGAAGGATGTCTTGTCCAGGGGCCCATCTGACAAGCCTTCACCCCTTGTTCGCGCTGCTGCTGTCATGTATGAGGCTGGCCTAACTTAAAAGTCAGGAATAAGTAAAAAAAAAAACCGCAAGAGGAGGATCAGAAAGGAAGTACTTAAAAAGAATAAAGGACATTTCACTGTATTATACAGATAAACAATGTCCTACTTTTTTACACTAATAGCACTCATGTCTATAAACCAAGAGCATTGCAGTAAAGGCATGAAATGTGATTAGAGAGTGCATCATTATACAAAAAGTAAGGTAAATAATTCCACACAAGATTGTAAGAAAGAAGATTATTTAAAAATATAATGAAACTTTAATAAGAATTATTGCCATGTGACTTAGGAAACATAGTGCTTATATCTTAGCATAATCAATTTTTATAATTTACTAAAAAATTATTGTACTCTAATAAGATAAGACACTACCTCCCTACTTTGGTTCCCTCCAGTGTCTGTCCTGCTGCCCTCAGGGGCCTCTCCACAGGGTAAGGAAAGCAAGGAAGTAAAAAACATAAACTGTTTTTCTCTATCACTCTATTTTCCTCCTTATTGCCTGGACTTTGAAGTTCAATGTCATGTAAACATTAACTTGCTTCTTAAATAAAGCCATGAAGAACAAACTGTGGCCTGAGCATATGATTTATCCAAATACTTTCCCATGAGCTCTAAGGATTCTAATTTTTTCTCTACCAGTATGTCTCTATCTCATAGAATTAGTTTGGAAATAGTCTTATCATTATTATTGTTATTATTATTTTGTTATTGAAGTGTTTTCCAAAGAATGCCTAACAGATGATTTCAGATGGTAATATCTACTAAGTTTCTTTTTAAATATATTTAATGTAAAAAAATTTTTTTTTTGATTTAAAGGAAAAACATGTTAAATAGTACAAGTGGTAAAAGGTAGAGCAAAAATGATCACTGGCTAAAGTTTGGGATTCACTGATCTCTTGCATTAATCAGTTTCACAGGTGAAATTTACTGTACCCATAAAGCCTGAATTGTCTTATTATAACTTTGGGAATAACTCACAGTAGCTAAGATGGTACATTTATTTTTTTTGCTAGTCACCAGCATCACCTACCTACATTAATAACAATTTTCTTTAATAATACAATTGTATGGATCATGAGAGTCTTGTAAACCCTTTAAAACAAATCACATGCCCCTTTAACATAATCTTTGCAAGACTGGTGTCAAAAGAGAGGTTTCTCTGAATTTGCTATGGATATGTTTTTACATTTTCTCCTAGGTGGCATTTTATTTTTTTTTCCAAATTAAATTTAAAATAAAATTATAGTGACTTTTCCTAACATTGAGAACTTTAATATATGTTGCTGACTTGCTGAAGAAACCGTCCCTTAGTTTTGAGATCTTGTTTTTATAAAAATGATATGTTTCACTTATTTCTTTTTACCCCCATTATGGTATATTCTTTTGCAATGTATGTGTCATTTAGAGTTGGCTTGCTGGACCAGAATTATGTAGCCTGTATGATCTTGAATAACTAAAAGACTGATATTAAGAACATGTTAATTTCCTTAACCTTTTTTTTCTTCTGCACTGAGATGTTTTTCCTTAACACATTATATACTTTTGAGCCTTTGCTGCATTACTGTGTGTGGTTAATCCCTCTCAACTGCAGGAAGCCTAGATATTTATAAATTTCCTCCGTGTACTAGTTCTGTTTAGCTGGCCTTTTCTAAATACCAAACTGACCAGTTGCAGTCAATTGTCACTTCCCTGATCACTCTGCATTTATCCATAAGTAAAATTCTTGGTTGTTTTAATTTGCTTTTGAGAATTGGCATAGACAGAACAAATGGCTACTATATTAGAGTTCTGAATTTATCTTAAAATATAATCACTGCTGTTTATGTTTACGTTTCAAAGAGTACATTTGTTGCTATTCTGGTTTTCTACTATTCTTTTATCTTTATAAATACATCCTTCATTTCACAAAGTGACTTAACTTGTGTCACTGATTCTAGGGTCAGTGACAATGCTTCTAATTAACTATGAAAACACAACTATGTTTTTGTCACATTCTTCTTGAATAAAACATTCACATTCTTTCCATTCATAAACATTCTCCAATCTCTTCCTCTCTCTCCTTCCCTGCCTTCCCTCCTACCTTTCTTTCCTTCCTTCATCAAACATTTATTAAGCATGTACATGTCAGGCACTATGCTAGATGAGGGAAACCAATGAAGGATCAACATTTGGTCCCCCTGAAGATATTCTGTTGATGCAGAATCTTTTCTTTCTGTTTATTCCCAAGGTTATTTGGAGAAAATACACTAATTAAATTCATGGGAAAGAAAGCCAACAATGAACAGCTTTCACTGAGTTGGAGAAAAAGTATGTCACCAACCTTTAGCTGTTGCAGAGTAATCTTTCTTCTTTTTGGACTCTGGCTATATCAACAATTCTTCTTTTCCCCAAGAACCGGCTCTGGGGAGGGCATCCTTCCTCCTTTAGTGTAGATAACCTTGGGTGAGAATGTGTGGATGGACACCAGTTGGATGAGACTCACAGCAGCAGGAGAGTCCTAGAAAACGTAGGTACCTGCACTTGTTTGGTGTGGCTGCCTAAAGCCTCTGGTAGAGAGCTCCTGTAGAAAACCACAAATGCACAGGAAATTGGAGAAAATCAGATAAAGGCAAACCATTAAATGACACATGTACAGAAAGGAAACAGTTAAGAATTAACCCAATTCATTTAAGGCTATAAGAACCAGTGGTGCAACGGTTTAGTTAATAAATAGCTAGTCTCCAAAGGTAGGGCATTTGAACCAAATGACAAAGAGCTTTCAGAGCTATCAGGGGGCAGGTGGATGGAGAAGTGGACTCATCCTAGAGAATCGCAAATCACTGTGGGAAGGAGGAGCAGGCACTGTATACTAGACCACTGTAGACCCAGACATCCATTCATCTGTACATGCCCATACATACATCTATCGATCGATTCAGCAAATACTTGTTGCGTTCCACTGTTCTAGATAATGGTGATGAGGATACAGCAGTAAGCATGCCCTCAGAGACTTTAAAATTCAGCAATATATAGCGGGTACATTGAACATCAATTGGAATTTAGGTAGGGATTACACAAAGAAAAAGGCAATGTTTGAACTTGAGCCTGCTGAGTTTAGCGTTTTGTTTGTTTGTTTGTTTCTTGTTTTTTTTTTTTTTTTTTTTTAATATTAGGGTCCAAAGGACCTTCTAGTGGAACAGGCTATCACCTACTCCCTCATCCTTTCCCTAGTCTGAGGTTGTCTCCTTCTTTTTCCATTCTCTCAGCTTAGCAAGACCATCTTACATCTTTAGATGCAGGCCCATCTATACTTAGGCCTCCACTCCTGCCCTAACAGGGAACATGAGACCCTTGGCTGTTCTGTGCTTAGCTAAGAATCAGCTTCTTGAATTTCTAATTTCTTCACTGTTTTTGATCTCTACAAATTGAGTTCAAGTTCCTGAAATGTCCCAGACACAATATTTATCCAATGTCCTCTATTTAACAGATACCCATCAATCTACATGATCTTACTCAAATCCTAACCTATCCCTGAAGAATTGTTGTGTAGAGTATGATAGCCTGGGCAGAGTACCTAGGAACTGTAGTCAAGGGACAGAGGTGAGCAAAACCAAATGTGAGATGGGTTAAATGTGTGGGAAACAGGTCAGGAGTCCTGTTAGTCCGTAGGGATCATAGTTTCTAGGGAACACATTGCTTCTAGAAGATGTTCCCAGAAATATCTCATCCTATGTTGTGATTTGGAGATAGTTTAGTGGTGAGAGTAAGGGGTCTCTTTGCAAATAAAATCAGGAAAAAGACCACTTGTAAATTCAAGCAAAACAAAAGAGTATAGGACAGAAACTATTTGTGGAAGGGTGAGCATCATTGAAGAGATGCGGGAAGGAGAAGCTGAGGAGTGTTTTATCATTGTGTCTCCAATACTGTGCAGGTGGGGAGACGACTGACTGGTCTTCTGGTCCATTTGGAAGGCAGAACCCATACAACAGACATGTGATGCCATAATATAATCCATTCTTTCATTCTCCTAGCTTTTTGCTTGTTTTTTTTTTTTTTTTTTGAGTATACACTGTGGTCTAGATATCACTGAAGGTAAAATAATAGACAAGACACAATCTCTTTCCTCTTGGAGCTCACAGTTTAATGGGAAATGCAAGCTTTTGAACAACTAATCAAAATACCACAATTTGGGGTTTCTGACAGCTTCCTTGGGACCTTAAAGCAGGGGCAATGCCACACTTCTCAGGAGGGTTTAGGAAAGCATTTCCAAGGAAGTAACCTTTCTGTTGTGTTCTAAAGAACAAGGGTTTTTCCATGGCAGAATTTTTTTTTTTTTTTGGTCTCTACTTAACTCTTCTTAATGGGAAAGGTTGTTTAGGACTAGTCTACCATGAATAGTTCAATTTTCTTGGCAAATATAGCTCTCATTGTAAAACTAAAACTCCACTTAAATTTTAGAACTAGTTTGAAAATCACTCATTTGAGCCTGAACCGGAAAAAGTTTTTGAACCTACTAAGCCAAGGACTAAATCTTTGAGCAGAGTTAGAAGACATGGCAACTGAGAGACCTGGCCTGATTGGCTAGACACCTCTATATCTCTTTAGCAACGAATGACTGGTAACCGGCTCAACCTGGGAAGTTTTAGGGCATGTAAGAGCAAGTTCCAAATTTCCTAAATAAAAGTAAAAATGTGTATGGGAGTGCAGCAGGGGCTTCTTCCACACTCAAAGGAAGCACTTCCAAATAGTTTCTAGGAGGACTTGAATTTTTATTTTCCCAGGTCCCTAAACCTTCAGACCTGAAGGCCCTGTATTAAGTTTGCTAGGGCTGCCATAAAAAATACCAGACTGGGTGGTTTAAACAACAGAAATTAATCTCCTCACAGTTCTGGAGGCTCAAGATCAAAGGTTGGTGTCCTCTGAGGCCTCCAGATGGCTGCCCTCTTGCTGTGTCCTCACGTGGCCTTTGCTTTGTGTGTACACATCCTTAGTGTATGTTTTTTTGTTGTTCAAATTCACTCTTCTTTCAAAGGGAGTAGTCAGATTAGATTAGGGCCTCATTTTTAACTTAATCACTTCTTTAAAAGCCCTATCTCCGAATACAGTCATATTTTAAACTACTGGGTGTTAGGGCTTCAGTATATGAATTTGGGGGGACACAATTCAGTCCATAACAGCCTCCTTCTGCAGATTCTTGCTGTCTAGTTGCCCTGTTATTCACTGTGTGGAAAGCGGCATGAACCACAGAGAAAGCCAGTGACCATAAGGCCATCTACTTAAAAGAATGCCTGCTTCAAACCAAGAGAGAAGTGGAAGTCTTGGGATCTGGCACCCCTTGTGCATATCTGCACTCTGTTGCAGAGAGAGCCTCTTTTCACCGGCTTCCCAGGATTTCTTCCTGCGTTTCATCTTCCTGAGTTTTCAGAGTGACAAAGAAAGTTTCTACTAGAGGCTGCTGAAATGTCTACATATTTTGCGCCTTAGGTTAATATGGGAAAGATAAAAATCATTGGCCATCAGAGGCTTCAGACTAAGGAGTTGTCAAAGATCTCAGGTTGCCTTTACAAGCAAACTACAATGTAATAACAGAGCCAAGGCTAGAGGAAGTAAAAGAATTCTGCAAGGCACAGTTAGTAGCACTCTGAACGTTACTGTTTCCTGTTTGCTAACAAACCTCATTCCTTCACAGTGGCCTTGCTCAGTGTTAACAGGTCCTGTTTGCCAGTGGCTCTGGGTCAATTCATTGAAAGGCCGTTGTTTCCATTTTAGCCCACCTCTTCGCTTCCTGTCCCTCTCAACAGTTTCTTCAATTGTTTCTAATCCCTGTCAATCCTCCCACTACCCCTTGTTTTCACTTCCTCCAATCCTTTCAAGCATCTCTTGGTTCCTCCAAGCCTTTGTCCCTTTCCCCTTTTCTTTATTAATCCTAGTTCAACATTATCCTCCATCCCACAGATCCCTCCCTGGAGTACAAACTCCCATTCTTTAGCCCCTTCCATTATGTCAATCTTTCCCCAACCCCGCCCACCCCTCCCCAACCCTTCCACAACCTCAGAGGGAACGCATGCATTTTAATGATGATAAATACAGCCCAAATGCCTATCAAAAATGCTGTACCAGTTTATACTCACATCGAAATAGAATTCTATGAAAGGGCTTGATCTCAGAAACACCTTCACCGATACAATTCGAACTAGCTGATATTATATTTTGTGAAAATCAACATGCTAACTGCCATTTTATCTTGTTTTCTCGATAACTAGTAATGTTGAAAATCTTGTCATACGTGATTTTTGGTTAATTGTATTTATGATTCTGTGAATTGCCTGTTCATATTCTTTGTTCATTTTTCAATTGGGTCGCCTTTTTCTTATATTTTTATATATTTGGACTCGTATGTATTATTAGACTTTTTAAATTTTATATATCACAAATACTTTCTACTTGATGACCCTTGCCTTCTCACTAACTGAGCCAACAGACTGAACATTCCTTAAAATGCTGTTAAACATATAATGGAATATTGGCTAAAGAAAATTCCGCAAAAATGTTAAAAAGTTATTAAAAGAATTCTATGCAGTATGAATTGCTGTCAATTTTATAAATATGTAAAAGAAGTAAATATGGTACATTCGATCAGTGAATTGAGTTTGAGCAAATGGGTGTTCTTCCTTTACCGGCATTGTATGGTCTCAAATAGCTCAAAGTATGAATGTATTTCTTAGTTTTATAGTCCATTTTCCCCTCATCTGCGTTATCTTTCTTTTCTTTTTAATCACACAAGCAATATGTTTTATTGTGGAAAGATTTAAAATGGTACACACAGATGTAGCAGACATTTTCTCCGCCTCCCCAGTTGAGTCATTCCCCCTCATCCATGAGAGAAAAACTCAGGTTTTGTTCACGTGGCCCCTCCGGCTTGTCAACTGGATTACTTAATTCTCTAATTTTACTACTCTATTTATGGATTTTTGAGAACGTTACATTAAGAGGAGGGGGTAGGAGAAACCCAGAAGTCTTGCCTCAGACTCAGGTAGCCTCGTGAATATGGTGAGATTGCCTCAGGTCTGGGGACTCTCAGGTTACAAGTCATATATCATAAATATGTTGTAGACACAGACTCAGAGAGCTATGAATGTGCACAAAATTCTTTAGAGCCAAACAATACACACTCAGGCCTGATTACCGGATGCGTGTGCTGCAAAACAGACATAATGCTTACATAGAAGTAGAACCTTCTCTTCCACATGTTCTTTTAATTTTTTTGTTATAAAATATTTCACGCCCAAATAATTTAACATATAAGAGATAAAGAGGTCTCAGGACCCTGTACACTCTTAAAAATGGAGGACTCCACAGAGCTTTTGTTTATATGGGTTATATCTAGCAATAATTACCATGTTAGAAATTAAAACAGAAAATTCAACAATATTTAATTTATTTTAAAATTATAATAATAAAGTCAATCCATGTTAACACACTAAATTTTAAGAAAAATATATTTTCCCAAAGGAAAAAAAAAAGTAATGAGAAGAACCTCACTGTTTTACATTTTTGCAAATCTCTGTCTGGCTCAGTAGGATACAGCTGGATTCTCATATCTGCTTCTGTATTTCCGTCTGTTCTAATGTTATTTTGGTTGAAGTACATGAAAAGAAATTGGCCTCACAGGGAGGTGTAGTTGGAAATGAGGGAAATATTTTAATAGCCTTTTTAGATATTACGTATACTCTCTTTTGATATTACCCCCAAATGCAATACATGATAGCTTCTTAAAGTTAGTAGAATCTAAAACTACATCAATGAACTTTGCAAATTCTGTTACAATAAAAATTCACTATTTTGCAATTGGAATGGATTTTTTTATCCGTGTATCAGAATGTTGTAATTTCATGCAGATCACTTGGAAAACACTGGTTCACTAGTGTAGCGTTATTAAACTAGGTCCACATATTCTTTGGTACTCCTCCTCCCTTTAAGAGGTGGCGCTTAGTCTCCCTCTCCGTGAGTGCGGACCATACATAGGACTCACTTCTAATGAATAGAATGTGGTGGAAATTACAGATGTGACTTCTGAGGGTATGTAAGGATATAGAAAACATTGGGGCTTCCATCTTGCTCCCTTTCTCTTGGGTCATTTGCTCTAAGGGAAGCTAGCTGCCATGTGGTGAGGATCCTCAAAGCCTTGTGGAGAGGTCCATGTGGTAAAGAACTGAGGCTTCCGGCCAAGAGCCATGTGAGTGGAACTCTGGAAAGCAGATGCTCTAGCTCTAGTCAAGCCTTCAGATGACTGCGGCCTTAACAGAAATCTTGATGCGAATGCAGGGGAAACTCTAAGTCAGAACCATCTGCATAAGCCACTCCCAAATTTGTGACCCACAGAAACTGTGAGATAATAAATGCTTGTTGTTTTAAATCACTATGTTTTGGAGTAATTTGTTCTGCAACCACAGATATCTAATATACTGAGTTATGCAAATATTCCAAATGTTGACACAGTGTTCAATAGAAGAAAAACATCACATTTGCTAATATCACCACCACGTTCGTCAGAAGAATTTTTAAGCATTGGGAAACTATCAAGATATATGACAGATATGGTTTTCAAAATTCTAATTTTTGCTTAAAAGACTAAATTTTATCATTGGCAACAAGTAATGTCAATTGTTCTCCTTGAAGTGGCAAGCTCACTTTGTTCATTTTGTAGAAAATGTCTACCAAACACCCAAGTCCAAAGAATCACGCTGTCAGTCATTCAAGTAAAAGTGTTTTTTGGAAGAGTCTAGTTCAGCTAGCAAATAAACAAGCACAGAATTGCTTTTGGTTGAGCAAGTGACACCTATTACTACTTCCAGGGGAAGAGTTCCACTGTCTGGAGGATAGCAAATAGCATTACAATACCTGCCACCAGCAACAGCAGTCCCAGGATGTCAACACGCTCCACGGTTTGCACGTGATGGGGTTGCCAAGAAACATGGGACTCGCACAGGCGCTGGATGGAACAATGCCTTACTCACATAGAGAAGAGAAAGAACAGGATTAGTTTTAATAGTAAGCGTCCCTCATGGCCAGCATGCACAGTCTGCATGCCCTCTTCTTGCGCTGCAAGCAAAATATCTCATGCCCTCCCTGCCAGGAACAGATATAGCAGTAGGGCTGGGCAGGTGCCATATGACACACACACTTTAGCAGAACAAAGAGGTACACATCAAGTCCGGAACAGGGAAAGATATTCCCAAACAAAGTGAGATGTCCAGCACAGGCTGTGAGAGTTCTTTATCTCTTTGTTAAGGAAATGTTCTGGCACAAGGCATGTACTTATATGAATGTATATAGGGGTTGAAAAACTGCATACTGCCTTTCTCAACACTTTTCCTCAAGACAAACACTGTACCCTGGTATTCAGCAGACTTGCTTTATACATACATCTTATTCTGTCACACACATATATATATATATATATATATATATATATATATAATCTCCTCAAGCTTCAAAATTGAGTAAAATGAAATTTTTTTTTACATCTTCGTTAAGGATATTAGGTGAAACTGCCTCCCCCTCCTGTACAAGAGCATTGGTGCAAAATACAATAACTAAATATAGCTCGATGCCACTGCCTTGATTCATGCCAAGATGCTAGCAGTTTTACACACTATTTTAAATTTAAATGTCGATAGTTAAAAATGCAAATAAATCTTAGTATTGCTGTGAAACAGTTTTGACCTTGCAGATCCCTCAAAGGGTCTTTAGGACCTCCACAGCTAGCACAGAGGAATGTGGTAACATAGAATTACTAGTAGTCAGTGGGGGAAGTAGTTATAGCTGCCCAGGCTGGTGGGCAAGTGTTTACTTCACTTAAAGATTGTTAAGAAAAAACGAAATTACTATGAGTTCTGTCTATCATAGTTCTGAAAAATGTGTTCATTTGCCTGCTTAGAGGTACATATATTTCTTTCCAGAAACGCAGTGATGATAGGTCTTATTCCCTCTCACCCCTGCACCCTAACCCTCCCATTTTTACTCAGTAACTTTCAGTCCCTCAAATGTCCTGCAATTCTCTTTTAGTCATTCTTTCCCTTCAAAGGCTCCAGTCTCAAATCCCAACCCCACCAGCTGCTCCCTTCTAGGTAGGTGATCAAAGCGGCTTCCAGGGAAAAGGTGAAAAAAGGCCGTGGGGCCGACAGGTGTCGCTGGGGTCTGAGGAAGAAGGCTAACACGTGGTGGTGAACGGACTGCGCAGCCATAGGGCCAGTGCCACAGGATCCTCTCACAAAAGAGGCGGCAAGTCAGGAATCACAGATCCTGCTACTGTCCACACCCATCTCCACTACCCACAGCTTTGATTCCTGCAGACATTGCTAGAAGTAGTATAAGGGCTGTGGGACACGCACGTGGAGCCCTGTGTGGGTTATGCCCTTAGGGCCAAGGCCTTCACTTCTTCCCAGACAGACAATGCAGGGATGGGAACAAGGGGCCCCGAGGCAATCTAGCTACAGGTCCGTCTCCAGACGCCCGGAGGGGGGCAGAACGTCTGCAGCGGCTCCAGGCCGAAAACACCGAAGCGCGCCGAGGGAGCGCAAGGCTGGGGTGAGCGGGTGGGGGGCGTGCGCGCGGGCGGAGGGAACCGGAACGCTGCACCGCGAAGCGCGGAAAGGCTGCGGCCAGGTCCCTTCCCTCCGAAGTCCGGGTTTCTCTGACTCAAGGACGCCCCCTGGAGGTCAACACTCCGCAACACCTCTCACTCGTCTACCCCTTCAGAAACCGCCTCTAGGGCCAGTTCTGTCCCACTTTCCGCTTTCAAAAAAAAAAAAAAAAGAAAAAGAGCGCAGTTCCGGGGTGGGGACCCCAGGGGCTTTCTGGGAAATGGAGTCACGGGCGAAAAGATTCTGGGAGTCGTAGTTCCTACTGTGCACTTTCCGCACGCGCATTTCCGTTTCACGTCACAGCTTCTGATGCCCCGCGGTGTGTGAGAGAGGACACGTTCATCTGGGCACAGTCAGCCTCCCACTCCCACTCCCACTGCCGGCCCTTCAGGCTCCCTGTCCGGTGGGGTGGAACGTGACAGACGGACTTGGGTGCTCTTTCAGTTAGACTTGCTAATTGTAATTGGGTAATTACAGCGGCATGCGATAGCTCCCAAGACGCAGGACGTAAGGACAGCGCGTTAAAGGCCGGTCGGAGAGGCCTCAGAACCGACATCTTAGGGTGTAGCATAGGACCAGGCCGAGGGGCGATGAGTCCAAATTATGGGGCCTTGAGACCCTAGAGTCCCCAATGAACAGGACTAGGACCTCGAAAGGGCCCTTGAGGCAGACTGAAGAGATGGGCCTTGTCCCCGGACAGTGTAAAAGCTGTCGTCGGTTTCAGGCAGGGGCGTGCTGTGACCCGAACCTCATTTTATTAAGGTCACTGTGGCTGCAATTTAGAAGGGTCGCAAGGGGAGGACATTGGAGACCAAGCACTAATCCAGGAGAATGAGAGCCAGTAGCGGCAGTGGCAGTGTGATGATGAGGGCACAGGGAGAGGGAGATGTTGAGGATGTCCAGATTTCTGATGTGGTCGGCTGTCATGTCTGCAGATATTTTTACCTGAAATTCTTATGTCTCAACCTCCCAAAAGACTTGAGGGGGGTCAACGAGTGAGCGCATGTGCAAATCCATTCACAAAACTATTCAGATGCACAATTTGACCCAAAGGACATTCATGCAGAGCTGTATGGCTCTCAGTTACCCCACCCTTGTGAGCACACTGATAAATAAATACACACAGCCATATAGCTACTCATGATCACCTACATACTCACACATACTCCCTGCCCCAGCAAGGGTCTGCTAAATGTATCCGTCACCTCAGCTCCAAGAGCCTCTGCCCAGAGCTAGAGCTGAGGATGCCCTGCCACTTCAGGCTAAATGTGGCCTCCCAAAAGGACATATGTTGATTTCTCTGGGTCTCTTTCTGGGAACTTCACATACAGCTCAGTTTTATCTTTCCTACTATATCTACATCCACTATAACTCTAACTCTTCCTAGTCACTTTCCTGCCACCTTGTCCTGATGGAAGGGAGAAATGGGACTTGAATCGGATAAGGATTTTGCATATCTGAGTGTGTTTGCTGCGGGTCTTCCCAGAGCAGTGGTTCTGGACATATTTGTGCGCGCTAGAGTCTTTTAACAAGCCAATGAAAGCTGTGAACTCTCTTCTCAGATAACCACACATCTTAATATTCACACTACTTTGAAAATAAAATTGAAACCTATCTGCGGGGCTTTGGTTAAGAACCTCACTAGAAGTAGATCAGAAGGTCAGTTACCTGGTTGCACTCTCTACAGTCTTCAAGTGGCTCTAGAGGGGAGTGAGTAGGGCTTCAAGCGGGCAGAGGAATCAGGGTGTGAGAAAAGGGCACGTCCTCTTATCCATCTGTAACCCTTGGTTATGGAACCACGCTGTCAATCTTGCAGGTCCGCTGCTGGGCAGTCAGTCATTTAGCTGGGTAGTGGAAGAGTCAGCCAGGCAGGCAGTTAAAGTTTATCAAATGTTTAGTATTTAGGATTAGGAAGTAGGACAGTTAGAAAGCCAGTATGTCAATCAAATGATTTGTGGTTTAGAAACTTAATTGACTAATCCGCTGGCCACTCAGGATCCATCAGGATCGATCAGTTGGAAGGTCAATTTAATAGTTAATCTGTCTATCAAGGTGCCAGTGTTGAGGACACTAAACAGCAGGTTCATCAGTGGGACAAAAGGGCAGTTGAGGTGAGACCATCCGGATACTGAGTGCGTTTCTACTTGCTGCATCTGAAGACAGTGTCCACAGGTGGAGAAAAGAGTTGACTCCTAGGCCACCAGAGGGAGCTCCAGTTTGATGGGAACAAGGAAAGAGGAAAGGCTGCAGAGAAAGGGCCGGGCCTAGTTGTCACTAGAGGGCAGTGTGGCATCCCTTCATTTCCTAGCCTCGCATACTGGAGGTTCAACTTCAGGCTTTGGAAGCCCCAGTTTCTGGCTAGCTTTTGGAGCAAGGCTTTTGAAAGGGATTCTCATCTGGGGAGTTCCTAACTAAGATATGTTTGGCTCAGAGCTGGGAGGAAGCTGGCCAGTTGCCCACCAGGAGAAAGACGTGCCTTTCCTGGCCATCTCTGCCAAGGGCACACCAGCACTGGGGAGGAGGAAGAAGGGAGGGGAGAGCGCCTCACCAGTCTGCCCCAAGAGCACAGAGGGGAGCGGGTCCCTAGAGCTGAGGCAGGGGGGCAGGATCCGTCTTCTGTTTAGGTGCATGTCACCTCCCAGGCTGTTTGTCCTTCAGCCTTCCTAAGGGCCCAGGAAGAACCAGACCAATGGCCTAAAGCCTCCAGACTTTCGTTCTTTTGCTTAACTCTGTGGTCAGCTGCTTCTTCCAAAATGGACAGCAACTCTAACTACAGCAGGAGATGGAGATTAGATATACATAATAAAGGAAACATGGGGGAAAGGACAAGCGGTGAGCTTAGTACACCTTGGGGAATAATTGAGTTGTGTGTCCATAAGCTGTCAAACACAGCACTGGGCACAAAGGCAGGAGTCAGAAAAGTCAAGTTCTCCCCACCTCACCTACCCCCCAAGGGAAATGTGTGGGCCCAGAGAGTTGTATCTCCCAGTTATGCCTAGAGCATGATGCTAGGCCTCCAGGTGGGCTTCCTGGCTTAACAAAATGGGCAGGGACGTAGTCTGGTTCCAGCTGGTTTTTGTGATTTAGAGCAGTTAAAAGAATAGCTTGGGGGCAGTAATGACTGCTGCCATTGTCTAGGAACCCCATGTGCCTGGCGCTTTAGGTACACTGTCTTGTAGGAGGTGTC
Organism: Eonycteris spelaea; assembly: GCA_003508835.1. Taxonomy (NCBI): domain Eukaryota; kingdom Metazoa; phylum Chordata; class Mammalia; order Chiroptera; family Pteropodidae; genus Eonycteris; species Eonycteris spelaea. The sequence continues at coordinate 246,277 of PUFA01000425.1, forward strand.
ATCCCTGGTTTACAGATGAGAAATCTGAGGCACAGAGAAGCTAGATATCATGCTTGAGTTCTCAAGCTGGGAAGTGGTACAAAACTGGATTTGAACTAGGTCTGTATGGTTCCAAAGTTTGTTCTTTTCTGGGCTATCACACGAGAGACACTGATGGGGAAAGGGAGGAGGGTGAAGGACTGGGAAGTTACTAGGTCCTGAGGAAGATTTGCCAGGAGGTCTGGCCACTACTGTCCCCTTTTAAGAGATTCTGCAAACCAGACATGTCACATGATGACACTGACACCCCTATTTCTCTCTCTCAGGCATGCGAGAAATGCATCAGCTACTGCAGTTTATGCACAACCCCTTCAGCCTGTACTACTGCAAGGAATAAAGCTAAACAGGTACATGGGAGCCAGGCCATGAAGGGCCTTGTGAGTCACCTTAGGGACTTGGATTTTCTCTAGAAGGTGGTGGAGTGCTAAGTGTTTTTAACAAGGAGCAGCATGATTTGATTTGTACTGACACGAATGTATAATCTATATATGCTGGAGAGAAATATTGAGCATGTATTTAGTATGTACTAGTAAGCCCTCATACATACTTCATCTGGGCCCCATGAAAAATGTTTGCTATGATGGCTCCTTCTTATCTGCAGTTTCACTTTCCACAGTTTCAGTTACCCATGGTCAACCAAGGTCCGAAAATATTAAATGGAAATTCCAGAAATAAAGAATTTAAAAGTTTTTAAATTGCGCACTGTCCTTAGTATTGTGATGAAATCTCTGTGCTGCCCTGTTCCATCCTGCCCAGGACATAAACCGTCCCTTTTGTCCAGAGTTTCCACATTGGAAATGCTACCCGTCCGTTAATCTCTTAGTAGCCATCCTGGTTATCAGATTGACTACTGCGGTATGTCAGTGCTAATGTTCAAGTAACCCTCAATTAATTTAATAATGACCCCAAAGCACAATTGTAGTGATGCTGGCAATTCGAACATGCCAAAGAAAAGTCATAAAGCACTTTAAGTGAAAAGGTGGAAGTTCTTGACTTAATAAGGAAAGAAAAAAAATTGTATGCTGAGGTTGCTGAGACCTATGATCAAAACAAATCTTCTTTGAAATTGTGAAGAAAGAAAAAGAAATTTGTGTTAGTTTTGCTGTCGCATCTCAAACTGTTACGGCTACAGGTGCTTAATTAATTAACTTGTGGGTGGAAATTTTTTAAAAATTACATTTTTGAGAGAGACCACATTCACATAACTTTTATCACAGTATATTTATAATTGTTCTATTTTATTATTAGTTATTGTTAATCTCTTACTGTGCCTAATTTATAAATTAAACTTTATCATAGGTATGTATGCATAGGAAAACACTTAGACTACATAGGGTTTGGTACGATCTGTGGTTTTGGGCATCTACTGGGGGGTCATTATGAGTGAGGGCTCAGCTGTCTGGCTGATTTGACTCCCAGTTCTGCCACTTCCCAGCTCTGAGGCCTGGGAAAATGACCTCTCCTTTTAGTTTCTTCCTCCATCTTAAAAGTGAGAGATGATAACGATGACTTCTAAGCCATAGGGTTGCTGTGAGGATGAAGCAAGGTTATGGCTATAAAGCACAGCACAGTGCTTGGCACATGAGAGTGCTTAGTGCATACTGGCTCATCCTCCCATCAAACACATCTGTTGCTCCACTTCCAGTCCTCTCGGCCTCATGTCTTTTCCCAGCCACTATCGTGTTGAGCAGGTCCATGCAGGCTTTTATCTAACAGCATATCATTTGCTTGCTTCCTGCCCTAGGGCTTCTTGGTTGCCAGAGGGCCCAGGTGAACCTGCTGGCACTCATGTGTGTTCAACCCAGAAGCGCAGGGGAGGCAGCTGTGGGTGGGAGCCAAAGGTGACATGCAAACAGTTTGGAGATGTATTTCATAAAGCTTCTCAAGAGATCCCGTGGGCTAGAGCACCCAGTCACCACGGGTCGGCTCAGCATGCATCCTCATTTTGGCTTTCCCTCTTCCAATATTCTTCCCTGCCATCTTTCACTCCTGCTCCTTGGGACCACATTCCCTAATAAAACACCCACACTTAAGCTGTTTTCTCAGATTCTGCTTTCAGAGGAATCCAGGCTAAAACAACCCATTATAAGATGATCCTACTTTCTTGGAAATGCTTCCATAGGAAAAAAAGCGGGAAAAGAGAAACAAAAGGAGCTAGAAACATGAATGTCCTAACAGAAATGCAAGATCATTTCCTGGAGTAGGGTACAGATTCTTGGCTGTACCCTAAGTTTCATGTTTTACTTATTCCACTATATGACAGTGATGGAGTAATGGTGTAGAGGAAGTGGTATGCTAAGGCACCTGGGAGAGCCTTGTAGTCTAGGATGATCCACATTCCAGTCCTCAGCCTGCCATTTACTCCTGACTGTGTGATCCTGGGCAGATGTCTGTCTCTGAGCCTAATGGTCCTTATCCATAGAATGGAAATAATAAATGGCTACTCATAACTGTGAAACATAGGGACTATGTCAGTTGAGTGCTCAGCTTACCAATAAATGGTAAATCTTGGTGGAAAAGCCCCCTGTCATTAGCTCGGGACTGTCCAGGATTAAATCTCTCTTTTTGCTTCCTATGTGCTTAGTTATCTTCCACAATAAAATGGTAAGCCTCTCAAAGGCAGTAATAAAAGAATTTTGTCATCAGTAGATACATTATTCCTTCCAAATAATTGATTCCAGCTTTATTTCCCAGACTAGCAAAGGCCTTAGCCCCCTATGATTTGTTTGCCTTCCATTGCAGGTGGTTCCCAGGAAGCAGGCTCTGAGACAGATATGTCTGCAGGAAGTTTATTGGAGAATGTTGTTGAGGTCAACACTGTGAGGGAAGGGAAAGAAACAGCGTAAGGCCGAAGTGGGCCGCAATGCAGTCACGAGGACTTAACTGACCCTGTGGGGAGTGCGGAAGCTGGGATGGCCCTTCAGAGTTGTCTTCAGGGCTTTGAATCTCTGCCCTGCTCAGTCATTGAATGTGGCTGCCCTGGAAAGGAGGCATTGCCAGCCTGCACACTCCCCGCCATGCGGGAAAGAAGTCCTGAAGAGGGGGATTTGGGTGGTGCGGCACCCACCACACCTTCAGTTCTAATGCGTGGCTTTGGAGAATGTGGCAGTCACTGCTACTTCTCTGCCCAGTATCCATGTTCCCTTTCTTCCTAATTAAGAGGTGCTTCATTTACTAGAGAGAGCAATGTGCCCAATAAAAATACCCACTTCCCCAGACTCCTTTGCAATAGAGTTGGCCCAAGGGACCCATGCTGGCCAGTGAGATTTAAATAGCAGTCTGGGTTCCTGATGACATGGTGGAGCCACTGGAGAAAATGAAAGGCTTTATTTGCTTAACTACTGTAATCGGGTTTCTGTTGCACGTTACTGAACAGTACCAAATGGCTCAGAGAAGTATCATATTCTGTTTAAGAACCTGGTCCTTCAAGTTAATGGACAACAGCTTTGAGTCCCAGCTCTGCTGCATACTAGCTAGCTATGTGAAAACTCAGATGAGTCACTTCATCACACTGCTCCATTTCTATAAAGTAGGAATAACACTAGCATCTAATACATATCTCAACATGTAACAAACACTAGGGTCATCGACTTGTCTCAGTATGCTTGGGACTTGCCCTGTTTTAGCACTGGAAGTCCCTTGTCCTGGGAAACCCCTCAGTCCTAGGCAAACCAGGATGGTCACCCTATTAAAACACATTGCAAAACTACTATAACTCCTTTACTGATGGAAGTTTGGATCCTGAACGCTAAAAATTGTTTGGTGCTGCCTCTAGTGGCTAGATATAAGATAACATCACTGCAAAGATAGTTTTACATTATATGAGTTATTAACAAAAACCATAGATGGTAAGAAGCAGAGTTAGAATATTGTCCTAACCATCAGATTTAAGTTTATAGCTGTTGTAACCCCACCATGTTTTAGTATCCATTGATATTCACCAGCAAATATGATATCTTGTAGGGCTGCGATGAAGATTAATGTAGGTAAAGCCTTTTTTCATGGTGTTTCACACAGAACACGTGCTGTAAAGTTCACTGGTGTCATGTAAACTTGGGTTACACTCTGGGCTTTGACTCTTCCTTTGGAAAAATGACTTCACCCCCACTCCCCCTTCCACCGACCCTATTTCCTCATTTGTATTAGAGGGGTTGTTTGTTTGTTTGTTTGTTTTTGTTTTTTTTTTTGGTATCAGAAAGTTGTTTAGGCCTGGAGGGAAGCATGACCCCAAAATGGTGTCTTTACTGCCAACAGTGTTATCCAGAAGCCAGGCCCCAGGCCGTCCCTCTGCAGCTCGGGGAAAAGCTACGCTGGCCCCTCAGGGTTACCTTCTCCTCATCAAGGCAGTCTCAGCTGGCAGGTGAGCTTCAGAGGCCAGGAAGGCCTGACCAGCCACTCTTTGAATTCAGCTGGTTTCTCTTCAGCAGAAGCTATTAGTACTCATCTGAGCTGGCCATTGGGAAGGTACTATGCAGGGGTACAACCCCAACACAGGTCAGTGGCCTTAAGCAATGGGAACTAATTGATGCCCAGGCCAGAACTGTGCCAGACACGATCAAAGCCAGACTGCAGTGTAAACCCCAGCTGTTTTCCACTTTCTACTTGTGATTGTTTTAAACACTAGGGAACACCCACCAGATTTAGCCTGGGCTGCTAAATCTGTTCTGAAGGCTTCCTGAAGATTCAGAGAAACAGAAGCCTGCATCCCAGCCTCACCTGCATCAGCATTTACAAGCTCTAGAAAAGGAATCGCTCAGATCTTTCAAGTCTAAATTCTGCTATAGCTGTGAAGACCCTCGAAATGGCTTAATAGCAATAGTAGATTAAGTTCTTCAGCTCTGTTTACAAGTGAAATTAGAGAAAGAACACACCACTCATATTAATACCAGTAGCTACACTGAAAAACGGTTAACTATGCAGCTGAGCTAGAAAATCAGCACACGCATTTGCTGGCTTCTGTTTTGTTCTGTTAACTTAAAAGTCTTGCAGTCCTGTTTTAGTGCCTTAGTTTTAAGTTTTAATTTCATTCATTTTTCATGAGATTTTTAAAATGTTTCATTTATATCACGAAATATTATGCAGTGGCTATAAAAAGATCTCTATCTACCTATCTATCGCAATGTAGAATTATCTCCCAGACATATTAAGGAAAGCAAGTTAATGAGAAACATGTCTTAGCCACAATGTTAAAGGAAACAAATGTATAAAAATATTTTTTAAGGGAAGCAGGCCACAGAGCAATATATATAATTTTGTTCTTATTAAAAATTACATAAGTTTCTGCATCTGTATGGAAAATTTCTGTAAGAATATCTGTTAAAAAGCATACACTGTTTTCTCTGGAGATGGGTTAGAGAAGTTCACTTTTGAAGTTGTTTTCAGTATTGTTTGTTTTCCAGTGTGCCTGTATTAATTTTAAATATAAAAACAAGAAAGCTGAATATACACATGTGTACATTCACACCGGCCATAAATTGAGCATTAAGACCACTGCCCTGACACCAAGGCCTAAATCCATTCACCTCAGCTTAGGGCTCGGTGATTCCTTTTCTAAGCTTGTTTATTTACGGAATTACATGTCTTAGAACCTCATACCGAGGAAGATATTTTAGTGCCGTGCATTCCCGATGTCTTAGGAGGCTGAGTTGAGAAGCTAGAGCTACTGTGTTAAATTAAGAATAGTATACCAATACCTAATCACTGTCGTACACCTGAAACTAATATTGTATACCAACTACAATTCAATGCATTTTTTAAAGTCTGGGAAAAAACAGCAGAGTCTGATCTGCTGAATGAAAGAAGCCACCTACACAGGGGCGGCAGGTAGCTTTTTCTGCATTTGAGCCCCCACCTGGAGGCAGTGAAACCCGCCCATGGGTCGTTTTCAATGAAGACACAGTGTCCATACATCCACACAAAGGAAGTAGTCACAAGATTTATTACTTACAGATCCCAGATTGGGGGTGGGGGGGGCGCGATTGAGCCGGGGGAAGGGCAGTCCTCCACCTGGGGTCATGAGCGAGCAGGACAGAGGGCAGCGAATACCTATTACTGATAAGGTAGTTGGGGCAGAGGTCACTAAATTTTTGCAGGCTTAACTCTAAGCAGTTATTTTAAAAGGTGCCTGGGAAAAGCAAAGCAGAAACTTAGGGTGGGCATCCTAAATGCAAGTTCTTATCTAAATGTCCAGGCTCTGGGTGTGAGCAGGGTGGTCATACTGCAAAATGAATGCCTCAGCAGCAATTCGGAAAAACAAAGCTGTTTTCCTCAAAAGTCGTTTTTCTCATCACAGAGGCAAAACCTGTATCTACATTTTTAAAGTTGGCTCTTACCCAAAATGCTTACCTTTACCAACAGGTGCTGCAAATTGATTTGTAAAGCATCTTCTGATTCACTTTTGTTCTTAAATCTTCAAACTGTGTTTAGCAGTTCTAATTCAGATATTGTGAGTGGGAGCAAAAAAACTAATTGGCATATACTTGAGAGATAAAACATGACTGTTGGCAACAGAAGCAGTTAAGATGAATTTTAACTTAGTCCAAGGCTACCAGCTGTGACCTGTCCTCTGGGCCCACCAAGCTCTGATGCCGCTGTCGGAGAAGGAAGCAGGACTTCAGTCCCTTTCTGTCATCCCTGCTGGGCCATGGGGCCTGGCCCCCCTTCCCCACACATTGTGTAGAGTTTTCTAATTCAGAACATTTTTATTTATACAAAAAAAGGACAAATTTAAAAAATATTGGCACTCACTTGAAAAGAATAGAGTGACATAAGTATAAACTATTAGTGGTCTATACTAGTGTTCTTCAAAATTTATTAATAGAAACAGACATATTTAAATGTAACACTGGACAAAAACCAAGAGAAAAGATTAGAATGCCAATGACACTGGAGAATCTCACTTCCACGTGACATTTCTTCGCACAGAACTAGCACCATTAGTTCAGGAACCACAGATTTATAACTATAATTGCTTCTAATATATAAAATACCTTATAAAGATTATGTAACTATCTAGTAACAAAGTTCTTCCAAAAACTTATTTAAAAATCAATTAGAATTCACCTTTTGAAATGGACAAAAATGGTTTAAAAATTGATCCAATTCTATGGCTTTTCAAAGGAAATGAGCCATAATTACTTTTATTGGAAGAAAGTGCCTGAATTCAGCTTCTGGCTCCCGTCTAAACACCATCCGGGTATAGTAAATTGAATATTACATAGGAGTAAGAGCACATCTAAAATTGGTCTCAGAAAATATTTTCCTAGACTATAAAAATACTACATGGAATACAAAACTTTCAGCATATACAGCAAATAGACTACAGCAAACAAATATTTAAAACATACTTAAAACTATCTTATACCACAATCATCATGAACATCAAGTATTATTCTAATAATTTTCTGTGATTCATTCTGAGTCAATGTTTATTTCCCTTTGTTTTGTTATAATGTCAGATACAGACTAAATTCTGTGTTTCTAGCAGAAGTTACTGGAGGCACCACTGAATAATTCTTGGTATTCAACAGGTTCTCAAAGTGCTAAAAGTGCGATTGTAGTTGAGCCTGTGTTTGAGATCAGGGGTCAGCAAACTACAGTCCGGGGGCCAAATGTGACCCACTGCTTTGCGCAGCCTATGTGCACAGCCATACTCATTCTACTACGTATTGTCTGTGGTTGCTCTCATGTGACAAGAGCAGAACTGAACAGCTGTGACAGAGACTGTGTATGGCCTTTTGGTCCGCAAAGTCCACAACATTTACTATCTGGCCCTTTACAGAAAAAGTTTGCCAAGCGCTGTTTTAGATAAACTACTACAGGAAATTTTTCGTGGAATAAGGATAAGGTAAGATGGTCCCAGATTAAAAAAAAATCTGGCTGAGATTTGCTAATTCCATCATACAGTACAGTGGCAGATCAAAAGAATACACTTTTGAGTTGGCAACTCTGGGTATTCTGGCATATTATTCTGGCATTGTAAGCAAAGTCTAGCTATGATAAAGTACCTTCCTTTCTCTGTGAACTAGCCATTGTGTATCAAGTAACTCATGTACCTGAATATAGCAACGTACTCACTGTTCAACCCAAACCATCCGTGTGGCTCCCAAGCACAATTTCTAGCTTTTGAAAATAAATTATCTTGTACCCCTAGCAAAGGAGAGAACTAGAAGCGTACCTTTCCCATCTCTTTCTTTATTGGCATAGATTCTATATGTACTGTACTGTGTACCTTTCAGAACCCTTCCCTGTGACATGCATCGTATATAATTAGTACTACTACTACCCAGGGCCACAAACATGTCCCTTTTGACAAAGCGGACTAAGTTTTCGAGGGGGCACATGGGCTTGGGAGAACGCTTATGGTGGTCCTGGCAAAAAGAGGTGTGGAATGTGACATCGACACCATTGTAAAGGATCCGGACAGAATGCTCACTGGGCTTTTCTCTGTCTTGCCAGAGCTCAAAGATCAACCTGGCTGCAAACCTTGGGAATCTGGCTTCCGTCAGGCCCAAGGCACTGAGAAGTGGTGACAGAGTGACATCGTGAGCAGAATAGAGGGCAAAGATCTCTTCCTTCCGGCCCTCAGCGGCACGCTGCATCCGGCTGATGGTCTGGTTCAGGATGGGGTGGGCACCCAGGAGTGCGTACCCCAGATACAGTTTCTTCTCCCGCCTCTCTCGCTCGTCCTCTATCTGATGCGTCTTGATCACCTTGAAGTGCTCCATGCCGATACAGCCGTTCCTGGTGCAAGGGAAGCTGACGTTGTGGCAGAAGTGGCAAAGCATGGAGTCGACGGGGTTGGCGGCTCGGAGCTGCTTGGTGGGGATGTCCACGATCTTGGCCATCTCCCCGTAGGCCTCTCCAGCTGGCTGTTTTTCAAACGTAAGAGGTACTGCCGACGCTGCTCCTTTTCCAGATACTGGTTTCTCACCGGGCAATAGCAGTTTCCAGAGCAGAACAGGGCACTGGCTGGTGCCTGAAATAAATCTTCTTCCAGTCAAAATCTGGGAGGAAGCCATAAAGCAGGGCCAGCCCACTCTGTAGTGTCCGGCTTTTCCCAGTGGTCTCTAAGTAAAGCTGGTCCGTGGACCAGTCATTTGGTAGGAGTTTGTGTTTCTTTAGATAGATGTCCCTCAGCAGCTGGCCATTCTGCAAATGCTGCACAACTCCTGAAACAGAGTGACACACGCTTTCCTGACTATCAGCTTAGCCAAAGGAATGGCAAAGGGTCAGTGCCCAACTCTGGAATGCCTTAGGCTAGTGTCAGATGTGTAACTGAGCCACTGTGTGGAGGCTGCAAAGATGGGTTCTCGCCAACTTACGAAGGGAGCTCCGTGGGGTTCTCTGTGAAGGGATGGGCAGAGTGGGCCCTGTCCTCTGGACCCACGGCCTTTCTGGGGAGCACAAGGACCATCTTATCTGCTTCAGTCCTGCCCTCTTGACTGGCCCCTTCCCCGGGGAGGCCTTGTGACTGGTGGCCTCATGAGGTAGGAATCACCCCGCTGGTGGCTGCCTAGGCCGTGACTGGCATGGGCCTAAGGAGAACTTTGTCTCTGTCCAGGGACACACACAACATTCCTCAGTGTGCAAGGAGAGCTCAGGTAACTCACTCAGGTAAAGAGATAAAGTTGCTTACTGGCCGCTTAGTCCGGTCACTGCTGCGAAGCTCCCTCCTTCACCCCATCTTCCCGACTTTCCCAACTGAAGGATCTCTGCTAACCTCCTAGGTACATTCTGCCTAATCCTGCCTCATCAACAAGGATGCTCTCTCTGTACGAATATGGAACAATCTCCCAGATGCCCAGAGAGAATATTAGGGGGTGGGGGGGGGCAGGAAGCAAAGTGCAGACAGTATGTTTATTATGCTTTTACATAAAAAGGGCAGGGGATAAGACTGTATTTGCAGGTGCCTGTGTTCTGCATAAAGAAACTCTACAAGGGTGCACAGGAAACTACTCTGACGGTTACCTGGAGATGATGGGGCACAGAAATGGGGTGGATGGAACATGGGTAGAGCAAGAATTCCAAGTTTACCTTTTAGATTTTTTAGTGTTGAATTACCACAGTATAGTAACAAATTGTTTGGGGGAGGAGGGAAGCCTGATCTTTAAGCAGAAAAGATAATTCAAGATTAAAAACAAGCTCACCCTCCAGCCAACAGGATGTAAGGTGATGCAATTTCAGTAACGAATACGTATTATCTGAGAGCGTAAACCATATGCAGACGCTAGGACTAGTAATCTCATTTATCCAGATGCCCCAGTGGTTTGAACAGCTCCACCGCAAGGAGGACAACTGAAGGCTGAAATGCATGAGACAGAGGGAACTGTGTTGGCCCAGGCTGGGGAATAGATCAAAAAAAACAAACTACGGAGGATCCTGCTCTGGATGAAGAGTATTGACTGAGAGCAGAATTCCCTCAGGGATGTGGGCAGGGATAAGCCTTCGCATTTTCACCATGATTTGCAAAATGAGGCAAACCATGAGTGATGAACATTAAGAATCTGTATCTAGCCCAGTTCATCTCCATGCCTACCTTGTTTTCTTAGGCTACACATATTAAAGTTGGGGTGCTTACTGTATGCCAGACCTTTCTCCTTTCACCCTCACAAAAACCCAATAAAGAAGGCATATTTCCCTTTTTTCACAGATGAGGGAACTGAGGCCTTGAGCCATTCATAATGAGAAGTAGGAGAACTCAAGCCCCCACACGGCCCCAACCTGGGCTCTTGGTCCCATCACACCGCACCTTCTCCCTATGTTTTCATGTGGAAATACTAAGTTCTAGCCACTTAGGGATTCTTATATGCTCCAAACACAGCCTGCATCTTCCTGACTCTGTTTATACCCTTTGCCTTCCTCCGCCCAGAGAAACCCTCATCCAGCGCCTGGCTCCAATACTATGTTATCTGGTAGAGTCATCCTACTTCCTCCCTCAGGTCAAATTCATTCCTTCCTGTTCCCATATGCCACCGGACTCTAGGGCATTAGCTGCGTTCACTGAGCCTAGCATATGCTAGCACTGTGCTAGGCACTTCCCACATGCTATCTAATGTGAATCACCACCAGCCCCGCTGGGAAGATGTCCTTAGTCCCATTTACAGGTCTGTGTATTCCAAAGCCTGCGCTTATTCTACAAGAGCCTGCAGTCCACAGCAGGACAGTTAGTTGTCCCCACGTGCACTGTCCCAGTGCAGCTGCGGGGTCCTTCAGGACAGGCCGGGAAGCATCTTACTCATCTACCCTCCCCCTCGACACTCAACAGCTGCCAAAGCATCCCGAACAGAGTAGGCACTAATGATCAATCTGCTATCATGCAGTTACTGTGAGGTGCCAAAGTGGGCCAGTTATAAATGATTATTATAATTTAATATATTGAAATTCAACATAGAAGATAAAAGTGGCCATTAAAAAAGATCAAGGGAATGGGAGCAAACAATACTACAAAAATGATTTCTAGAGTGATACTAATTTGGAAGATGATGATGATAATAAATCAATTGAGAAGAAAGGTCAGAATGAATGATTGTTTCTAAGTGTCTGAGCCTCCCCTCCCCCACTGTCCCAGGGAACAGCCCCTGGACTCAGAGGCTGTGCCCCCACTCTCAGTGCACACCGCCATGGCCCCCACTGACAGCTTAGCTAAGTGATGGACACCGATCTTCAAGGACCCCGTCGGATTCTCTCTCAAGAATTCAGTCTTGCTAGTTCATCTCTGAGTGTGGCTATGACTGTCACTCTGTTAACAGACATACAGCCAAACCATAGAGGCAGAGACAGACGGCTTTTTTTTTTCCTGGTTCTAGCCTTGGAGGCCTGGTCATATTCTTAGAGTCTGTGAGTCACTCTGAATTCTTGTAACAAATGTCCCTTTTTGCTCAGGTTGGTTTTTGTTATTTCCAACTGAGGAGTCTAAGCAGTGGCTCTCAGCAAACATGGCTCGGGCCTCAGGGACTGTTTGGAGGTTGGGTTGTCACAATAGTATGTGGAGAACATTCCTGACACCTAGTGGGTGACCGCCAGAGTCCTGGACAGTCTCCATAAGGAACTTTGGTCCCACATAACTTCTGAATGTACCACAAGATATTCACACATGTGAAAAACCTTTTTAAATATTTTAGCCTAGAACCTGCTTTTTTGTGTGTCTATAGACACAAAACCATTTTTGCATAATATTAACATCCACTGAATTTTTCAGAAATGTGATATCAACTGAGAGACATCTGTATTTTGTTTTGATCAGAACTTGTCAAAAAAAATCATGTCCCAATGTGGTATTAGAGTCACCAATACAACATCCCTCAATCCGTCTGTATTTCAGTTGTCACAGTTACTACTCTACATTTAAGTGTATACAACGGATTACATCACTCTCTTTCTACTGCAGGTTTGCTCAAGCATTTCTGGTGAGGTACACAGAATTAGATAATAAATTCGTTTCCTTTTGCTTCTCCTTTATATACAGTTAGGATACCTGATACATATATTTTAAATTATGTCTGTAGAAAGGCTGTATTGTATTTGACTTTTACTTCAGGATAGTTTAGGGAGTACCACAAAATCCTGGTTAGTAAGAGGGGTGCTGGATCCGATAGGATGAGAACTCCTGTTTTAAGCTAATGCAGAGTTTGTGCACGTGGAAATAACAATCAAAAGCTTTTGACAAAACTCCTTATTCAAGGCTAGTCCTCCAGAGCCTTCAGCTTGCCCCGACTCTGTCACTCACTATGATTCTCCCCAGTAATGGCTGTCCAAACCCGGCAAAACCCAGCGGGGCCAACTACAGAACAGAGACTTTCCTGCCATCGAGTCCGAGGTCTTACGATGCTGGTAGAGCAAGAAAACAGAGCAGGTCCTCCTGATACTTTCAAAAAGGCTGGTGACCAAGCAAAAGTACTTTGAGGTCCGGGGCTGAAGTAGGAAATGAACCTCTTTGGGGACCACCAGTTCCTTCTCTTCCCAACAAAGGGACCCCCACAATTAACTCACCTACCTACCCTGACAGTGAACTGGCTGCACAATGGTACAAACAGGACTGCAGAGGAAAAGATGGCCTTCTCTGAGGACACTCGACCAAACAAACCTTTGCTCAGTGGGAGTCTGCTGGACGTATTTCTCCCTGAGATCCGGCACATTAAAACCCATCGGGTGTTTGGAGTGTCTAAGAACATGGGATTGGTTACAAAAATTATGGCCCACCCATAGTGTAATAATATGTAGCCATGAGAAATGATGTCGAATAACTATCGACAGGGAAAATTATGGCAATATGTCACAAAAATATCTCAGAGAAAAAGTGGGTTACAAGAGTGTTTAGTATGATACCACAGTGTGTGTGTGTGTGTGTGTGTGTGTGTGCACGCATGTGGGTGCACATGAACCCAGAAAGAAAAGATAACTAATTTCTTTGGTGGCATTATGGGTGCTTTAAATTTTTCTTCCTTTTGCTTGTCTTTCCTAACTTCTTTTCCATGAACACATATTGCTTTTGTACTAAGAAATGTTTTTTTGTTTTTTTGTTTTTAATTTTTAGAAATCAGATGTTTAAATTAGATACACTTGGTGAACTCAGAGTTGCTTGAGGTCAGTCCTTATTCACCCTTGAACTCACAGCACTTCACCCGGGAGTATTCAGCTCCAAATGGAAGAGTGGGTGGGAGAATATGTGAGCGAATGGCTGTCACACATACCTGTCTGCGTGAGCTCCCCCATCTCACATAGCGGGTGATTGGGATAAAGAGGCAGGAAGTGTAAGGGGCTTTCAAAAGAGGCTCCGGATCCTTTTGACATGTGACTAACGAAAGCTTCCAATTTAGGGTGATATGGTTTCCTAAAGAGACAATACAGAGATTTAATGGTCAGCATGCTCTAAAACAGTCCACAACGGTTTCAGCTTCAGCAAGCAAAATCCCAAGTATGTCATCGTACCCTTTCTCCCAGTAATAGGTACTGGCTCCATCACTTTAAAATTCCAGTTTCGTTATCACTCGACCACTAATGGCTACACGTAAAATCCCCACCGTGAGGCCAGTCTGAGCCCCTTTCCTCTGCTGAAGCGCCCATCACTCTTAGCACTGTGGAGTTGGCTTTGCCTTCCACCGCCCTGTTCCCCAGCCTGCACCCCTTCTTTCTCTCCAGGGGGCCACTGACCCCCACCAGGCAGTCATGCCCAGGTTGGGAGTCCTCGATTTCTCCCTCCCCTGCCCCTTTGGATGACATCTGCCTTCCAATCCTGCAGATGTGTTTTCCTGGGCCTTCTCGCTCCTCTCCTACCTCCCTGCAGTCACTATCTGGGTTCCGGCTCTGGCAGCTTCTGTCCGGATGGTGTGGGCTCCCCTTTGCCTACCTGCAGCCTACTCTTGCCCCTCTAATATTGCTTTCTCCACAGCCAGAAGGACTGACTTAAAAGGCAACCCTGACTCCTCACCGCTCTACTACATTGCTCCCTTCTGTCTGGAAGGAGCCACACAGGCCTGTCGGTCTGTTCTGGCCCCACCTCATTCTGAGGCTCGGGGTCCCCAGGCTTCTCCACTCACATGCGCCAACCAAGTAACTTCTCTTCTCCCAACATATCTTGTTCTTTCATGCTTCCAAGACTCCACATATTGCCCTTCCTCCTAGAAGACCTACCCCAACCTTCGCCTGGGTAACCCTTAATCCTTAACTTATCTGACCTCTGAAAAATCTCCTTTGAAAAAAATGAACTGTTCAAGATAACCGAGATCTCCATAGCTCTCTACAGTTCACTATGCATTTTGCACGTACAATATGTCATTTCATGTGGGGTGGTAAAAAAGCATGTGTTTATGAGAGCTGAAATTTTGTTTTTATATATTTCTGCCATGAAGTACATGTGGCAAATCAAGATTTATCTTTCCAGTCCCTAATAAACAATTTCCCTGAATAATGGAATGACCTATGAATATATACATATTTTCTCCAAAGAATGAAAAGACCTGTGAACATACCCATTTTCTCTGAGTGAGATGATTTATGAATACATACATCTTTTGTTCAAATAATGAAATGGCCTATGAATGTATATACATTTTCCAGATCAACAGAAGTGGACAAATAGAATAGTTCCCAACCAAACTAAATCAGCATGAAAAGAAGTGAAGATAAATTGTTCTAATGGCAGACCCCTGCTGTCTGAAAGCCCAATTAACATTGGCAATGCTTTTAAAATGGTTGCCCAGATGGGTTTAATATCTTTCACAAACATAAAGCTATAAAAAAAATCCATCTTTAAAGAAATATGTTTTGAAATTAGACATAGGGTATATTCTGATAAATCACCCTGGACTACTGCGGGACTCCTGTTTTCACATAAAAACAGAGGATATGTTATTTTTCCTGAGGCTAAAACACATAAATATTTGTAAACTGGGAAATAAAATTTCCAGACTGATAATGAGGTTGCCAATATAAATCCACATAGGCAAAGGCTATCCATCAACAGGAATCAAATGTTCTGCCCCAGGCCACTATTTTGGGTCTGTGATTTGTGAGGATCTTAGAAAGCTTTGCTGCCAACTTTAGAAATGAAACTTCCTACTGAAAGTGTTGGCTGAGATACCCTAGGTTTTCAGGACATCTGACTACTTAATGATACATTCATTTCCAACTGTATTCATGAAGATTTATTTTTGGAGGGACAAGATGAAGATTCATGAAAAAAAAAAATTCACTTATAGAAGAAAACCAAACGGCTGGATCTTTATAACTGGCAGAAGCCCAGGTGACCTGAGTCCCTGGGCCTGTCCTGGATCTGGATGACCAGGTCCTGCCCGCCTGGTCCTCAGCTCCATCCCCAGAGCCGAGAGAGTACCTAGCACATGACAGATATGCCAAAAAGACACATGAATGAATTCACCTGGGATGTCCCCCTCCTTGGATGCTTCACAAAAAGTCCACGTCTGCCATAATCTGTAGCAATGAATATAGCAAGTTCCCATAGTGTTTATTAAAATGCCCAGATTCTGATGGAAATATTAAAAATAAAGGCTGTTGTGGATGAGACTACTAACTGTGACAGAGACTCTCTTTGACCAAATTTTAGTGAGTTGAGGCCCTTCTGAACCCTCTTCCCAACTAGGCCTCAAACACTGACTTAAGTCTGTCTTTGTAACACCCAGTTTTAGCAAAAATCCTGCTAGGTCAGTTTAGTCAGAATCTTGAACTCTTGATATCTGATCACATTCATTCCCAGGTTGTATCTGATCACCCTGGCCCACCTTTAGCAAGAATCCTGTCAAGTCAGTTTAGCCAGAATCCACCCCGCCCTTGCCCCGCAAGGCCCCTAAAGTCTCTAAGTAATTTTCCACCCACTAACCCCATCCTTCTCCTTGCCTATAAATCCTCACTTGCTGTATTTGGAATTGAGCCCAGTTCTATACTAAGGTCTCTCTTCTCCTACTGCATTAGTTCTTGAATAAAATCCGATTTTATTGCTTTAACTATAATCGGAGTAGTTACTGAGTTCTGCACAGAACATTGAGATAAACAGAGGAGAGATAAACAGAGAACAGGGACACGGTTATCAGCACAATTCAAAGCTTATGTGGCTAGAAACTTGAATGAGTTCATACCACAGATTTTCAGAGTTGATGCTAATTAAGAATTTATTATTTTATGTTACTAATAAAATAAAATTCTAAAAAGGTAAACTTAATAAAGGCTTCTTAGGCTTTAGCTTTCTGGATGCTTTTGCTTTACTTGATGGACTGATTACCCCTTTCTCTTGGTGGCCTTCCCTGATCCATCCCACCTCCCCTCCCAGCCCCAAGCTGAGTTAGGCTGCCCTCTTCTGGCTCGTGCCACCAAATATGGTACCAAAACTACTTCCACCTCTACTTACTTTTTCCCCACTTCTCTCTCTAATACTGCTGCTGCTGCTACCACCTGTGCTGGCTACCATTCACTGGGGACTTACCAGGCGCCAGGCACCAGGTCTGTCTCTCCAGAGGTGAGTGGGCCCCCTGAGGGCAGGAACAGCCTTTCTTCTGTGAGTCCTCAGAAGCCCGCTCTCCCCTTTGCTCCTCCAGTCCAGCCATATACACATCTAATGACTCATACATGCCTGGCCCTTCCAGCCTCAGGCTCTTCGCACCTGCTGTTCCCGCCATCTGGAAGACTCTTCCCCAGCTTTTCATAGGCCCAGCTCCTTCACTTCATTTAGGTGCCTGTTCATGTGCTACTCCTTGTACAAAAGCCTAACACATGACAGGCATTTAAAAATAAAATTTATTGAATAAATTCTGATCGAAGTCAATATCTATTCTTCTTTGTACGTAGGAGAATATCTAGTTCATATTCATGAAAGGAAAAAAAAGGCATTTACTAAACACAGTATATCAATGGCTAATAACCTCATGCTGGCTAAACATAGTCCCATGAAGGTTAAAATAGCACTTTTGTCATGGGGCACATGGCATCCACGAAGAGGCAGTTTCCACTATAAAGACTTAGAGAGCCATGGAATGTGTCACTGTGAAGAGAAACATTAGGGTGACCGATGTGTATGGACATCTGGTTCCTCTTATTCAGCTCACTGCACCTCTGCCTGCTGGCCCAAATACTTCCTTTCACTAGAGTAATGGGCTCACTCCAGGACTCACTGTCTTTTAGGAGCTAAAAAAAAATTAATAATTTGTGAAGTCTGAACTAGCACCTAGAAGGCAGCAGGCACTGCTGATGACCCAGATCCCATGGTCCCAGGCGACTCCCAAAGTGGATCCACATTGCTGGGAATTCTGCCCACTCTTTAATGATAGGTCAACCTTTATTGTTTTTAAAGATCAAATTAATTAAATGACATTAATTAATTAAACATGCATATTCCACCTTCTTCAAAAGATTTAAAGTAGCTCCTAAAAATACAGAATGTTCAATAAAAACTAGGCCAAAAGAGCAAGGCCAAAGAAAATGAGGGCAGAGGCAGCCCCGGATGGCTGGTCCTTAGGAAACTGCCTCTTAAACTGGAACTCCAGAAGTGGCCCTGCCAGTGGATCCTGCTACCACCGTGACAGAGTGAGGGGCCCTGGGACCCGTCTGGCTTCATGACAAACCACTCAGGGCAGAGGAGAGGCCGGGCCCCAGAAGACTTCCAGGCTGCTGCAGTAAATGAAACAACACCCTGTATCAAGCTCTCTGTATGGACCAGGCTCAGTGCTTAGTCAGACTTCACAAGGACATTAGAACGAAGGTATCACTATCCCCAAGTTCCAGAACAGTAAGTACTGAGGCTCAGAGAGGTAAAGTGATTTGCCTTACATCAAACAGGTTACAATGGCCTCAGAGGATTCCATGCCAAGACTTAACTCTGATAGGAATGCATGATAGGCAGTTATGACTTGTGATTCTCACTGAGGTCCTGAATTCATTCTGCAAGCAACCCAGTCCAACAACTACTATATGCCAGGCTCAGGCTGGGTACCGGAGATACAGGAAGGAGGAAGGCCGATGCCTGGGAACAGCCTGTGGTGCAGGGAGGGCAGAGACAATCATGCTGGGAAGATAAGCTGCAATGCACCAGGATATACAGGGAGGCCCTGCACGCTGCTAGGTGCTCTGCCCAATGGGCCCTTTTCTGGGAACAGCCAAGGCAACCTTAAAAGCCACGAGTGTCCAGGGAATTTCTAGCAACAGCTGACTGGTCTGAAGGGCAGACCCTTATTCTGAGTTGAGCCTCTCAAATTCTCATTTCTGAGAATTTGAAGCTCAGCTAGAGAAATAGGAACAGAAACTGAGTAGCCAGGAGCTGAAGCATGGCACTGTCCCTGAGGTTGTCCTGGGCCCGGCCAGTTCAGATGCCTCGTGTCCTATCTGTCCCCGAGCTATTCCAAGGGTGGATATTCAGCCAGTGTGCAATGGCAGGAATGTGTCAGCTGTTAACACACAGAAACTCTGCTGTGTCTGATGGAGCAAAGCCACTTCCCCGAGTTGCCCTCCCTGTACCCCACCTTGCGCCCTCCTGCCGCCCTGGATGCTCCAGCCCATCCCCATGATTCAGAATCTAAAAGGTTAATACCCAGCACAGCATATGACTCCCACCTTTGCCCCAGTGCTAAGACCAGTTAAGGTCTGGTCATTGAATATTTTTGTTCTGAGACCTTCCCTCTTCATCCCCCTTTCAGTCTGAAGTGAGGTAGTAGCAGTGCCCGATACAAGCAGAGGATCCATCCTCATTCACCGGGAGAGGCTTCCTAGAGGAGGCAGCATCTCTGGGGGCCTCACGGGAGCTGTGGGAGTGGGCCAAGCACTCCCACAAGTGGGGGAAAGCAAGCCAAATGGCAGGTGCAAAGGCCTGAAGGGATAAGGGGCCGGCAAGAAGTGGATATGGCAGGACCAGAGGATACCAGCAGGAAGGCTAGAGGCTGGAGTAAGAAAGCTGTATGGTGCTCTGACAGACTAGACTTCACCTCGCGTGTTTTCCAACCATGGGACACTAGGATATGCATCATTGCTTGCTAAATATAGAAAAGAAGACACAAACACCCAGCTTGCAAGTATCATGACCTTCAGCCAGAAATGAAAAAAAAAAAGGCATGAAAGCCTACAGTCAGTCACACAGTATTTCAGGATGTTTTTATATAAAATGGTTCACTTAATCTTCTCCATAATGCTGGACAATGAGAAGGCTTGAGGTAGAGTTCACCTGCAACTCCCAGGTTCACACTGCAGTTCACTTCGAAAGAACAGCCCGGCTGCAGGGAGGCAATCCATGCTTCGTGCCCAGGGCAGGCTGGCACCCAGAGGCATTCCATCAAAATGACGTCTCCCCCACTGAGCACTTCCTTCCGTCTTCTCTCTTCATTCAGCGAATTCTGCTCAGGACGTTATGTGTCCCTAGACACAGTTGCTGAGGCCGGCCCATCATTTTGTTGCTAACTGTGCCTCTAATTTTAGAGACATGCCATTTCCATATGCACATTTCCCCTCTCTTTTCAATGATGTTTTGCATCCTAAGGCCTCTCAACCAAGAGCAGTCTGTCTCCACTCCTGTGAGAGTTTACATTTCTATGACTCTGCAAATGATTGTGTGCATTTTCCTCTACCGTCTCACTTATTCTTCCCCCAACCCTGCATGGTTCGCATCCTCATCCCATTTTAGACGTAGAAGGCTGAGGCTCAGAGATACTTGAAGGACTTAGTATACTGCTGCCCTGAGTGGAATAGCCAAGCCAGGGTCTGAGGACTCCTAACCCAGTGCTCACTCACACCATCTCCCAGCTGTTTCTCATACTGAAGAACAGCAGGGTGGGAGAGTGGGCCTCAGACTGGCCAGCGCTTTATCTGCTGTGTGGCCTCATACAGGTGTCCTCATCTCTCTGGGCCTCTGCCTACTCAACTGTGGAACGGCATCGACGTGCAGGATTGATGTGAAGATCGGACTCCCGGCTACCAGCACTCACGCCATCCTGTCATCCTCCCGTCAGACAGAGAGAACAGATTCTTGAAAAGGACTTTCAGAAAAAGTGCAATTTACCTGTTAGCCACCAGAGTGCAGTCAATTTCTGGTCGCTTCGTTTTGGGAATGACATACAGTGGGTACCTGTCCCCGTGTCGAATGAACACATGCACTGAGACCAGCTTAAAATGATGCGGAGCGTGACCTGTGTGAGAGAGAGGCACATGGTCTCATTATCACCCAGGAAGGGGGGAGGGATAACCATGGTGGGAGGGTGCTGTGCTGGGTGCGTGTGTGTGTTTTGGGGTGGGGTGCCTCACAAGGCAGGGCAGAGGCAGACGAGAGGGCTGGTTATGACCCAGACCCCTACAAGACACAGGGAGGCTCTAGGATGCAGCTGGGGGCTGGAGGCCAGGGAAATGTGAGCAAGCCTCTTCCTGTGGCCTTACTCACCCCCGCAGACTAGGGGAAGCCCACAGAAACAGCAGGCACACTGACTTCTTCTTTAAATCTCTCATGAAACAAGGCAGGGCACAAACAGAACAATATGCAACATTTTTTTGAGATACTTTCAAAAAAGCAAAACTTAGTATCGAAATCTTATTTCCCCACATTTTCTGTAAGATGCCAGCAGGGCATCCTGTGGACATCCTACGCGTTGAGAGCAACTACCTGAAGAAGTGGACAGCTGGGGGTGATGGCCAAAGATGAGGAAGCTAAGACCTGAGGACCCATTCAAGGGCACAGCCTAGTGTGGCGGCGCAAATTTGTGCCCAGGCCATCTCGCTCCTCGCCACCGTGCTGGGCGGCTTGAAGAACCAGTCCCAAGAGGGATGGCCACCCAGTTACTAAGCTGTGCAGCGCAGGCAGGCCTACCTTCCAGGCTGCGCTCTGCCACGCTGGGAATGTTGCAGTATAAGAGAGCTTCGTAGACCGGGTCCATCCCGGGGGGCTCCGTCACGGGGTCAGGCATGATTCTCTTTCGACTCTTGCTACTCACGCCATTCTTAGCTGTCGACACCGGGATCAGGTGGACTACAAAGAAAGCCAAGCGGGTCATGACACACGCAGATGCAGGGGGCGCGTGGTCCGCTGGAGGGCCCCAGACTGGGGTTGGATTTTCACCTTGACTAACTGTTCTCTCTCTCAGCATGAGGGCGGACTTCAACGCAGCAAGAAGTCAACTTCCCATTCAAGAATGGTTGCTTGAGCCCCACCCTGTGCCTTGTCTCTCTCTTGATTCCATGATCTTCTCTTCACTCATAACTGCGCAACGCTGGGGGGGGGGTGCGCCCCACAGAAAGGGACCTCATGGTGGTAAAGGAAGAACGCACACACTAGCTTCGTGTTGATTACCTCCTTCCTAACACCCTTTGAATGCTAGTAAATACTAAGGAGGAAAGCCACCACCTTTTGAGTACCTGCGAAGAGCTAGACATAGGTGTCTGACATATCTCATTTAGTACCATCTGCTGTTATTCTGAACAAGTTCTCCTAAGTGAATATTTAAAACTTCCCTTTGGCAAATGAATGTTATGAACAAGGTAAAAGATGAGGAAGGAATCATTGAAAGGGAAATACCTGCAACGCACACAACAGATCATTAATGTTCAGAGCGCATTCAAGCTCCTAACACCGAAAAATCAGTAAAGGATATTAGCGGGCTAATTACAGGAAAATAAGTACAAATGACAAGAAACATATGAAAAGATGCTCAACATTATTCATACTTAAAGGAATGCAAAATAAAATGACAATAGGGTATTTAACGCCCTCCCCGCCCCAGTAGAAAATCAGGTAGTAATGATGACATCAGTGCTGGCAAAGGTGTGAACCTACACTGCCATACACTGCAGGTGGGGTGCCAATTGGAACAACCTTTGGAAGGAGTATTCGGCACAAAGGCTCTTTGTGCTTGATTTCTGACCCCATAGTTCTACGTCTTGGAATCTACCCCACAAAGATGGGAATTCTCCTCACAAAGATTCGCTGTGGTGCTGTTCATAGTAGCAAAAAAGGGGCAATAACCGAAACATCTCTCATTGGCAGAACAGAAAGTTACAGGACAGTGTGGAATATTCTGCGGCAGAGAAAAAGAATGGAAAAGAATCAAAGGTAAACGAGGTGTATAATAAACCAAGTCAGAGGATATTTATATAATCATCTTTGTGTAAAGAAAAAGCAAACTATAAATGCATGAATACACAGACATTTGTTTATGTAAATACACAGAAAACAGCCATCACAATGCTGCCGTGGTTTCCTCTGGGGAATGAGTGAAATGGCGTGTGAAGTATTTCCACTTGTTTTTCTATAACTATGTTGTTTTCTATATCCACACATAGATACGATACATATATTCTATATGTATAGAAATATATGTATGTTAGTATGATATCTAGACATACTTTTTTTCTGTAAGAATATTTCCATTCATTACTTGTGTCGCTTGTGTTAAGACAACAATCACAGAGCTGCAAAGCTGGCCCTTCACCAAGTCAAAATTAGCCCTTTGGTTGGCCCTAGAGCCACTTTCTTCCCAGCACCTGGACAGGGCCAGAATTGCTAACACACAGCTCAGGTGTCCGGAGGTAATTTACTGTGGGGGATTTGTGCCAGAGCAAGGAAATGAGAAAAGACAATGTCCTAAAGCAGTGCCTTAATGATGCAGCCCTTCTGGCTGTGTGACACCCCTCAGTCCTTGACTCTGCTCTTTTATGACATGATACCAGATTCTGGACCCTGGGCCATGCCTGTGGGCACTTCCTTTGAGTCAGGTGTGAAGCTAAGGAGACATGATGGTACGAGTGACACTAGGGCGGAGGGGCAGGAGTCCCTCGGCATCAGAGTCCCCACAGATTGCTGGTTTATCTTTAAGCACCCAGGGCAAGACCAATTGGGGCTCCCAACTGGAAACTGCTGTAGATTAAATGTTTAGATCTCCCCCAAATTTACATGTTGAAGTCCTAACTCCCAATGTGATGGTATTAGGCAGGTGATTAGGTCATGAGGGTGGCACCCGCATGAATGGGATCAGTGCCCTTATAAAAGAGGCCTTCGAGAGCGCTTTTTCTATGTGAGGTTATAGCGAAAAGATGCCTTCTAGGAAGCGAGTTCTCACCTGACACCAAAATCTGCTGGTGCTTTGATCTTGGACTTCCCAGTCTCCAGAAGTGAGAGAAAGAAATTTCTGTTGTTTATACATCACCCAGTCTATGGTATTTTGCTAAGCGGTTCAATAGACTATGACAGGAACCATGGTAATTGGGTCCAAGAAAGCAGGGTTTGAAAGCAATGGGTAAAAACTGGGTGAGATTCAGAGACTTTCCATCCAGAAAGATTTTATCTGTTGCTTCCTCTGGCATTTGGGCCTGTCAATCTCACCTACTAGCTGCTGAGACTACCCTGTGCTGTTTGCACCTTCCTGAGTCACCAAGACACAGTGTCTGGTCATGTGAAACCCTTCGAGACATTCAGGGAAGGTTCTGATGCATAGAAGCTGTGGGGTAAGATGTCTCCCCAGCTCCATCTCTCTGCTTCCCCTCACCTAGCTTGGTTTCATTGCCCTGAGCTGCCAGGCCACCCCTACTCCCACAAACTATTTCTTACCCATGCTCCTCCCTTGCTTGCAACTCTACCTTCACCCTACCTCTGTTTCCCATATCTGGCCAATTCCATAAGTGATTCCCGAGGAACCCCTCCTCCAGGAAGCCCACCCCAAATCCCCAAGGAGTTTCGATATTCCTCTTCTTTGAGCCCATTGAGTTCTTGCTGCTGTCCTGTCTCACATTGCAGTACATGTGAGCAGGGGTGTCCACAATTTTGCCAACCCACCACCCCAAATATCCAGAGAACTAGGGATATGTCTCCATGTGTATAATTCCTCCGCCGACCAGCACAAGGCAGTCCCTCCATAAATGCTTGTTGAACTGAAAGTGTGCTCTGAGCCAGGCACTGTGCTCCATGCTTTTGGTAAAATACCTGCTTGAATTCTCATGTGGGAGCACTGAGGGAGAGGGGTTACCTGACCAGCCTGGGGGTGGGATCATCCAAGCAGCTTCCTTGGGAAGACACCTAAGTTGGCCTGAAAAGCTAAAATGAAGCTTGCTCATGGGGAAGAGGGCTATGTAGCACGAGCAAACACAGCAGACAAGAGGCCACAAGCTGGTTCAAGATACCCTTGGAGACTTGGTCCCACTGACCCTTCCAGGGCTGACGTGCAGGAAGGAGCCCAAAGGAGCAGACCTCTGCTGGAGGCTGCCTCTGCCCTGCCTGCTGCTCTCCTGGGCTTGCCTTGTTCACCAGGACAAAAGGAGTTCAGGGGGCAGACTCAGGGGCTGCGGCCTGGGGCTCCAGAAAATTGCTTCTCCTGGCAGGCCTTGCCCAGGTCCCCAGTCCCTGACTTCCCCTGTGGGACTATGAGAAACTGTGATGATCCCAAGCAGATGACAGCAGCTCAGATGTCATCAAGCAAGGAAAAAGGGATTGTGGGGACATCAGATTGATCTGGC
Organism: Eonycteris spelaea; assembly: GCA_003508835.1. Taxonomy (NCBI): domain Eukaryota; kingdom Metazoa; phylum Chordata; class Mammalia; order Chiroptera; family Pteropodidae; genus Eonycteris; species Eonycteris spelaea. The sequence continues at coordinate 271,240 of PUFA01000425.1, forward strand.
AGGCAAACAGATGGAAGAATAATGAGTTTCACTGTGCAGGTATAAAAACATCACATGAATCTAGATGAGGCCCTGGGGCCACTGTACCAGCAAGGCCAACATGAATAACAGAAGACATCTTCATTGATAATTAACTCGGTACCAGTGGGCATGCCATTTCTCTTTGGTGTGATTTCCAAAAGAAGACTTCCATGAGCCACGTGTGCATATGAGTCTCTCATTTACAGTGCTTTATCTGCTCATCTCAGCTACCATCACTCTAATCCTGTCAGCGCCTCTACAACCTTCTTGTAGAGATGCCAAAGGGGGTCTCAATGTCAAATAAATGAAAGAATGTTACCTCTAAAGTAGCTCCTTGGGCCCCCTCACTCATAAAAACAACTAGTACACTTCTTAAAATCATGAGTAAAACAGTCAGGTGCTGTTTCCCACAGGCTCCCCTCCCCTCTCTACCCACTCCCACCCTCCCCAGGGCACAGGATGAATCCATGTGCATTATTGGCAAACACTCCTGTACTCTGACTAGGATACAAGCCAAACTGGCTCACATTGCTTTCTATAGCTTTGGACCTCGTCCTGGGAAAAGTAACCATCAGCCAGGCAGTGCATGTCAGGCAGAGGCCAGGTCAAAGGACTGGCTTGAGGTCCCGCTGCCTGTAAATCCAGGCCCGCTAACCTGTTATTTATGCATCTTCCACCTACCTAGCCAGCCAACACTTATTGAACATCTACTGAGGATTCTTCAGAGAATAAAAGAATAAGGTCTCTGCCCTCCTGAGGCTTACAATCCAGGTGGGGAGTGTGGTAAGGTATTAGATAAGACAAGGGGAGCAGGAAGCATGTGGCCCTACAGGGAAAGGGCCTGCTCCGTCACGGTGCCTCTGTACACCCTGGTTGCTGGTTTAGAGGCACAGGTGCAGGGACGGTACTGCGAAGACTAGGATATAAGGATACTGGGAAGTTGCTATGAGAGAATAGTCAATAATAGCCTTGGGCAAAACCTGACCTCTCCACAAGCTTTGGCTTAGGAGCCAGCACTATGAACATGTCTGGAGGAACATGTTTTATCTAATGATGATTTGCTTCTTTTAATTTTTATTCTATTGATGATCCCCATGGAATAGAGGAAAAGAGAGAAATGGCCCAGAATCTGGCTCAGATCATAACTTATCAGCACAGGCCCCAGGGCCACAAGTCCCTAGCTGGCTTTGGGCCTCAGGCCACCTTAGTTACTTCCCCAAACTCAGTGATCCACAGTGTCAGTAGGTTATGTTGCAGTCCGGTGTCTGCAGCCAGCCCATTAGCTGGGAACCATTTAGACTTGCACAAAGGCAGGCCAGCACCTTTTCCCAGGGTACCAAGCCGATGTCCATGGTCTCTAGCTCATCTCCCTATACTGGGTCTGGCCCAGGGCAGAGGGCGAAAATCTAGCTGCATACCTGGCTTTCTTCCACCAGCTCTGGACTTAATAACCTGCTGTACATAAGCCCTTTACAGGTACCTCAAAACCAACTTTGATGGTATTGTGGGGGCCCCCGCTCCAGGGTCAGATCACAACCCCTTCTTTCCTCCTGTGAAGTGGCCCCTCCCCTATGCTGACCCATGGTGTGGTGGGGGTTGTCATGCTGGTGCTCCAGGACCCTGTCCTCGCCATGCTGTCTGCCCCAAGGATGGGGACCTAACACTAGCCAGCTGTGCCAATAAAGGCCTTTTCTAGGGAAGAGAGGCTTCCCACACAGAGCAGTCAGTTTTACAGAAAGGCAGGCGGCCTCTGAACCCGATTCCTGCATTCCCTACCCCAGGCTGCCGCCTACTGACCTGCACAGGTGTCGTTTAGTTGTCAGCTCTTCCTCTGATTACAGACACCCTGGCAGATTAAAGTTAGGTGTCAGGGATCTGCAGGTGTCCAGTGAAGGTGAGCATGATGGGCTAAAGAGTTGGCTCGACTCTGTCTCTATGCTCTGGGCTCAGCTGCCCCACAAGTCACACCATTGACTGCACGAGTAAAGAACCTCACGGAGCCAAGGTGTGGCCCTACCATCCGCTTTTCACACTCCCAGCTCTAGGCCTGCCTCACCATTGCTGGGACTTCAGCCCTGGGCTGGTCACCTCCCTAAGGGATTATCGTCACCTTTTCCTTGGGACTGCCCTTTTCCAGTGCCACTAAAGTCTGTCCTTAATCACCCTTGCTGTTACAGCTGTCCATGGTTCTGAATGCAAGGAGGTGGCGTGGGCTGGCATAGTCACAAATACCTGTGTTCAGGTTCTGACTCTATTACTTCCTAGCTGTGTGGCCTTGGGCAAGTATTTCTGCCTCACTATGCCTCATTTCCTTCATCTGTAAAGTGACCCCGGGTTCTGTCACCTGATTTCTCTGATTTCTCCCTCCCAATAATCCAGGAGGCTCTTGAATTCTCTCTCCTTAACTGGCCTGCCAGAGAATAATGATTTTTTCTAACAGGCAATTCCCACAATTCCCTTAGTGCTCCTCAATCCACTAAGTTGTCTTAAATGCCCATTCTGCCTCGACCATGCACTGAATGGAAAAACAGCTGTGCGTAATTCTCAAAACCAGAACCACAACACCAGAGCCCACAGTTTTGCTATGTGCCTTCAGTCATTTGCTTTTAAAAGCAAGGTAGAAATTATGTTTATAGGTAGAATATGAAAAATCAAGTCCATATTTGTACACATTGAGAGACTTGGTTTTACACAGCCAAGATTGATCAAACGGTTGAATCCACAGTTCCTTTTCTGATCTATCCACTTTGGGCCACAATACAATGCCAACCCTGTCTTATTATCCTCATTCTTGATCATTCTGCATTCCTCATTCTTGTTGCCTCATGGTGCACCACTGTTAGGTAAGAATCTAGTAAGCGCTGTAGGTACCAGTGAAAAGCCCGTCCCATTTGGGGAGCCAGGGAACCACAGCAGGAGTGGCTTGTGGGGTTGGGGACTTGCTTCTTTCCCTAAGCTGTTCCCAAGCTCTTATCTCCTCCCTGCCTGACCCCTCCCTCTGACATCTGCTACTGAGACCTAAGTCCACAGGGCTGCCAGAACACAGGGGCAGGGACCCCACTGTGGGCTGAGCTGGAGCCCACCTGCAGCCTCCCAGGGGCCAGGAAACCTCATGCTCCTCTAGAGCCACTGATAACTGGCCTCAACCCAACAGGGTCCTTTGGGTTAGAGGACGCAAGCACCAAGGACTACAAATCACGACAGAAATTAGACCACACAGATGTCCAAGGCAGGTTCCAGAAAGAATTGTGAAAAGAAACTCAGCCACTTCAGCCATCTCGGCCTAGATCCCCTCTCCTCACCTTTGAGAATCTAATAAAAGCTACTGATCTTCATCCCTGAAAAATGATTCACACATAAACTTTGATTTCTGGGGGTTCACAGGACCCATGAAACCACGTGAGACAATGTAGGTGTCCGTGGACTCAGGCTAAGAATCCAATGTACCTAGAAACTTGTGTCCAATTTCGAGGTTCTTGAGAAGAGATTTTCCTTTTTCAAAAAGAAAAGGGATCTTTACACTTTACATAAACATGTGTTGATTCTAAAAAGGCCATTCACCACTAAGGTATACAAGGGAGTGAAAATAGCCCTAATCTAACCCCTCAGAGAAACCCACAGTGAACATTTCAGTGTATAAGTGTGTCTGGATGTCCCACCCAAAGTTAAATAATCTGTGCTTCTGTCCCTACTCTGGTGGGAATGCTGACAGAGTCACTATGGTTTAGACATGTTCTCCCTCTCCAAAGAGGAACAAATAAGTTTCCTGTGTCTCAAAGGTCTGCATCCCACTAAGGCCACCAAACCAACTGTCCAGGAAAGCTGGCCACTCATCTGCCTTCTGTGAAAAGGGCCAAAAGGAAGAGGCGGCCAGGTGGGTGGGAGAGCTCTGGGGAGGCCATTTCAGAGAAGACGATGATGCAGCTGAGGGAGGGGCCTGCGCCCTCGGGTATCTGGGTGTTGTAAAGACAAGACATCCCACCCTCTGGTAGATACCTGGGGCTGTGGAGCGACAGAACTCTGGCTGGGTTCCAAGTTCCCGGAGAGGCAGAGCCCTGGCCAGTGGGGTACAACCCCTCAGATGATATAGGAAAAGACAGGAAAAGGCAAGGAGGGCAAGAGGTGATGCTTGAGCCTGAACCACAGAGATCACAGAGACAGCCCATGCATCACGGCCTCCCCGTCCCTCCGGCCCCAGGGGCAGCACGGCTCTGCTGGGTGCCAGTGAGCCATCGTGTGCTGTGACCACGCCGGTGGGAAGGGTGGCGAGATGGTCTCAGAGCTCTCTGTGTGTGCCTACCTGGCTTCACCATCCCACTCAAGCCCTCATTCCTGACCAGCTTCACAAACTCCCCCCTCCAAACCTTTCTCCCCAGGCGGGGCTGCTGTCCAGATTACAGGGCTCTGCTTCTGACTACCACTTACTTCACTCTAAGGTTAACTTTCCTTTTTTTTTTTTTTTAAATGTCATCAGCTTGGAGCGGAAGCCCTGTTGCCAAGACAACAGAAAGTGCCCCCCAGGCCCAAGCTGGGCAGCGCAGTTGGTGCAACGCCAGCTGTGCGGACTCCCAGCGCGTCCCTGGCCCGCCCAGTCAGTGGCGACTGCAGTGTCAACACATCCTCAGCTTCCTCTGCTATTCCGTCCATCTCCTCACACAGTCCTGGTGATCTGCGGACACTCTCCTCACTTCACTGACTGCTCTGACTAACACTTTCTAGTTTTCCTGACTGGCCCGGTTAGTTTCCACTCTTCTAAGTGGGAGCTTCTCCGTATCAATATTGCTGACCACACGTGTGTACACACACACACAAAACACACACGTGTGAATACATACACACATTCCCATATAAAAGTACCATACGTTAAAAGCTGCCGGAAAAAAGCAATTAGTTACCTGTAGGGAGCTCCCCTCAGACTGTCAGCCAATTTCGCAACACAAACTTTGCAGGCCAGAAGGGCTTGGCACAAAATACTCAAAGTGATGAAAAGAAAGGACCTACAGCAAAGGTTACTCTACCCAGCAGCGCTATCATTTACAATCAAAGGACAGATAAAGAGCTTCCCAAACAAGCACAAGCTAAAGGATTTCATCGACATCAAACCAACATTATAAGAAATGTTAAAGGGACACCTTTAAGAAGAAAAAAAAGGTAAAAAACACAAATAATAAAATAGCAATAATTACATGTCTATCAATAATTCCTTTAAATGTAAATGGATTAAAAGCTCCAATCAAAAGATAGGGTGCCTGACTGGATAAGAAAACAAGACCCCTACATGCTGCCTACAAGAGACGCGCTTCAGATTGATAGACACGCACGGACTAAAAGTAAAGGAATGTAAAAAGGTATTTCAGGAATATGGAGGCAACAAGAAAAGCTGAGGTAGCAATACTTATACCAAACAAAACAGACTTTAAAACGAAGGCGATAACAAGAGACAAAAAAGGACCAGCCATCCCACTTCTGAGTATTTATCTGCAAAAAACCCAAACACTGAGTCAAAGGGATATGCTCCCTGCAGCATTATTTATGAAAGTCAAGATGTAGAGGCAACGTGGGTGTCCATCAGTGGATGGATGGATAAAAAAGAGGCGGTGTGTATATACAATGGAATAGTACTCAAATTACTGAAGAAAACAAAGAGAGAGAGAAGAACGAAATCTCGCCATCTGCAACAACACGAAAGGACCTCAAGGGCCTTGTGCTGAGTGGAGCAAGTCAGACAGACAAAGACAAACGCCATATGACTTCACTTACATGTGACATCTAAAGGGCAAAATAAACGAACAAATAAAACAGAAACAAACTCGTACAGAGACTAGTTTCATGGGTGCCAGATGGAAGGGGACCGAGGGGGGTCGAGGAGAATGGGGAAGGTACTAAGAAGTAAAGCTTGGTAATGCAAAAAGATCCGGGGATGTAAAATCTAGCATAAGGAATATAGTCAATAATACTGTAATAACTATGTATCGTGTCAGATGGGGAACAAGTTTTATCGGTGATGAGTTCTACGAATGCTTAATTGCTGTGCTGTACACCTGAAACTAACATAATATTATATGGCAACTGTAATTGAAAAATAAAAAAATTATTTTAAAAAAAGTACCACGTGTCCTTTTAGTGAGTATATTAGGGACGACCTACCAAGCCAATTCAAGCAGGTCTGTGTAATCACGGTGTAGAATGCAGGAGTATTTTCTGTTGGACACCTTGGTCACCTTCCCCTTTTTCCTATTATAAGCAAGGCTGAATTAAACGTCTGTGAACATGCATATCTTTCATCTACTCCTAGGAGAAATTCTCTAAGATTAGAAACTAAGAAGGACAGAAAGAAGGAAGGAAGGAAGAAAAGAAGGAAGGAAGGAAGGAAGGAAGGAAGGAAGGAAGGAAGGAAGGAAGGAAGGGAGGGAGGGAGGGAGGGAGGGAAGAAAGAAGGAGGAAGGGAATGAGGGAGGGAAAGGGAGGGAGGGTGGGGAAGAAGGAGACAGGGAGAAAGAAATAATGTTCCCAACCTGGAAGAAAATTAGAAATGACCCACAGAGGTAAGTATGTCCCATTTAGCTTGTGAAAGGGCCTGCTATATGATGCTTTCACTCCTGCCAGTCTAACAATATGACGTGATGAAAGCTGATTTATCAGACTTGATTTTGTCATTTATCTATAGAATTTTCTTCACCCACAGATATTTACTCTATGTGGTCGTTGGACATGAAGCATTCAGAGAAAACTCAGAAATCAGACAGAAAACAAATACCAAAAAAAAGGATCAAAATTAATTTAAAAAATACTAAGTAAAAATGTTAGCAATAATGCTGATATGGGATATGAGAACTCTTAGGTTAAAAATACGAGCTCTCGTCTTTAATTCCGCACTCTTTCTGACTCCAGCTCACCAAAATAAAAACCCAGGAGGCACCCGACAGCAGCTTTTACAACAGAGTAGACAGCAGATTGAGACAGACCCCTGGCGCTCTAAGGATTGCATCCCCAAACCTCTGACACCAAAACAGGTTAAGACCTTCACAATCCCCCAGTTCACACATACCCCGAGGCACATGCGTTTCTTTCTAATGTGTACACCTGGCAAAGAGGCGAGAAGGACACAGCCCCTGGCTGGCAGGACGAGGCCGGCTCGGCAGGAGGAGCTCAACCACAGCTATGACTATCCGAATCTCTGCCTCAGCAAAATCCCTACCACCACATGCCACAGGGAGTCGGAGCTGCACATGCTAACACACGTGACCTCAAAGAGCGACTGAGCCTGAGGAAGCCAGGGTCTGCAGGACCAACGCAAGACGCGAGCCTCGACACCCAGGCACCTTGCAGGGGGTTCCTCACTCTCCTACTCAGCGGCAATTTTCTTCTAATTTACACGCTGTTCTCTCAAGCACGGTTATTCTCTTTCCCAGCACCTGACAGCTTCGAAGCAGCAGAAGGGAGGGGACCGGGGGATGCAGGCTACAGGAAAGTGATGGCTCTGCAGGAAAGAAAGGTGCCAGGGAGCTACTGGACGTACACACACACCACGTGCATTGACACCACATACACACACGCATCATACCCCAACCACATACATACACGCACATTCCCACCACATACACACACTGCTCACACACACCACACACCATATACGTACACGCACATTCCCACCACATACACCCACCACTCGCTCACCACGCACATACACAGACCACTCACACCACACACACACCATGTACATAGACACACACCACTTGCACATCACACACATATCACACACATACACACATTCACACCACATACACCATCACGGACACAACACGAGACACACAGACACACACACAGCTGGTTAAGCTGGGGCTCCTCAGCTGCGGGCCTGAGAACTCGGGGCAGTTACCTGCCTCCATGGGGTCAGGGCCCCGCCTCTCTGTTGTTCTGTCTCCTTCATGGCCTTTTCCTGTCTGCCCAGATTTCACTTCTGCCCTGTCCTCTTTTCCCTCCATCCGCACGCGGGCGAAAACTCCAGAGCTGCCGGGCCGCAGGCGGGGACGCGGAGACAGAGAGAGCTGCGTGCGCCCTGTCGGGGCGGCCCCACCAGCTGCGCAGGGGCTCTGGGCCTCGGCTTCCTGGGCAGTCTGGTTTTTGAATGGGGGGCCGGAAGTTCATGCGAAATTACCTAGCTTTAACACATTGGTAAATAAATTTAAAAACGTGAAAACGCTGGCTGGGCCAAACAAAACAAATCCACAGGCTGTTGGTCTGGGGCGGCTTTCACACGCTTTTAGGAGGCCTGGTCTCCGCAAGCCAGAGCCTCATGAACAGTGGACACCGAGTCCCCAAACAGGGGCTCTGGACAGGGGCTCTGTTCGGCTCACCCTCAGGCAGGACACCGCCCCCATGCACACCCTACCCATGCAGTCCTTCGGTACCCCCGCACCCCCACTGCGCCTCCCAGCACTTCCTCCCGCTTTTCCTTTTGCTCTAAGCGCTCTCCCCGGGCCTCCTCAACCCTGTCTACGTTCTAGGCATTTCCTCCAGCCTTCGGAACACATATCCCAGGTGGAGATGAGACGTTTATGGGACTGGATGCATGAATGGATGGGTGAAGGAAGCATCGGCTGGACTACCTGAGCTAGGCTCCTGCCTGCCCCCGAGCTGCCCCCAGCATCACTTCCTCTCCCAGCCTCTGAATAGGCAGTGCCCAAATTGCATTCATGAGACTCACCTAGGGAGCTTGTCAAAAATGCAGCTTTCTGGGTCCCATCTCCACCAAGATTCTGCGTCTATCGTGAGGGACACGGAATGTACTTTTTTGTTTTTGGAATAAGCTCCCTGGGCCATTTTGATTACCATGCGAAGGAGATCACACTCTGGCAAACACTGCACTTAACTGTGGTCTTTCCAAGACACATCTGATGGTGTCTTCTCTACTTCGGTGGCTCTCTGCACCTTCACGATATGATGTGATGATGGAGGTGGCCCTGGCCTTTGTCCACTTTTATACCTACACATAGGTGACTACCTTGGTCCTTCTCCCTCTCGTTCTGCCTTTGCAGTCTTACCTCTGTCAGCCAGGAACACCTTCCCAGCGTCCTCCTTGCCAACTCCTAATCACTTCTCATGGGTGAGGCTCAGATGTCACCTCTTCTAGAAGTCTTCCCTGATCTCCCAGGCTATTTCAGCTTCTTGTCCTCTATCCTTTCATAGCACACTGCCATAAATTATCTCAAATTCATTTTATTTAATAAACATGCATACTAGTGATTACTATGTGGCAGGCGCTATTCTGGGTGTTTTATAAATATCAGCTTATTTAATCCTTTACCAACCCTACGGAATAGGAACTCCAGTTATCCCATTTTACGGATGAGGAAACTGAGGAATGAAGAGGGTAAATAATGTGCCTGAGGTCACACAGCTGGTAAGCAGAGGACAGGGATTCGGTCCGGGCGGTCGGCTCCAGAGTAAATGTCCTTTCCGTGTCCTCGTGCTGCCGCCTCTTACTTGTCCTAGCATGTTGCGCACTGTGTTCTGGGGGTCTGCTCCTGACTCCCCTCCACTAGACACAGAGGTCCTGTGGCCCTGGAGAGGTTAACCTTCCGCCCAGGGCCTAGCAAACAGTGGAAACTCAAGGAACGTTTGCTGAAGGACAAAGTTGTGCATACTCATGACACTGGATCAACAAAAACCATAACATTCATGAAACTTCAGAATATGAAGATACTTTAAATGGGATCAGGTACAATGACCTGCCTAAGAGTCTACTCTTCATAGAGCGACGCTCCAGAGCTGGCACGTCACCCATTCCCCTCTGCATGACGCTGACTTTCAGAGAGCTCCACCTGACATTTAACTGAAGTGTATCTCCACGGTCACACTGAACAGGCCTGACCTCTCCTGCAGAAAGGGCTCATCAGATACTGAAGTTGACCCTGGCTTTCATGTCGGCAGGGTAACCCTGCCCTCTTCCGCCCAAGGATCTGAATCTCCAGTCTACCTTCGGTCTTTCCCTTGGAACCTGCTCTGGTCCTCTGGGCCCTCCCATGAAGGGGATCCCCCAGATATAAGTGCCATGTGCCCAGTGTAGATTGACCCCTACCAAGGCTGATGAACTCTGATCGAAATCAAATAAATGTACGATATATTTCAAAAGCCCTCCAACCACCACCCCCCAAACACACACACATGGCTGAAGTCACATTAGTCTCGCAGCCTTTGAAACACCAAGAGCCCTGGTTTCTGAGGGTGGTGCGTTGTGATGGGACGCTCCACTGTTGCATAAAAGGTTTGTGCTGAGGATGCTTCCTCAGATCAAGGGTTTTCCCACAAGGCCTCCGCTCTCACGCCAACTTGCAAAACAGCAACAATTTGGACAATAATAATTAACACCATTTTACTGAAGAAGAAACAGCTCTGGGAGATGAACTTGCAGGGATGCTAAGTGGCAAGCACCATTCAAATCCAGGGCTGTGAGGCCGGAGCCTGCCTGCTCCCGTCCCACTGCCATTTGGGGAATGCAGCTGGAACACAGTGAAATGAGCATAAAATAAGCGCCATGGAGAGACTGGGCTGAAGCAGGAAATGGATGATTACAAATGAGCAGAAAAAGGAGACGCAGCTAATTATTCACACATCTCCACAGCCTGATGGTCTTTCCCTGTGGCACCATAGGAGTCTCTCAATTTGAGATGTATTTTTCTACTCGTACTCATTTTAACTAGAATAACTAGACATTTATGCTTTACTGGTTCTCTTCTACAATATGAATATCAGGAATTTCAGAACGTCCCTATTTTAAAAGTCTAAAAACAGAAAGACTTGAAAATACAAAATAAATTATTTTCATTAAAGGTTGTTAGCATATAGCAAGTCATTATTTCCATTTAAAATAAACATATTTTGAGAAACTATGAACTGTATCTTAATCTTTTTTGTATCCTTCCTTTACCACTTCTAACCCAACAGTACAGAAAAAGCGCCCCCCCAACAACACAGAAGCACTTAAATATAGTGGGTTCACAGACATACTTTCTGTAACAAGAGGAAGGGAAATGCTTAAACAACTTGAGTTTTAAAACTGTAACCTGGGTCATAACTTTCTCATGTGCAAAACATCAGAAAAAGAAAATTACCAGCAAGAGAAAAAAAAATGTACAATCACTGCAGAAAGCAAAACTATACAGTTTACTTAAACATGAGAAAACCAAGTTATATTGGATTGCCTCAAATATATTTCCTAAAATAATATGTGCTAATTCACTATTCAAAAATTAGTCAAAAGAAATGGTAAAGGAAAAGTCCACATATTTCAGGGTAAGTTATAAGTGTTATTTAAGCATGTACCTTTGTATTTAAATTAGTGAAGTTTCAAACACCGTAATACTTAGCAACCAATAAAGCAATTAAATAAACAAAGCAATTAAACTCCATTTCCATGGAAATGGGTAAACCCCAAAGTTACAGTTTACCTAGAAGTAGAAGAGCAGTGAGAGCATCCATAGCTTAATATCTTTCCGAACTCCAACGTATCCAGAAGAAAGAGCTCAGACCCAGGCAGGCTAATTTACCGTGCAAAATTTTCCTTTAAAAAAGTATGGCTGAAAATTGGTTCCCCTAAAACAGAAGGGACTTTCACAAGAGTTATATAAGCAAAACACACAGGCCAATTCAGCGATGTGGAAACCACCTCATGCAAAAGAAACGCAGCAAACACAAGTAACCCCCATTCACGTCTCAGAGCCTGTCAGCCTCTCCGAAAAAAAAACCCCGAGGTTGATTGTAACCTCCCACTCTCCAGCCAAAGGATGGAAAATTTTTAATAAAAAGTTATAAACAATTAAGCGACTGAGAGTCCTAACGCATTTTGGGGGAAGGATTCATATCTTATAGTTCATTAACCATCTGAAGTATCTTTAAACTTTCTAGGCCTACCTTTTCTTGACCTCCTTTCCTATTCTGGAAGGATGAAATGAGTATTTCAAATTCTTTTTACTATTAGAAGTAGCCTGTCATGTGCACCCGATGTGTGTGCATGGAATCTGTCACAAATTGGAGGTAAATCAGGGAAACTTACTTAAAGCCACCTCTTTTCAAACCACTTATTCCAAATGCCAAGTTTTCCCCACGTTCCTCAGCACACTCGGAACATCCCACTCGCTGAGCCACCTGCTTGTCTTTCCATCATCCAAACTGCGGCAGAAACACCACCTCCTCAAAGAGCCGTCCTAGGCAGTGATGGGTGCCAACCACCTGTCCCCCCACCTCCCATTAGGGCAAGGAGGTAAAAAGGGAGGGAAGGCAGGCAACAGCCAAACGCAACTCTCAGCATCAACAGGCATTTTCTCAGCATCGAGTAAAACAGCGCCAGGAGGAACGGGAATCGGGGTCAGCCTGCTTCTCAGAGCAGGCGTAGATTCCTTCATTCATTTAACAAACACTCATGAAACACCTACTGCGTGGTTGGAAGTGCAGCTTCTTGGTTAAAAGGGAAACAGGACATGGTCCCTGCTCTCCGAGAGCAGACGGTCTTGTAAGAAAAAAGATAAGAAAGGAAAATGATGCTGCTGCATGGTTAGTGTAAGGAGGGGAACAGGTTCAGGACATTCTGGATGTATAGCAAAGAAGCATCAGCCTTGGTTGGGGGGTCACGGAAGGTTTCTGGGGGAGAAAAATGCTGAGCCAGCCATTTTGTTGGAGAAGAAGGGAGGGAGGTGAGGAGGAGAGCGCTCCAGGCGGAGAGGCTGGGGGAATCCGGGCACGGGGAACAGCTGGAGATGAGAGAACGCCAAGCAACTCAGCAACACTGGGTCACTGAGTCAAAGGTGAGAGAGAGGCCACAGGAGGGCAAAGGGCCTCTGAGATCGTGGGCTACTGCTAAAGGGTTACAACCAAGGACGTGCCAGGGCCGGATCTGTGTTTGAGGATGGCCACTCTTGGGGAAGCAGTGCAGTGCACAGATTTGGGGTCGAGACTGAACACACAGGTTCCCAGTGAAAGGGAGGTGCTGGTCCAGTGAGGTTGGTGGCCTGGCTTCATCTGCTGTGCTCCTGCCTTGCCATGCAGTCCCTGCTGCCCAGGGGGGTGAGTTTGGTACTGGCAACCAAAGCCCCCACCCTCCCCAACAACTCCAGCCCCACTGCTCACTGAACAGAAAGGAGACACCCAGCCTTCAAAGAATCAGCCAGTGGGCCAAACATCTCTGCTCTGTGCGGCTTGGCACGTTGAGAAAAAAGCCAGGCCACTCAGGGTCTCGCCTCGGGAATCTAAGAATCTGGAATAACGAGGCCGTCTGGGAACCTGTGCAGAAGCCAAAAACATGTCACAAGGCATAGTGAGCGCTCTGGTTCCTCAAGGCCAAGAATGACACCCAGAGCAAGGCTCAGCGGTTTAGGATTCCTAGTCCCAACCATCCACCATTAGACTAATAATGAAAAGACTCATTTTGAACTTCACTGTTCATTTGAAAAAGGCTTTGGGCCTACTTGTTTGCCTAGAGGGGCCTCTAGTTCAGAGCGAAGCCCCTTCCTTCCCCCCCCAGGCAACACCCTGGATACTCACAGAACTGCAGGCTGAGGCTCAGGAAGGCCAGCAGCGCAGCCAGGGCCAGCAGCAGCAAGAAGCGATTGCGGAAAAGCATTATTATGTGTTCTATCTCCTCTTCATGGTTTCACCTCAAATCGGGAACATGTCCTGTGAATAAAGCAGAGGCAATACACATGTGTTCCGAGGTGGAAAACCAAGTTTGTCAACTGAAAATAATCCAATTAGCTCAGGCCTTTAGCAGGGAAGCGTGAATTCTAGTGGGAGGACAATAGCGTGCTGTGGGTTCTGTCTCTGGCCCCAAACGAGGCTTGCCAAAAATGTGCCCTTCAAATTAATACGAGGAAACCAGTTCACGAATGTTTCGTTCATACGAAATCGACAGGGAATGAGATACTTTACAGCAAGAGCTTCCCAAAGACAAAATGTAAAGGAAGTTTACTGAGCACTTACAGTGTGCCAGACGAAAAAAATCTTTACACCGACTAGCTCACACTCACTCCATTCTGACCCCTGACTTCTAAATCTTCAACCTTTTTTGATAAACGTTTTATTAAGATGACTCTGGTCTTCTTTATTTTTATCATTATTAACCTCAATGTCAATCACTACCACAGTGTCCCACAGTAATGCCTTCAGGGACAGCTGGGTGTGCCAGTGGATTTGTTCCTACACTAAGTTGCCCCCTCTGCTCATTAGAGATCTCCCCCATCCTGACCATTGAGCTATTTCAGCTGCATCCCAGGGTCTTCCTGCAGCCACACCCACGCATTCTAATTTGCTCTGTGCAAAAGGACATTTCACAGAAGGGTCTGTGAAAAAAGTAAATATTTGCTATAGGTTTCACCCCATCGCTGTTAGAGATCAAGTTTATTTCCTGGTTCCTGTTGGCATTTGAAATAGGACTTGAAAATCATACTCTCTTCAGAAAAGGGTTCTCAACTACAGTAAGATTAAAAGTCATTTTCAACCTAATTTTAGAGGCAGAATCTTTTTTTCCTTCAAATACAATCTCCTCAGAGCTCCGATGAAGAAAATGTGCTACTTAGATAAAAGCTTGTCTGCTGATGTGGTGAGGGAAGTATAACTGTGAATATTCTAAAAGCTACTGAATCGCACCCTTTGGCTGAATTGTAACGTATATGAATTATATCTCAATAAGGTTGTTTTTTAAAAAGTGTATCTACAGGGCATGAAGCAGGAGCCAGGATCCTGCAGCCCCTTGGTCTCCACCCCCACCCCCAGGGCCTTGCAGGGGAGTCTGAGAACTATTCCTTTAAAAGAGCTGTCCCCAACCTTTTTGGCACCAGGGACCTGTGCCCCTGTGAGAATCTAATGCCTGATGATCTGAAGTGGAGTTGAGGTGGTGATGCTGGCACTGGGGAGCGGCTGCAAATACAAGTGAAGCTTCACTCACTTCTCCGCCACTCACCTCCTGCTGTGTGACCTGGTTCCTAACAGGTCCATGGCCTAGGGATTGGGTACCTCTGCTTTAAGGGATGTGTCAGACTTCCTACCAAAAGAGAACAATTGCTAAAAGATGAATGGAAATACCCGTCCTTCCCAACTGAGCCTGCACATCTGGCAACCAGCATCTCTGTTAACAAAGATCCCAATTTTACACCTTTAAATGAGCACTGCTTTTGTCCTTGTAGTCACTACCCCTCACCAAGGGCCAGTGCCTAGTGTCCCAAGACATCTCTACCGGCTCCTGGGGACTTGCCAACCTCGTGAGCTCTCTGGCACTTCTGGCTAAAACAACACATTACCCTGCCTGATCCCGGTCAGGGTTTAATGCAGTTGGGACATCAAATAAATGCTTCCTCTTTCCAAAATTCAAACTCCCTATATCTCCACCTGAGTGTGTTTGAAAGGCATGCAGAGACCCCAAGGCAGCTCTGCAGGATTTGTGCTTGGTGAGGGGGTGATGGCCAGGACTTCTGCACTGAACCCCAAGGAGGCAGAGGTCACTTGATCAACAGGGGCTCATCTGACTGAGGTGCTGTGGGTGTTCCCTCCTGTGGCAACAAGGAGGGGAGACCCTTGAGGCTGACGAGCTCCCATCCCAGATATAAAGTGTTAAGCCTGGGTGGCTCTGGGCCCCTAATCAAGCCTGGTGAGTTCCTTGCCTAAGGTCTCTGGGAGTCAGCATAGTCTACTCTGTGATATCTTTGACCTTGGAGTGTCCTTGTGATGTTCATCTGATGGTTCAATAGCAAACCTCCTCCACAGGAAAACACCCTAAGTCCAATAATCCAAGTCTCAGTCTCTGCCTTCCACCCTAGACAGGCTCTACTGCCTGGTCAGGCAACCCAGGGATTGGGTGTAGAAGGTGACAACACTCACCTGTAAACACTGGCCTCACTTGGGTGGAATGTCAGCCTTCCCTTAGCCACCCTCAAACCCAAGGTGGGAACCCTCCAGCAGCCCCCTGCCAGGCAGCCTCCACCCAGCCTTTGCTCTGCTCCCTCAGGAACCAGGAACTTCTAACTGCTCATAACCATCCATTCCCAAGCACCATTCACTGAGCACAGTGTGAGCCAACCACCACGTGGGGCCCTTGACATCACCTTATTTTTGTTCTGCAGGGCAGGCATGTGCATTTCTAACACACAGGCAGAAACCGAAACTCAAGGGCACCGGACTACTGGGCCTCTAAAGTTCTTTTCTTATGAGTTAGACTGTCTCCCCGATGAGTCCGCACACTGATTATAGCTGCAACCTGTGGATCAAGACAGAACAATTTAACTCTTGGCTTGCGCCAGCTTCTCAGATCCTTGAAGATGGCTGGCAGCTCCTGGCTAAACAGCCTGTGGGTTTCAGAACCCTCTCATCATCTGTCATTTCTGACCTTATCAATGACTTTCTTGTAAGGTGACCCTTTCAGTTTGGGGAAGATGAGAGCGGTGTGTGGGTGGAGATTAGATCACAGAATAGGGACATGGTTCAGAGCAAATGTCTCCTTTAGGGTGACCCTGTACCCCCAACAATAAATGTGCTGGGGCTTTTCTTCAGGTCTTTCTCAACCCGTCTGTTATTCTACCACCTTCTTTTGGGGGCTGTGCCATCTTTCTAAGGTCTTCTTTCGCTTTACAAGAACACTTTCAAGTGTAATTTTGGGGGTCTTTCAGAGTTTTACTGTTCAGAGGGTTCTGCAGGCCTTGCCGCTGAAAGATGTATTTTTTTTTTTTTTTTTTTTGCACCACGTTATCACAGTGCACAGGAAGAAGCACCCCACTGTGGAGTCAGACAGACCTGGGTCAGCACATTGAACTCAGCGACACAGGCCCAGTTACTGAACCTTTCTGAGACTCGGTTTCCTCACCTATAAATGGACCTAACTTCACTTCTTCTCAGGATGTTGTGAGCACTAAACTAAAGGCCAAGTACAGTCCCCAGCATACAGGAGACATTCAAAAGACAATGGCTGTACAAGCTTTATTACCTACTCGTCTTCTGTCAGTTCACTTTGCTGCTGCTTCTCTCCTTCTGGGAAACAGGAATAGTTTCTTAACCTGTTTGTTGGTTCTTTCAGGTGCGTGAACACTAAACCTTCCTGTGTTCTTGTTCGCATCCCTGCCTCTACAGCTCTGGCTCAAATGCTGTCTCCAGCCTCTCACCCTGGCCCTGGGAAATCACTTGCCCTGCTTTCGCAGCCCAGTGGTGTCATCGGCTCCAGCACCTCAGAGACCAGGCCTGCCTCTCGGTTGCTCCGTGCTTGGGTGTGGGAGGTTAGGGCCTTTTTTCCAGTACCAGGCCAGGTCTGGCCTCTCAACCACTTCCTGCCTCCAGCTACAAAGGGGATGTTCCACCACACTTACCGGCAGGTGAGGCTATTAGGACTACTAAGTCTATGGTTTTACCTGACACTGCCTTCTCATGAGGATGAACCACAGGATGTTTCTGTTATCTTCACGTGAGCATTGGGTAGAAACAATCTACTTGCTGAGTTAAACCTCAGGCTTATAGCATGGTAGAACTATTGAAGTGATGGCCCCGGTTTGTCCATGCCTTTCTGTATGGATGTGAGTTTTTCTTCACACGGACTCTAAGCTTGGAATAGGTATTGGCTTTGGCTAATGGGACCATAGTAAGTGAGAGCCAAGCAGAGTCCAGAAAGTCCTTATGAAATGGGGCTTGTCCTTCTTTGCTGCTTCTGGAGCACCATGTGAAGATGCCCGGCCAGTTGCTGGAGGATAAGACCACATGGATCCAAGGCTGAGGTTCTCTATAAACAACCAGCCTGCCCATCACCACACATGAGAGCGAGGCCATCACAGACCATCCAGCCTACCCTCACCACCAGTAGATGGAAATCAGGAGAGTCAGCCCAGACGAAAAGAACTGTATGGCCAACCCACAGATCACAAGCAAATACAATGGTTGCTGTTTTAAGCCACTGAGTTTTGGGAGCGTGATACAAAGCAAAAGAGAACTGATACCACAAAGAGGAAACATCTTGCATCTTTATTAGGAATTTCTAAGCCAGTGTTTCAGTCTCTACATCCTCATCTGCAGGCACCACAGGCAGAGCTCCACCTTGTCTACATTCTTCAACGTGCTGAGTCCTTTTTCGGAAAGGAAGCTATATTTAGTTCTCGATTTAAAATACTTAGGATCTGTTAGGTTAACCAGATGGCTGGGATCATGTGACTGCCTTACCACTTTTAGTTTTCAGGCTACTGACATCTCTGCATATCTGATGCTTTTCATCTGATGACACAGGCCTCGACCCTTTCCCCCTGATACCGAGTCTCCGCATACTCTCACTCCTGAGCCTCCTTTGGCAGCCACCAAATGCGAGGTAATGGTCAGAGTCTCATTACCCCCACTTGTCCTAGGAACCAGCCTGGTGTGATCACAGCCCTGGGAGTGCGCACACAGCCTGGGACGGGGTGGGGAGGGTGACGACAATGAGCACTGGGATAATCACATGCCTTCTTCTGGAGCCTATTTTCCTAGAAAACCTGGAGAGGATGGTCACGCTTCGCTCTTAAGTTTTTAAAAAATGGCTAAATAATGATGACATAATCCAACAGTCACGTAGATCTGAAGATGTGTGTGTTTGCAGCTGGAGCTAGGACTCCAATGTGTGTGCGTGTCCAGTGTGGGAATCGGGTGCAAGGTTCTGCCCTGGGGAGGGTCTTCGCTGGGGATACATCATTGGTGAAAGAGACTGAGATGAGCCATGAGGCAGTAGAAAAGAGACAGGCAGATCTGTGACAATTCCCTGCTTGTCACTTGTTTTCTATGTGCCTTCCTGACAACGAACTGACTTTACTTCTGAGTCCACGATCCGATCTTTAAATAAGACAGGGCTGAGGGTATGAAAGAACATAAGGAAGGTGAAGAGCAACCATCGTCATTTGCAGAGCAGTGGTGCGGAGTTGGTCCATGCTGTGTTGGACACTCTGGCTCTAGAGGAATCATTTGGACCCCACATCATCGACACAGAGATTCGCCCTTTGCCCTGAGCTCCTGCCCATGCCGTAGTTCCTCTTCCAAACCCTGGCCACTTCCCTACAGGCCAGCCCAGCCCCAAGCAGCAGGGCAGGCAGCCACGTTTGCAGCCCATTCTTGGCGAGCCTTCCACGGGGCTGACTCAGCTGTGGTGTCCCCACTTCGCCGCAGGTTTTCCAGTCTGGAACATCCATGTCAGCTTCTGTCGGGCCCTGTCCTAACTAGACAAGATTACCAGCTAATAGGCTCTCTCCATCTCTGAGGCACAAGCTCCATCCTCATTCTCCAGTGACCCCTTTCTCTTTTTCTATCTCTCGGGCAGAGGCTCATGAAGCCACTCAAGAAGTCACACAGATGTGGGCCCCTTCCGGCCATCTTCCCCACGTCCCTTCCATGGAGAGTCTGCACCCACACCCTGGGGTCTGCTGCAGCTCCTCCAGACATTCCCTCAGACTCGTCCAGGTTGTGCAAAGTGGCAGGTAGGTCTCTGGGCCCACAGCAGAAATCACACAGCCTGCTCACTTGCAGCCCGGAAAATAAAGTCCCTGGGAAGATTAAGTGTCACCTCAACAGGATGAGATGCTGTGGATTCATGACCTGCTTCGGTATGGCTCCCACATCTCCTAATCCTCAAATATATCTCAGTTCCCATCACTTTCCATGGAAAAGGTGCTCTCTAGGCGCTATATGGCATCATGACCAAATCTAATTCCTATAAATACTTCAGTGGAAATAACTGTTTTATGTTCCAGGCTGAACTTATAACAGCGGCCAGTCACCAGATGTCTGCTGGGCACAGCCTTACTCCCCTGTGCTAAACTCATACAGTAAAAATATCTTAAATCCAGAAATAAAATTATTACTCTGAATTCTCCACGAAACAATAAACAATAAAACAAACAGAAAATACAGCCAACTGTAATTCAACTTTATAATAGATCTGAACAGTGAATGAAAATATTTAAGAATATAATTTTGAAGAAAGTACTAGTTAATACCTAGTTATCTTGTTAATTTACCAGTTAATAGTAAATACATTTTTGGATTAAAAGGAAAAAGGAACACATCCAAGGCATGTCATAAGCTACCAT
This sequence comes from Eonycteris spelaea, assembly GCA_003508835.1. Lineage (NCBI taxonomy): Eukaryota > Metazoa > Chordata > Mammalia > Chiroptera > Pteropodidae > Eonycteris > Eonycteris spelaea. The sequence goes on from PUFA01000425.1 coordinate 291,333, forward strand.
TCTACCACCAGAGACTTCCAAAGCCCACACCCTGGCCTGATTTTCACCTTGTAAGAGCTGGGAATGCCCAGGGCACACATTTAGTGACACTGGTGCCAGGGCCCCCTTCAATGTGTACAGAATTTAGGGTTTAAAATAAAGCCACAACTGCTTAAGTAAAAATGTGCGTTCAATTATCTCTCATTTGTGCAGTTAAAATACCATTACCAGGAATAGAAAGATGGTATTAAAGAAAAGAAAATGCTTCGGATGTATTGTATATACATATATATATTTTTTGGGTCCTAATCATTTTGGCCTAAGTAAATACAGTATTATAATTTAAAAAAAAACCCCAAATCTATAATTGTGAACTAAATATGAAGCAAGTAAAGGTAAAAGGTATACCTTAATAGCCCTCCCTGTCCAAGGTCATCTCAAAGTAGAGTTTAATTGCAAAATCAAATATGCTCGACTAAGTATAAACCAACCTTAAAGTCTGACAAATGACAGATTCCAGAACCTCCTCGAAACCCCAGGCAGTAGGGCAGGCAGGAAGGAGGCTGTGAACTCCCTGCAGTTATTCACATTCCAGCTAATTTGCAGGCTCAGTCCTAAAGGTAGAAACCAAGGCGTGCATCTAGTCAATCAGTTGATTCAAAACAACATGTTTCCTAAGAGCCAACATGTGTTGGGCACCATCTAAAGTGCATCTAAACCATACAGAACACAATTTCTGCCATCTTGAAGATCACTCTGAAATACATGAAAGTATTTGTGGGAAAAAAAATGACATCAAATCTAGGAATTGCTTTCAGACACCGGGGATGGGCTGAGAAGGAATGAATAGAACGAGACTGGCAAAACTTGACAACTGCTGAAGTGGTTAACGGATCCTTGAGGGTACGTTACACCACCCTCTCTGCCTTTGTGTATGTCTGAAATTAAAAGTTAAAGAAAAAGGTGTAAAAAAAAAAAAAAGGATGCTCAAGGTCTGGTCAGTGGAGCCCTGAGTAAAAATATAAATAGGCCATTAGGCTATACGAACCAGTGCCGCTGGGGGAAGTGGGACACGGAGAGGAAGACACCCACCCAGACGCAGGGAGGGTAGGTTTCCTTGCGGAAGCTCAACCAGAGCTCAGACTTGAAGAGCAGACTGGAGCTGGTGCATTTAGAATTGTACTTTAGGAAAAACAGAAGAACCAAAGAAACAGCACTAAGTAGGACTGAACTGAGGGTTATGGGTTAATATGCGTAAGAGACACAGCACAGTACCTGGTCCTAATAAATGCTCAATAAAAGTTAGCAATACTTCTCTTATGGTTTTAATACCCACCACCCACATATAAAATACTCACTCTTCTTGCCCCTGTTTCTGCCCCAACTCTAGAAATAGAACACCCACAGAACCATGCCAGAGAAAGTGAGAGTCCGAAGAGGTTTTAAACCCCACTTGGTTTAAGTTCCTTAGTTGACCAGAAGAGAAGCCAGGACGGGTCATAAGTAGCACAGGCTTGTGGCTCCTCAGGGAACCCGGTCCTCGTGGTTCAGTCCCTCGTTTCACAATCAGAGAGCGGCATCCGACACCCTGTCTTTGTCACATTACTCCTCTTCATTGCAGAGGACACACCATGTGGCAGACACTTTTAACTATCTACCAATGTCTGCTCTTCTCCTTCTTCCTAACAGAATCCTGTAGGTTTTAGCTGGACACATGGCCGCCCCACTAGTGATAATATTTCCCATGCAAGTAGTTGTTGTCATATGATCAAGTTCTGGCCAATGAGCTGCGAATGGAAGTAACATGCACAATCCCCCTCTGACCTTCCTTCTTCCCCGCTTCCCATGCTCTGAATCACTGGTGTGGTGGTGAGCCAGCTTTCTTGATGCACATGGAAACATCCTAGTGGATGACAGAAAACCCTGGATGACCCTGTGAAGCAGGCCACTCATCTCGATGCCTACCAGCTCAAATTGTTTCAGGAGAGACAAAATCAATCTCACAACCTTTTTAAATCATTGTTATCACCTCTGTTAAAGCAGCCAGACCAATATGCTACCTAGAACTTGCCAGTAGCAGTAGAAGATATTGGTCATCTTCTTGGGGGGCCCCTCTAAGGTAGTGATGAATAAGCGCATACACCTTCATGATTACTTTCATTAGGCAGGAAGGTCTCAACACTGACCAGGCTGTACGTCACTCTTAGATTTGATATAAATGAGACGTAGTTGTAGTAACTTTGTTCTTTTTGAGTTTTACTTTTGGTTTTATCTTAAATAATTTATGCACCTATGACAATGGCTTGGCTTCAGGTAAGAAAATACTAGCTAATACAAAGGGCTGCATCAATAATCTCGCATAACGAGTCATAAGATTAGGAACAGCAGCTCCAGGATCAGTTAATTCAGCAAATCAAAGACATTATTAGAAAGTTAGGATCATTCCACTCTGGCTCTCACCACCGGGATGGTTTGTCCCACCCCTGGGATGGCTTCCTTCAAGGATCATAAGACTGTGGCCATAATTGCAGGCCTCACGGTCACATTTGGCAATCTAGAAAGGCAGTAGGGATGATGCTACACATTTCTACTGGAAGCAAGGAAGCCTTTCCAGAAACCCTCCAATGGACTTCCCCTAAGTCTAACAGCCAGAGCTGTGTCACGGGCCCATACCCAAACCAGACACCAGCACCGGGAATGGGCCCTGACAATCGGGTGAACCAACTGGGATTCACCTCCTGGCAGAGGCCCACGCAGGTTGGAGGCTGAATAGAATCGGAGTTCTGTTGGGAACAAGGAAACGAGGGAGCATCGGGTTGTCGGCAACAGCCCACACTCGGCGAAGACTTGACAACACACACAATTATTCTAAAAAATTGTTCTCAAACCCAGCCATCTGATGATAGTACCAGACTTTGCAGATCTAGCAATCAAAACGCATACAGTCATAATTATACGTTTAAGAAACGTCAGTGCTGGCTTGCTCAGGTGTAAGTCAGCAGGACAACCGGCAGAGCAGCATCCATCAGCCCACTGACTGTGCAAGTTCTACCAACGAGACCTTTGATTCCTATTTTACTTGTGTTTAAATATTCAGCGCAAATTATTTACCTCTCGTTTCTCTCCAAAAAGAATTCGAAACAGATCGCCTACAGATTTAGTATTTTTAAATCCCTGAAATATTAAGATTTCTTGTCTCCATTTGTGAACTACATGTTCTTACCACTCTCTCCTTTGAGGTTTTTCCCAGCTCAAGGTGGCTGAGCATTTCTCAGCACCAGACCGACCAGACTAATTCATTGAAGCCAGGTTTTCACTTTTATGTACTCTTCGTGATTTTTTTCTGACATTTTGGAAGACGTCTGTGTTCCATCCAACATCACTGCTTTGCTCTTAAGTTTTAGAAGTAGCTACATCTGTAACTGGCATTCTTATTTTAGAATGTCAAGAGCAACTATAAGTACCTCAACAACAAAAATTGAGAACATGCAGTTGGCATGATTTACTCACCACAAAGCCACTTTTAAAATATAGCTGATTCTTTTTATTTTGCCAGCAAACTATGTCAATTAAAAGTTTCTTAAAATGTCAAAGAAAGCACAAGAGAATTAAATGAGCAGGGCTATAAAGCTACAAATGCACGCGGTGTACCATGAAGGTTCATGTGGTAAAAGTCACATTTTTAAAGGCAAAAAAAAAAAAAAAAGTGCTCACAAGGGCCTGAGAATCACAGCTGGGCAACGTGAACCAGGCACACTTGAAAGTGCAGGTTGCCAGGGCCACTCAACACTTTCTGAAAGCTGAATCTTCTATGTTATCAATTCTACAAACGGAATTTTGCTCTGGATGGAGACACAAATGGGAGTACTCATGTGTGCCACAAATCATGGCTCTTTGCCCAATGAGGCCTTTTTCAGGCCGGGAGCACACTCATCTACAGAGATTTGACAAAACGCTGTACTCGCTGCCGTCCGTTCCATGACTCAGTCATGACAAAGCATGGGGAACCAGATCCTCTATAGACGTTATCACTTCCGGCATCTATGGGCAGGAACTTCAAGCCCTTAAAATATCTTTTAGAATGCTGCCAGATGGTTCGGTGGCAGGCTGACAGCATCAAGTGTCAGTACAGAATGAACCCTTCTGCCCTCTTGGTGAACAAGTGTGGGCAGCCAGCGGCTGAGGGTTCTGAGGGTGAAGGGGCTGACACGGGTGACCTCTAAGAGGCCTCCATGTACTAAGGTCCAAGGATTCTCTGATTCATATACCAAAACAAGCTCATAAAACATTTTTTATTTACCTCCGCAGTTGTGAAGAGATAGGGAGAACAAAGACAGCTAAGAGCCCATAGAATCACAGACTGAATTGCCATCTAGCTCCAGCTCCCTTCCAATAAACTAAGGAGTAACACTGCTAAAAGTGTCACAAGTTTGATTCAGGTTAGGTTAAAACTGTAATGAAACACAAGCCTCAAGGTCAGTGGTACTTATCAGATGCAATGGTGAAAAACAAAGTTTTTCCTCTAAGATCAGGAACAAGAAAAGGCTGCTCACTCTCACCACTGTAATTCAGTACAGTACTGAAGTCCCAGACAGAGCAATTAGGTACGATAAAGAAATAAAAGGCATCCAAATCAGAATAGAAGTAAAATCGTCTCTATTTGCAGGCGACATGTTCTTATATACAGAAAACCCTAAAGACAACACCAAAAAAAACCAGTTTGATTTAATAAACAAATTCAGTAAAGTTGAAGAACCACAAATACACAAAAAAATCAAATGCATTTCTATGTAGTAATGATAAACTATCGGAAAGAGAAATTAAGAAAACAATCTCATTTACAATTATACCAAAACAAATAAAATACCTAGGAATAAATTTAACCAAAGAGGTGAAAGATCTGTACAATGAAAACTATAATATGTTGAAGAAAGAAATCAAAGACAAATATATGGAAAGATGTTCTGTGTTCATGGCTTGGAAGAATTAAGACTGATGAAATGTCCATACTACCTAAAGCAATCTACAGATTCTATCGAAATTCAAATGGCATTTTTCAGAGAAATAGAAAAAACTATCCTATAACTTGTATGGAACCACAAAAGACCCTGAACACCCAAAGCAATCTTGAGAAAGAAGAACAAAGCTGGGGGTATCAAACTATATTATGAAGCTATAGAATCAAAACAGTATGATATTGCCATTGAAACAGACACATAGACCAATGCAACAGAATAGAGAGCCCAGAAAAACCCCCAAGCATATACAGTCAATTAATTTACAATAAAGGAGCAGGGACATACAATGGGGAAGAGAGTCTCTTCATAAATGGTGTTGGGAAACCTGGATAGCTATATATGAAAGAATGAAACTGGACCCCTCTCTTACACTATACACAAGAATTAATTCCAAATGAATTAAAAGACTTGAACGTAAGACCTGCAACCATAAAGCCCCTAGAAAAAAACCAGAAGGGGTAAGTTCCTTGGCATTAGTCATGGCAATGAATTTTTGGATTTAAGACCAAAAGCAAAAATAAACAAGTGGAGTCATATCAAACTAAAAAGCTTCTGCACAGCAAGGGATTGGCACAAAATATTCAAAACAATGAAAAGCAATTACCTACAACCAAGATTACTTTATCCAGCAAAGCTATCACTTAGAATCAGGTGATAAAGAGCTTCCCAGACAAGAAAAAGCTAGAGAAGTTCATCAACACCAAACCAGTATTACAAGAAATGTTAAAGGAACTTCTAAGAATAAGAAAAAAATAAAAAATATGAATACTAGGAGAGTAATCTGAGGTCTGGCTGAACAGAAGCCCTGCAGCTAGGGACAAACATAAGAAGTCACCTCTAACCAGTAGGGGGGGAGATATGAAACGGCCTGGTCCCACAGCCACCATGTGGCAATTGAGAATCAGGAAGGTTATCTTGGCTGCAAAGCCCCCTCCCCGACCTGAAGCAAGGAGTCCCAGACCCACGCTGGGCTCCCCATTCCAAGGTTCCAGTGCCAGGGAAAGAAGTCACCATAACCTCTGGCTGTGAAAACCAGCAGAGATTATGGCTGAGTGAGACAGAGGGTTGCAGGAGTTGCAGATGTTCCTCTTAAAGGGCCACGCCCAGACTTAGTCACTGATGGGCTCACTTGCTCTGATCTTCAGCACTGAGGCAGCTGCTGGAGGAGCACCAAGGACATATGGGGAGGCACTGAATTGTCCAGCTTCAGTGCGAGGGCTGGAGTGGGGACTTCCTCCCAGACAGAAGTGCTGGCAATATCCATTGTTCCTTTGCTGAGCCCTCTCCATTCCTAGCATGCGGAAGCAGGCCACCATATCTGAGTCTCCATCAACCTAGAAAACACAGGTTGCTCCACCCAGGTGATTCCCTGATACTCTGCCTCTCCCACCTTGTGGGCCCACCCAAGCTGCTTCCAGTGGTTTATTCCACACAAATGGCCTGTCTTGGCTTTTGCTGCAGACTTTTCTAAAATCTCTCAAAGGCTCACAAAACCCAAAGCAGCAGAATCTGGCCTCAGTGTGCCTCATACCTCTTGCTGAGCAGCCCTAAGCACTGCCCTAGTGGCAGCTGGCCTCTCTTCCTGGCTTGGCTCCTCGATGAACTTATACCACAGGTGGCAGCCATCTGCGGATTGCTTGGTGACTCTTACCAGGTGGCCCTGGAGGTGCACAGGCTGAACTTGGCCTGTAGCTGGACTCCTCCCAGGAGTCCTTGGGCTGGCACACCCAGTGGTCCGCTTTGACCAGCACTGGAGCCAGAGCATCACCCAGGGCTGCATCCGAGGATACACTGAAGGGCATGCTGGATAGGCACCAGAGCCCTGCTAAAGTGAATCCTGCTTTATAAAGTCAGCTTCTCACTGGCCAAGCCTCACAATCAATCAGCCTGAGGGTCAATCCCTCCCACCGATGTACAAACAACAGCCAAGGCTCAACTGTAACAGGAGGGCACACACAACCCACACAAGGGACACAACTTGAGCACCTTGCTCAGGTGACCAGGGAAGACTGTGCCACTGAGCCCCACAGGACACCTACTACATAAAGCCACTCTACTAAAAGCAGGAGACTTAGAAGACCTGCCTAATACATAGAAACAGACATGGGGAGGTAGCCAAAACGGGGTAACAAAGAAGCATGTCCCACATGGAAGAACAGAACAAAGATCCAGAAAAAGAACTCAACAAAATGGAGACAAGCACTCTACCAGATGCAGCATTCAAAACACTGGTTATAAGGATGCTTGACGAACTTAGGGGAAGACTCGATGAACTCAGTGAGAACTGTAACTAAGAGATAGAAAACATTAAAATGGAGATGGAAAACATAAAAGAAAACCAGTCAGAAATGAAGAATACAATATCTGAGATGAAGAGTACATTAGAGGGAATCAACAGAGCAGATGAAGCAGAGGATCAAATCAGTGAGTTAGAAGATGGGGTAGTGCAGGACATGCAATCAGAACAGCAACAAGAAACAAGAATCTAAAAAAATGAAGATAGCTTAAGAGCCTCTGAGACAACATCAAGTGTAACAACATTTGCATCATAGGGGTACCAGAAGAAGAGAGAGCAAGAAATTGAAAACCTATTTAAAGAAATAATGATGGAAAATGTCCGAATCCTGTTGAAAGAAATAGATATATAAACCCAGGAAGCACAGAGAGTCCCAAACAAGATGAACACCAAGACACATCATGATTAAAATGACAAAGGTTAAATACAAAGAGAGAATCGTAAAGGCAGCAAGAGAGAAGCAATTAGTTACCTGTAGGGAGCTCCCATAAGATTGTCAGCCAATTTCTCAACAGAAACTTTGCAGGCCAGAGGGGCTTGGCACAAAATATTCAAAGTGATGAAAAGCAAGGACCTCTAGCTAAGATTACTCTACCCAGCAAAGCTATCATCCAGAATCGAAGGCAGAGAACTTCCCAGACAAGAAAAAGCTAAAGGAGTTCATCACAACCAAGCCAGTACTATAGGAACTGTTGGAGGAACTTCTGTAAAAAGAAAAAAATGTATCAAAAATGTGAATAAAAAATGGCGATAACTACATATCTATCAACAAGAACTTCAAATGAAAAAGAATTAAATGCTCTAGTCAAAAGACAGGGTGACAGAATGGTTAAGAAAACAAGACCCTTACAGAGGCTGCCTATAAGAGACTCACTTCAGATTAAAAGACACACAAAGACAGAAAGTAAAGGGATGGAAAAAGATATTTCATGATGGACCTAGAAGATATTGTGCTGAGTGGAGTAAGTTGGATAGAGAAAGACAAAGCCACATGATTTCAAATACATGCAGATTCTAAAGAACAAAATAGAAATAAAACAGAAGCAAACTCATAGATACAGAGAACATTTTGAGGGTTACCAGATGGGAGAGGGTTGGGGGTGTCATTGAAAAAGGGCAAGGGATTGGATTAAGAAGTATGAATTGGTAGTTACAAAATAGTCACGGAGATATAGACTATAAGGAGTATAGTCAATAATATTGTAATCACTATGTACAGTGTCAGAAGGGTACTAGATTTATTGGGGTGATCAGTTATAGTATTATAGTATAGTATGCCAACTATAATTAAAAAATAAAAAATATTATAAAAATATGAATAATAAAATCACAATAACTACATATTTATCAACAATTACTTTAAATGTAAATGGATTAAATGCTCCAATCAAAAGACATAAGGTGGCTGAAGAGATAAGAAAACAAGACCCTTGCATATGCTGCTTACGAGACTCACTTCAGATCAAAAGACACACACAAAGTAAAGGGATGGAAAAAGATACCTCATAAAAATAGAAACAAACAAAAAGCTGGAGTAGCAATACTTATGCCAAACAAATAGACTTTGTTTTATTTTTATTTTTTTATTTTTTAGGTGAAGCATCCCTTGGTTGACCTCACAGATTGCAAGGACCTTGTCATCTTATAATCCCTTATTTAAAAAAAATTTTTTTATGCCTACAGCACCTGGTCTTCCTAGGTAGTCTCCTATCCAAGTATTAACCAGGCCCGACCCTGCTTAGCTTCCGAGATCAGACTGGATCGGGCTTGTTCAGGGTAGCATGGCCGTAGACTAGACAAATAGACTTTAAAACAAAAGTTATAACAAGAGACACAGAAGGACCCAGTAATCCCACACTTCTGGATATTTATCTGAAGAAACCCAAAACACTACTTTGAAGGGACATGTCCATCCGTATGTTCATTGCAGCATTATTTACAGTAGCCAAGATAGGGAAGCAACCTGGATGTCCATTAATAGATGAATGATAAAGAAAGGTGGTACATTATTCAATGAAATTTTACTCAGCCATAACAAAGAATGAAATCTTGCCATCTGCAACAATATGAATGGGCCTAGAAGGTACTGTGCTGAGTAGAGTAATTAAGTAAGACAGAGAAAGACAAATGCCATATGACTTTACTTATACGTGGAATCGAAAGAACAAAATAAAGGAATAAACACAACAGAAACAGATTTATAGATACATAGAACATTTTGATGGTTGCCAGATGGAAGAGGCAGGGGGGATGGAAGGATAAGTGAAAAAGGCAAAGGGATTAAGAAGTACAAATTGGTAGTTACAAAATAGTCATGGGGATGTAAAGTATAGCATAAGGAATATAGTCAATAATATTGTAATAACTATGTATGGTGTCAGTGGGTACTAGATTTATCAGGATGATCAATTTATAAGTTATGTAAATGTCTAGTAACTATAGTGTACACTTGAAACTACTATAATATTGTATGTCAACTCTAATTGAAAAATAAAAAATTATTTAAAATTAAAATAATCAAAAATAAAAAAATAAAAAGCTTCTGCAGAGTAAAGAAATAATCAACAAAATGAAAAGGTGGCCTACAGAATGTGAAAAAGATTTGCAAATCAGATATCAAATAAGGGGTCAATATCCAAAATATATAAAGAACTTATACAACTCAATAGCAAAACCAAACACTCTGATTTTAAAAATGGGCTGAGGAACTGAATAGGCATTTTCCAAAGAAGACATACAAATGGCCAATAGGTACGTGAAAAAATGTTCAACATTACTAATTATCAGCGAAATGCAAATCAACCCACAATGAGATATCACCTTATACCTGTTAGAATGGTTACTATAAAAAAAGACATGAGATAACAGGTGTGGGCAAGGATGTAGAGTAAAGGGAACCCTCATGCACTGCTGATGGGAATGTAAATTGGTGCAGCCACTACAGAAAACAGTATGGAGGTTCCTCGAAAAATTAAAAATGGAAATCCCATATGGTCCAGCAATCCCACTTCTGGGTAGATAACCAAAAGAAATGAAATCACTATTTCGAAGAGACATCTGCACACTGTGTTCACTGCAGCATTATTCACAATAATCACACCCCTTTCACTCACTCCCATCCTGGATACCATTGTCTTTAAAGCAAATTGGACTGTTTTTTACAAAGGAAAAAGAACCTATTGTGTTAAACCACTGAAATTTGAGGATTTATTTGTTATAGCAGTTTAACATTAATCCTAATATATGTCCTTATATATAGGCTTTTGATACAGATTAAACAAAATAATATACCTAAAATACCTGAATCATAATAGCCCATTAATGGGTTAATTCCTTTCCCTTTATGGTCTGCTATCTACCTGAAAATACACTAATAAAATTGGTTTTGTTGCTTTGAAGCAAGAGTTTTCTAGGAATATTTAAATGTACAGATTGAGGCTAATACCTTCAGCTTACTATCAGGCAACATTTTGGGGAGAGTTCTGATCTTTTACATCTTGAAATCACTCTGTGATCTGGGCTATGATGTCTACCTTGAAACTAACTTGAAGCTGAGCTCGCTAGAGGTCATGAAACAAAGACAGCTACCTCACTCATTGGATGGTAGGTCCTTCAAGTTTCCCAGAACGGGCCATACTAACCTCTAAATTACCGGGGGTTCTAAAAAAAAAAAAGTCAGTGGTACCCAGTGAGAAATAAGGGGGAAGAAGCTGTTGACACAAGTGCTTCTGAGAATGTAAAGCATTGGGGTAGCCATGGTCCTTGTTGACACGCCAGTTTCCACAAACATAAGTTAAATGAGCGAATACTTATTATGCATTATCATCATAAACTGTGAATTTCTAAATTGCACTTCTGAATATGTCTACTACCTAGGGCAAAGAAGAGCTATCCTGTGATATTTAGAGGTTTGTTGTAATAGTCATCTTCCAAGGCCTGTTGCATTATTAGTTGGGAACTATTCATTGTGCACTGTTGTACTATTAGTTGGGTGTTACAGGATGTCAGTGATAGGAATGTCACAGCAGTAGTCGTAGATTTGTTCTGTGTTGTGGACTCTGTGGTTACTGAAGATTGGGTCTCCCCTCCAACTTATGATGACTACAGACTGACATATCACTGAACCTGTTATAACTGATTTGATCAGGATGAAGCGCTACGTTACTTCTCAAGGTAAACATACCTGAAAGTCTTCTTTTGCAAAAAAAAAAAAAAAAAATCTAACAGATTAATTTAAAAGTGTAATGCAAAATCTTATTCTTCCAAGAACTGTCTTTCCCCCAGAGTTTATAATTGACATATAACATATTTGTTCCAGACCCATGACATAAATGATCTGATATTTGTACGTCGCATAATGACCACAAGCTAAAGTTTAACATCTGTCATCATACACAGTTACACATTCGTTTTTCTTGTGATGAAAAATGAAGATCTTGGCAACTTTCAAATATATAATACCATATTATTAATCATAGTCACCATGTCATACACCACATCCCCATGACTTTGTTATTTTATAAGTGGAAGTTTGTATGTTTTGACTCCCTTCACCCATTTCACGCATCTTCAACCCCTGCCTCTGGCAACCACTAATCTGTTCGCTGTACCTATGAATTCAGCTTTGTTCATTTAGAGTCCACATAAAAGTGAGCTTATAGGATTATTGTCTAATAATCTTCCCAGCACAAGTGCTCATCAGAACTCTGTCCCTTTATTAGTTTCCTATAATGTTCTTAGGATGACAATCAAACCCTGCCCATGGCCTACGAGGCCCCACTGTCAGTCCAATCTCACCTCAAGTTCCACACTATAGCCGCCCCCCCCCACCCCCAGCCATCTGGCCACCTCTCACACCCACGAAAGAGCCTTGCTCCCTGGGGACTTAGGGCCTGTGTCCATGCCTCTGACAACCCAGTTAGGAGGGGGTCAGATGGGTAGGTAGGTGCCTGGGATGCCAGTCCACAGGAGGCATGAACCCCCTCAAAGAAAGAAACTGATGAAGAACTAAACCTCTCTGAAGCTGCTTGGGGGCAGGGAGGTAGGTGAGACCCCAAGGGGCAGGCAGGAGCGAGGACACGAGGCCATATACAGCCTTCTTGGGAGGACTCTGGTGGTGAGGCAGGTAGGTAGGTTTGAAGCCAAGGCTGAGATGCTCAGGAGAGCAGAGTGTGGTGGTTTTAAAGCACGTTCACAAACTGTTATGCCTCCTATTAAGAGGAGGTTCTAGCTGCCCTGAACAGACTTAGAGACTACCTTGATGAGTAGAACAGGATTGAAATGATACTGTGTGACCTCCAAGGCCAGTCAGAAAGCTCCATGCAGATTCTACCTGGCTCATTCTCTCTTGGGCCCCTTGCTTTGGAGTCCAAAAGCCACTTTGCTGGAGAGACAACATCAGAGGCCAGAGAGAGACAGGGATACCCAAGCAGCACCCACTGTTTGAGTCTTCCCAGCCTGGGTATCAGACATGTGAGTGAGGGGACATTTGGACAATTCCAGACCAGCTGCTGCCTGTGAGAGAGACCGGAGCGAGAAATACCAGCTGGGCCCAGTCCACTTTCGGACCACGAAGATCACAGTAAAATGGTGGCTGTTTTAAGCCACTGAAGGGAACCAGAGTTTTGCCACCCTAAAGCTGCCTTTTTTGTGATATTGATTTTAAGCTGTTTATTAAGACACAAGACACAGAGAGAATCGTTGTCCCTCCCCCCCTCCTTTCCTGCTAAGAGGTTCAGACAGAAAAACCTGCCTCAGGATGCCTGCCTTAGCCTAATTTGAATTAAGTATGGTTAATAAGAGGGCTTCAGGCAGGGGCCTGTTAGCTAGATGCCTTCTGAGTCCAGTTGCTTCTGAGTTGCCAGCAAAAATTATCGTGCCATGCGTGTTCTGTTGTTCCTCAACTGCCTTGTTCTCACTTATGAAATCAAATACCCTCCCCCTTCTCTTTTGTCCAAAAATTTCTCTGGAATTTTCATGCTTATGTGAATTCCCCATGTGCATGTATTAACATTTGATTTTTTCCTGTTAATCTGTCTCCATTAATTTGATTACTAGCCCAGCTAGAAAAACTTAGAAGGTGGGAGGAAAAGCAGTAATTTTTTTAGCCCCTATACCACCAAGTTTGGGGATGATTTGTCATGCAGCAATGGTGAGCTCCATGACACTAGGAACTTTGTCAAGTCTTGCTCCCTACTGTTATATCCCCAGTGCCAAGAACAGTGCCTGGCCTAGAACAGGTGCTCAATCAATATTTTTTGGATGATTGAACGAACGGGTGGATGAATGAGCAGAGGAGAGGCTCACTACAGTCACTGGCAACCCATCCTCTCTGCCTCCAGCCAGCATGTTGCCTCTCCCGTCCTTCCACCTTTCCCGCCGTTCTGACTCCTGATCAGCCCTTGGATCTCAGCTCAAAGACCACTTTCTCAGGGAAGCTGCCCTTGAACTCCCATCCAGATTGGCACCCTGCCTGACACTCTCAAGTATTTCTCCTTCATGCCACTTCCCGGGGCAATTGCTACACAATTAAATCATCACATGGAAATTCCTGGCTGGCTGGCTATCTCCTGCCATTAATCACAAGCCACCTGACAGCAGGATGTCGTCAGTCTGCTCACAAACGTTGTCTCCAGCGCTGGACAAAGCCTGGCACAGAGCTGGCTGGCTATGTCAGAACATTTCTGGAGACTGGCGACAAAGAGTCCAGCTGTTTTTACTCCCAATTCTGACACCAAATGTGCGGGTTCTTCTCCTCACACCAAGCAAATTTCCAAGTGGACACCAGCTGCACGTCCTACAATTCAATTCACTGGTTCCTACAGGGATGACCCCAAGTTAGGATGAGGTTACACTGGTTTATGTGCTCGGTCTCAAAGACCGTCTTTCTCCACTTCAGATGCCAGTTGCAAGTATTAGGGCCTCAGGTTACCCACTTCTGTGTCGACTTGGCTATAAAGTCGGGAGGAGGGGGTTTCCATAACCCCCACCCCTTTCAGGTTTGATAATTTGCTAGAAGAGCTTACAAAACTCCGGAAAACATGTCACTTACTATTACTGTAGAATTATTATAAAGGATACAACTCAGAAACAGCCAATTGAAAGAAATGCATAGGGCAAGGTATGGCACGAAGGCAGGGCTTGCATGCTCCCTGAGCATACTACCTCCTCCCTCCTGGCACCTCATCGTAGTCACAGACCTGAAAGCCCTCTAAACCCTTCCATTTAGAATTTTCTATCGAGGTTTCACCATGTAGGTATGATTGATTAAATCACTGGCCACTGGTAACTGAACTCAACCTCCAGCCCTTCTCCCCTCCCTGGAGATCAGGGACTGGGGCTGAAAGTCTCAACCATTTAATCATGCAACCAACTCCCGTCCTGGTCTTTCTGGCAACCAACCCTCATCCTAAAGCTGTTTAAGGGCCCCCAGCCATCAGTCACCTCAAAGGTGTATAAAGGACACTCTCAGCACTATGGAGATTCCAAAGGTGTCTGGAGTTGTGTGCCAGGAACTGGGGACAATGACCAAATATTTATTTTATATGATACACAACAGCCAATCCCATTATTAGAAGGTGCTAATCTTAGAGTTCTTATTAATATTGAGCTATTATCCTCACCACACAGGCCCAGAGAACTCAAGAGGTTGAGTGTCTTCTTCAGGTTTACATAGCAGTAGGGGGAAGACCTAGAATCCGAAGCCAGCTCTTCTGACTTGCCAGTTCAAGGCTATTTTTAACACACCACATTGCCTCCTGGATGTTTTCACTGATGTTAAATGCTCTGGAAGCATCATAATCCCTCCAACCAAATAATGACAAACAAAGCCATGCACTTTTCATAATGAAGCACGTGAAAAAAGTGAAGCTTCTTTATTTAACATATAGCATTCGGTGTCTGTGTGTAACAAAGAGCTCATGGTGAATATTTTAGGCACCTCCCGCTAAATCCCTAAGGGATGAGCCCCTGAGCAAACATCTAATGCAGGTTTTAATTTGACTCCCGTTTACTGAACAGACCTTGTGCCAATTCGCTGCAGATGGTGCTCCTTCTGCTTTCCTTTCTTTTCTATTACTTGTCATTCCCAGGGTCTTTGGAGATTCGGACATACATAAACTAAGATATAAGAACACGACAGGTGATTGCAGTAAGACGGCACTCCTGAACAATGCAATGACCAGAAAAAGAAAATGTGAAAATTTTAATGTGACTTAATGTAAAAAAAGAAAAAAAAAGATACAGAACCATGCACTACATGATTCTAAATTTTTAAAAATGTATCTATGTACGTGCTTGGAAAACTAGGATGGAAAGATATATACAAATTTAAAAATGACAAGGCATTTCTCACCCTTCAGACTGGCAAAAAATAAAAAGATCATCTCTAGTGAATGTTAGTCTCAATGAGCATGAATTCTTTCATGAACTATTGGTGAGAGGGTTGTGGGGGAGGAGAAAGCTCCCCTCTTTTTCCTCATAGTCCTTCTGGATGGTCTAATATTCAAATTGATGTGAGACAGATTAACAGAAGAAAATAATCAAATTTAATTATATATGTACATGCATGGGTTCCGTAAGAATGTGAGACCCCAGGACAAATAGGGCAGGTAGTGGCTTTGACTTCACAGGGGAGTTGTACAAATCACAGGTAGATAAGAAAGAGCAAATATCTGAACTGAGTTCTTGTTGGGCCATCTAGAAACAATGGGACACAAGGGGGAGAGACTTTGCTAGGTTCCCCTCTGCTGGCCACACTTTATTCACATTATGCTAAGGTGATAGTTCCCATCCTTGAAGCAGGTTTTTCTATCTGAATTTCTTTAGGCAGTTAAAGGGTAAGTAAAAAGCTCTTCTTGAGTTTGTTGGACTTTGTCTTCAGCTGGAAATAATCTGCATGCTAGGGTGGCATATTCTGGGGACACTCATTCCGAACCCCTTAGTTTCTTAAAAGTAACCAGCTTAAAATAATTGCTATCCCAAAAAAGGTATGTTTTGGGCTGGCAAACTCTGCTTCCCCTCAGGGTTAACTGGAACAGAATTTGTAAAGAACTGGTGGTTTCGTTAAAACGATAAACACAAGAATTCACATTCTGGGTAGTCTCAAAAACTGCATATGCATGTGTACAAAGCAGAAATAGGAATAATGATAAAAATGCGAAAACAGCTGAAATGTTTATCCATAGGGAAGTGGTTGGAAAAGTAGTTTGTCCATAGAGTGGAACATGATTCTGTCTTCAAAAAGAAAGGGGTGGACCCTGGTGTGCGGGAGGACAAACCTCCAGGAGCTACTGCCAAGTTAAGGGAGAGTGTGCAAGCAGCAGAATAGATACAGTATCAGCTCATGTAGGTAAAAACACACATTTGTGCATCATGATATGCACGTGAAAATTTAAGGAAACACAGAAACTTACAGAACAAGGTCTGGAAGGACTCCTCAAATTAACATGGTTGTCTCTATTGTGGACTTTTCAATATTTTACTCTTATACTTAATGCTTTGTTTTTACATGTTGTGTACAAATAACAAACAAAAAAAGATTTGTAATTACAGAAGAAAATGTTATATTGCTAAGTCAAAAAAAGCAAGCTATAATACAGCACGTACAGTTTGAGCTCAATTATGTTATAAAGAAGATACGTGACAAAATTGGACGGGTGAGAGTATACTCTTTAGAATTTTGAACCTATTGCTATTTTTTAAGATGAGTTAAAAAAGAAAACCATTGAAAAGAGAAAATATATCCTTAATGTTACGTGTGGGTATGGCTGGGATTACAAGTAATTTTAATTTTCTTTAAAACAAATTACAAGATGTAAGGCTGGCTTACAACTCTTTAAGCTGGTAGTAAGATCCTAGAAGACTTCTTGTTTATAGTTTTCTGCATTTTCCAAATTTTATTAAACAAACATGTATTATTTTTACAATCAGAAAAAAAAGCAAGCTGTACAACTTATTTAAATAAGTCTGAAGAAATGTAGTTAAGTAAGAAGTTACCGGGCAGGTACATAGTAAATCATAGAGATTAATAGTTTCGAAAGGGTACCTCCTTTCAAAACAACGCAACACGGAAACTTCTGTGTAAGAAATAAAAGCAGAGTTTACTGGGACAACCCAAGGTTCCAGGAACCCATTAGGAAATGCACTGTTTAGTCAGATTGAGGCTGCAAGGGATGGGGGCAGGGCTCTTTGTGCCCGTCTCTCAGAGAGGGCCTCAGACATTCTTTTTTTAAGGCTCTTCAAGGAGGTGTACAGAGTTACAAAGCCCTGGCAGAAAGAAGCCCACCCTCCGTGAACTGTTGACAGCTGGCCTTATGCGGCCACTCATCAGTGATCGGGGTGGAGAACGGCTGGGGTTAGACTAGGTTCCCGAAGGAGTGGAGTAGCGTCACCAAAGGTTCCTTACCACACGCATGGCAGGATAAAGGTGCCTTTTAGACATCACTGTCCGAGCTACTGATGGATACACTCTTGCACATTCATCCTCCCCTCGAGTTATAGCCAGGCAGTGGCAGCAAGCAGACAGACAAGCTTCTGGGTTTTGACATAGGAGCGCTTGCCTGCAGTAGTTCATGGTTACACAACTGACAAGGTTAGCCAAGGCTGTGCTACGTTTGGTCAGAGTGGCAGGCTGTGGGCCTTCCTGCAGTGCTCTCCAAGAAATACCCCCCATGCCAAGGGTAACGGGGTTGGGGACCCCAAGTCACAGCGCATGGTACCCCTCTGAGACTGAGACCCAGGTCTCTTACTCTGCCGCTCACCAGCTGTGGCGCCTCAGACAAGTTCCTTAGTCTCTCTGAGTTCCAGTTTTCCCACCAGTAAATGGTGATTCGATTGTTCACTGAGAAGTTTACTGAACATCTGCTATATGCCAAGTGCAATCACAGCAAGCTGGAGATCGGCAGTAACCAAATCATTTCAAAAGTCTCACCTTCATGGAGCATAATTATATTCTAGTGGAGTACGAAATTACCCACTTGGTAGGGTTGTGGGAGGGATTAGATGAGATACTGACTGGAAAGCCTACTTAGGGTAGCACCGATTTTGCACCTAATTCCAACATGTGTGGATTTTATTCCTCCCCTCCCCCAACACACACACACACACACACACCTCAAGCAATTCTCTGACACTCAAGCAATTCCGCTGGGTGTCCTACTATTCAACTTAATTCTGACACTACCTAACTGGAGATCTTATAGATTGAAGGGCTCAGTCCCACAAGACTATACCTACCACCTCGCCACTGCAGATGCTCATCACAAGCCCAGGTTGTCCCCTGTACTTCTGACCAACTGACTATAGATTAGAGGTTTCAACAATCCCTCTTTGGGTTTGATTAATTTGCTAGCGTGGCTCACAGAACTCAGCAACCTTTTACTCATTAGATTTTTGATTTATTATAAAAGGTTATAACTCAGGAACAGCCAGATGAAAGAGTTGCAGAGGGCAAGGTATATGGGAAAGGCTGCATAGCTTTCATGCGCCAAGGCCACCACTCTGTCCAAACCTCCACATGTTCACCGACCTAGAAGCTCTCTAAAACCTGTCCTTTTGGGTTTTGATGGAGGTTTCATTACATAGGAATGATTGATTAAATTACTGGCCATTGGTGATTGAACTCAACAAGCCCCCTGCCCCTCTTCCCTCCCAGGAGATCTGGGGGTGGGACCGGAAGTTCCAACCAGCCCCTACCCTTAGGTTATTTGGGTATTTTCCTAAAGTCACCTCATTAATAAAACAAAAAACACCATTATTGTTCTCATCACAGAAAATTCCAAGGGTTTTTTTTTTTTTTAGGAGCTCCATGCCAGACATAGAGAAAAAGAACAAATATATATTTCTTATCATAAATCACGATACCATAGGTAGTTACAATCCTCCTCCTCATTTAATTATTATACACATTCCCTACAGCCCTTACACGAAGAAGGCACCCAGTACACA
This sequence comes from Eonycteris spelaea, assembly GCA_003508835.1. Taxonomy (NCBI): domain Eukaryota; kingdom Metazoa; phylum Chordata; class Mammalia; order Chiroptera; family Pteropodidae; genus Eonycteris; species Eonycteris spelaea. Next base: position 310,572 of record PUFA01000425.1, read on the forward strand.
ATGCAGGACTGGCCTGAGTTTCCATCTACGGTTGAGACTTCCCTACCTGGAAACAAAGTGCCCTGCAATCGGCACTGGGCTTAGACTAGCATGAAGGTTCCTCTCTCTGCCTCCTCCCCACCCCCACCCACCAATTCCACCCTAATAAACAGGGCAGGGAAGGGAGAGTGAAGGAAACCACCATTGTGGCCATTTATCACAATAAAGGCAGCTGACAGCTCTTCAATACCTAGCCTCAGCCCTCATTTCCTTGGGGAGAGGAAGAGCAAGACTCTGCGGTCTGGTGAGCGCAGGTCCCTTCCTCAGGCAGCGTGGACAGCAGTCCTTGCCTGAGGTAAACCCTTGATGGACTGCCTTGTAGCATCCAGTGGGCCCCAAAGAGATGACCAGACCCCTCCAATCAGGCCAGCCCACAGCAAGGCAAGCCCTCACCTGGTGAATTTCAGCATTAAATGTTGATTTCAATGTGCTCACAGGGTGGGTAATAGGCGTAACCAGGGCATATCCTGAGCTTTGTGGTCAGAACTATGGGTACAAAAAGAGAAAAATAAATTGTGCGCCAACTTTAAAGCTCATATTTGGGGCTCCAAGAAAGGGCTCCAACAAAAATCTTGCTGGCACATATCTTGATATGTGATGACAGTGTCAGTGTTCCTCACCAGCTACATGCTGGTGTCCTGATGCCAGTCTCGACTCTCACAGCCTGAGTAATGCCTGGGCAAAGAACCAGATGAGAACCGGAAACAGAGGGATGGGGCAAGAGCGGTCATGGCACGCGCAATGGGGCCTGTTTCCTATGCGGCCTCCGACAGCAAACCCTTCAAAGCTCAGTCTGTGACAGTGGCCAAGCCCTTCTCAAAATCCTCTGCGGTCTCATCTCCTCTTAGAGCCCCAGACTCTGAGCTCCCTTGTGGCTGGAACCTTATCTGCCTTGTCCACTGTGTTAAATGAGCGAAGGAGCACACCCATCCAGGCCGACTTCGGGACGCTGAACCACTCACAGTTCCCTTGAAACCCTGCATGCCCCTCTACCTAACTCGGTGTCTGTGCCCATTTCACTCTTAGCCCAGATGCCTTCTTGATCTGGTTCACTCTGTTCATCCTTGAACTCAGCTCAAATGCCACTTCACCCAAGGCTGGGTGAGGCCCCCCCGACATTGGGCGACCACAGCCCTCCCACAATAGTCATCAACATCACAGGCTTGTGCCAGTTTCCTTGCCTGCCTCCCCCAGGGCTGGGTGGACACAGAACTGAATAAGCAACAGGTACTCAGTAGGTGCGTGTGGGAAAGAAGGGAGGAAGGAAAGCAACACACAAGAACGGTGTCACCTAAAACAAACTGAACGAGAACAAAGCGCTAAAACCCAATATATCAATGAATGGATCGATCATTCATCAATATTTACGGAGAAAATCTATAGAAAGTGGTTGCAAAAACATTTCTCAGTGAATTCAGGTGGGAAGCAGAGGTTACTCTTTGCTGTGTCTTCTCTCCTCTCTTCCCCTCTGGACGTGGGCTGGGTTGGGGCTGAAGAGGAAGAGAAACTCTGGAAGGCTGAATAAATGGGGGCACTTGAAAGGCTCATAGGTGAGGTGCTCTCACAGGCTCAGAGCTCTCATAGGTTTCCTCTGGCCACGCCGAGCTGAAGGCCGTTTCTTCTGTGGTAACCCCTAACTGCTGAGGGGGATCACTTAGGACTCATTCTCACAAAGATGTTAAGAACATGCCCTGGATCAAGAAGCAGGCATAATGAGGACCTTCTACTGTCCCGCTGACCCCGTTCCCAAAGGTGGGAACGGAAGCAGGGACTGAAGACAAATGATCTTGGAACAAAGACTATTTTGGGCTGAAGCTTTCTTATCGTAGTATTTCCTTCTAAGACAGATAGCACAGTTGCCCCTCAATATGCATTCTTTCTTCCTGACTCAGAGAGTCATGATTTTGGGGAGGGGAGGACAGTGTGGCAGAGGTTGTCATCTAATCATGAAACCCATATCCTCTTCCTCTCAGGCATAGGGTTGGACCACCTTTCCTAGCCTCCCGTGCAGGAGGTGTGACCATGTGACTGAGCCCTGGCCAGTGGAATGTCGGTGGACGTAATTCACCATTTCCAAGCCGAATCCATAAAATCTTCCCCCACACTGTCCTCCATGCTCCTACCTCTTGTGCTGATTGATGCAAACAAGCATGGTAGCCTTAAAAGCCTGGGTCCCTGAATCACCTACTGGAGGAGAGTGCCTCCACTGATAAGAAACAGCCATTTTGGACTTTGTGTGAGTTCTAGCATATTTCAGCTATTGAATATATTTGTTTTGCTTTGTTTTTCAGCAGTGAGCCCACCTAACTATTCTGTGCAGAAATGTGCCCTGCTACTGCACTTGCATGGCTCTTTTAACTGGGAGCGATCATGTGACACACTTCCAGCCATGAAATGTCAGGGGAAGTCTGCTTGGTGATTTGAGGAAAATGTCTGTTTTTCTGATAAAAGGTGCCAGTGTGGCTGGCATCGCCTTCCTGCAGCAACCCTTTTGCCATCTTGAAGGAAAGGCCAAGAAAATAACAGAAGTGTCAGTCCAGACAGACATCAGCTGTTGAAACCAATGCCAGCAACCACCTACCTTCGGACGTCTTGCTGTATGAGAAAAATAAACCATTATTTGCTTAAGCCGCTAAGATAGGGCTCACCGTTACTTGAAACCAAACACAATCCTAACTGCTTCGCAACCACTCATTCATTCATTCATCCAACTTTCATTAAGGCCTATTTCATGCCTGTCCTTGTGTTCAGGGCTGAAAATTTAGGGATGAACGGAGTGTGGCCCCTGCCCCCAGGAGCTGCCAGTCAAGCTGGGGAGACAAGCCCATGAGTGGACAAACCTAATGCAGTGGGAACTGGATGCTGTGATGACACATGATGCCCCAGGGGAGTGTGAGCATTGGGTGGTAGGCAGGCAGAGGCAAGGAGTTCCCAACTCCCTTTCTGGCATTCTGCACACAGAGCAAATACTCCTCAAGCTAAAAAAGCAAGTAAAAAGAATGTGCTGTGCTCAGCCAAGCCAACTGCAATTACTTACTGTATGTTGAGTTGTTCAACACCATCAATTAATGCAGCTGTTTCAAGATAATCAACAGTCATTCGCACAAGATGCACAAGAGGAGAAAATTAAAATTCATATGCTGTTAACTTAGAAGTGCTGGAAATTATGGGAACTGAGGATGAGGCAGCCTTGCTTAGATCTTCTTGCCTGCTGACGTCACCCATTGCCTAAAATATAATTTCTTTCTCGAAGACACAGTAATTTTTCACCTTGAAGACAGCAAAAAACAAACAAAAACAACCACACACACACACACACACACACACACACACACACACACACAAACAAAATAAAACAAAAACGACTGTCCATGCCATGACCTTTGACCAGAATGCCCAAGCTTTGATTCTGCAGGTCTGGATTTCCATTAGGAGCTGTGATGGAGACAAACTGGCGACAAGAGATGACCCATCTGGGAAATCACGAGGCAACCATGACCAGAGATGTCAGAGCACCGGCGGGAACCATTTGGAAAGCAGAGAAAAGGTTTTGCTCCTTTTAATTCAATTCAGCGTACATACAAATAACTAGGTAAAAAAAACGAATGACATTATTTGCTATTTCTTTATTTTCTAAGTGTGGGACAAGTATTAAAAAAAAAAAAAAAGACAAAGCCTCACTGACTTCAAATTCCAGGAGTTTAAAAATGAATGAAAATAAACAGGCTCCCCATTGGGAGAATGGATTATCAGGTTTCCAGTCGGACCGCTGACTTATTAGTATGAAGTACTCCAGTGCAGAGCAGAGGGTGTGCCAATCACTCACAAAGAAGAGAAGTGCTCGGGTTCCTGAGGCAGCCATCACAGAGGGCTCTCTTGTCCTCAGCCCATCACTGGAGGCCCTGCACCAGCTCGCTGATGGCAGGGGATAGTTGGGCAGGCTGCCATGAGGGAGTTTCTTGTAGGACACACAGAGCAAGTGAGGGTGAGGTCTGAGGAGGAAGGCTCTCCCTTTCTGGGACCGATTATTAAATTCAAGCCTATCAACACAGTTTCCGAGAGACCTTCAAATCAAGGAGGTTCCAGCTTTGGCAGATACAGGAAATATGGTAATCTGGGTTTTTGCCTCGGGTCCCCTACCCACCCTCAGGAGCAGCTATGCCATTCCTCACTCAGAGAACTGAGTCTCTGATGGTCTCATGGGCTTCTGTGGCTGAAGAGCCAGTCCAAAACAGCAGCTGGGGCAATAAACTGTCGACCAAGACCAAGAACAGTGCTGGCAAAGCAGTGAGTAAATATTGAGTTTATGGTCTCTTATCAAACTTCCCTCTAACAACCTTAGGCCAAGAGTGATGGTTAAAACATTAACAGCCAGCACGTGACAGACACAGACCAATTAAATGAGTACCTGTTTTAAACAGCTGGCAAAGCCACACCATACCAGCGTGTACCAGCTAAAGATCGTCCTTCCCTTTTACAGGCCATGCCCTAGCTTCTCATGGCCATGACAGGTGGCCAAGAGCCACGTGAGTACCTGAGAAATGTCTGCACTACCATTCATGTCCTTTGCTATAAACTTAAGTATAATGTCTCTGTTCCGTGAAGACAGAGACTATGTGTGTCTTATCCATTCTCCTATATTTATCATCTCAGTGCAGTTGGTTGGCACCAAAAATGCATGTTTTAAGGAAGGAATAAATAGTAACAACGGCTAACATTTTTAAAGCAGGTACCACGTGCAAGGTACTACTCTAAGTCCCTGTCATGTATGATCCATTTCAGCTTCACAAGAGTACCACGGGTAGGCATAATTATCATCATTCCAATTTTACAAATGAGAAAACTGAGGCACAGAGAGGTTAAGTAAGTTGCCCAAGGAGACAAACTAGTAATGGTAGACCCAGGATCAAAGCCAGGCTGGCTTCAGAGTCTACACTCGTAACCACCGCACTGTGCTGAATACACAACCAAACTCGGTACTCTAGTATGAGGTCGTCATCAACAGAGAACCTCTGACATCCACAAACATTGCTAAGTTTACACTATTTCTGTTTGTTGGGCTTTTAATGAAAATCAATACCTAAGCAGAAGACCACCTATCGTTTTCAAATAATTATGTGACCACATTTGTTTATCAGGCAACTGTGGCAGGAATATCTATGTTTACATGGTATTTTCTGCTCAAGATATCTGAATTCTAGAGGAAGGCTTTTAAACCCCCTGTGGTCCTGTTTCCCCATGTCTAAGAAGATCCCAGAATTGCTGAAAGGACTGAACAAGATTAAGGATATAGTTGCCTATTTATCTGACAAGGTACTGTATAAGCATAATGTATGATCATAACAATTAGTATATTTCAGCATAAAGAGTCAAAATTTCTATAATCATCAATCTATACTTGTCAATTCTATACCTGCCTATACTCCTATGGAAGTTTCTATTTATCTCTCCACGTTTAGCAACAAGGTTTAAAGCTTAATAATTTATTTCTGTAAGACTGTGTCCCTCCATTATGATATCTGAGCTTCCAGACATTCCTATTATAACTTCAGTAACTTTTCTCTACACCTTAATACAACCGTTTTATTCACTTCAGAAGCATAAAGTTAACAAGGCAGTAAAGGTTTTATTCCAACTTCAGATTCTCCTATATAGCTGATAACAAAACCAGCGAGCAAGAACTTCATTTTATTTTATAATTAAAAAGCTAAAAATGATATTGCTGTAGCTCTGAAGGCCTGAATTTGGGGCTGGATCCAAGAATGACGTAGGTCTAGGAAAGTCAGCTGTGATTTTTTTTTTGGCTGGAAAGACACGTGTCTCCATATAATTGAGGGGAGGACAAATAGTATTCACACTATTTGTAAATTTGGTATTTCTAACCACACATAAGAGTGGAGAGGAGGGGAATATCAAAACTAGGCGCAGTAATTCTCGACTTAGTCTGTTTTTTAAAGCTCTGGTTTCTATACTATTGATTATAGCTCTCTCTAAGGAAGTCAGTTATACAGAGGCACAGAGAGTGGTGAGCACATGATAAAAGGATGCCTAGTATTACAGAAACATGAAATGCATAAGCTGCGAAAATGTGCAAACAAACAGAATTTTCAAGTTCCTACAGTTGCTACCGTAAGATATTTGAGTTACACAAACTCTCCCCTACCCCAGAGGAGCAGCACAGAGGTGGTTGCACCGATGTTTAGTACAGAGGGATGGGGCTGGGGAAGGAGAGGAAGGGAGAGAGAAAGGCAGAGGGATGCATGGATGACCCAGCCAAGAGAATACAGGTTAAGGAGGCCTCCTGTTCGCAAGAACTACCCCATAAGACTCCTCCAAGTTCTTTTCTTGGTGCCTTTTTAATCATTAACTTCCTTCAAGCTCTGGAAGGAAGCTGACTGGCCTGTTCCTTTCCAAAAAGTGGCTTCCCTAAGCAAGGCCAAGCATTCGCAGCAGCCTTCTGCTTCTGGGGGTGGAGGACGAGCAGGCCAGAGTCTGTGGCTCAGTTAGGCCACCATGGCCTTCCTGTCTTTTGGACTCTGAGCAGACCCTGCAATACGTTCCTGGTTCACAGATGCCTCCTCATGGTTGCTTGCAGAACCTCCAGTTTGAGGGGTTTCTGCAGGCCCTAATCCATCTGCAAAGCTGCCCAACAAGTTCAAGAAGGGGCCCTGGGAGGCTGCTTCTGTCAGAATGCCCACCACCCTCCCAAAAAGCAGCTGGTGCCTTTTCTTCACCAAGTGCAGGTGTGCAGACCCTCTAGGCTGCTTCTCCCTTTGCCACTCCCCTGGACTCTCCTGTCAGCGTCTCAGGTGAGAGGTGGCTTCCCCAGACCAAGTTGCTCAAGACGCCATTTCCAAAGGAGCTCAACCCTCATTCAAAAACTTAAAATGCCTCAGTGCTCTCCCACCTTGCTAAACTCAGCTCTCAGTTGGCCATCAAAGCCTTCTAGAAAGCAGAATGGTGAGCCCAGCAAACCTTATTTCAGGTTCCTGCAGGGCCATTTTCCCTCAGTGCCCCTGCACCAGAATGTGGACATGGGTCCTGATCCAACAACCAAGAACCTTGTGCCAGGATTAAAGTTTTCCCCTCTGAATTTTTAGGACCTTGGATATTCTTCCATCTTTGCCACCCACCTCCAGCAGTCAGTCTCAGTCCCTCCCATCCTTTCGTCCTCCCTCCATCCTTTCTCTCACTCACAAGCAGCAGGCATTAATTAAATCTCTTCTAGAAAATAGATTTCACTAGCTGCAGGAATTCTTAGTAAGAGCCAGGCCTGGAGACAGAGACAGTCTGGGCAAGAAAGATAAGACCGTAACAGCCGTGAACCTGTGGGCAGTGCAGGTTCCCACATCCAAGTAACATTCTGAATTCCAGCTTTCCCAGATTCTTGAAAACAAAAAAGGGGCACAAATGCTCCCACCCCCTCAGCCTTTGGCTGTATTCTCCAGGGCTGACCTTTGACAGAGGCAGAAGAACAGGACTTTGCTCCATCTGCCAGTGGATCACAGCTACCTCCAACAGAAACACCATCCAAAAACACCTGCTTTCCTTCCCTCAACAGAGCTGCAAAATGTATTGCCAGAAGTGTGCAAGGGGAGCTCCCAGCTCTGCATGGGAAGCAGCTCTTTCGGGTGGGGTCCACTGGTGCGAAGTGCCCCTCCACCAGAATGTGGACACGGGTCTCGATCCAACAATCAATCTGAAGCAGCCAGTGGGCTCTGCCAGTGGTACCTGGTCTCCCTGAATGCTTCCTCCATCATGGGAAGGGATGAAGGATGCCGAAGGGAGCTGTGGCCATAGCTCAGGGGCCAGTTAAGCTGTAGAGGATTCAAACAGCCTTATCTCCCAGAGTACCCATCACCCTCTCACCCCAATTCTGGGATAAGAACAACTGATCTCCTTCCTGGAAATTCTGGAATCTCCACTGAGGTTAGAGACCCAGCTGTCAGAGCCTGACCCATAAATTGAGCTCTTTGCCCCAAATACACACAGAAATGAGCTTGTCTCTAGTGAGAGTATTTTTAAATTTGATGAATTTAAGGATAACATTTTGAAAATGGTGCAGCACAATGGAAAACCATGGGTCGTGGACTCTGTCAGACTGGATTCAAGAGGGAGATCCATTTTTTTTACTAGACAAACACTGAGTACCGATCACTTAGAGGGTGCCAGGCTGGGTACTGGGGCCCCAAAGATAGTTCCACCCCTCCTTCATCAGTGGGGCATCTGACAGTCAACAACTCATCACAAAGCAAAGTGGTGAGGGCTGAGGAAATGCCCAAAGGAATTTGTGGTCCCTCTGAGGGAGCCTTCTGAGCCCCAGTGTAACCTGGGGCTAATTACTTATTAATTCACTATTCAAGAGTGAATGAATATTGGCCTAATTACTATTCAAGCCAATCAAAAGAAAAAAAAGTTACTGATAACTGCAGTTTTACAAATACTCAGAGTGCTATGCTCCTCCAGAGGCCAGGTGGCTTACCCTGTCCTTGGTACCCAAAAGTAGCCTCCCACTCATCAGTGAGGGTGGGCTTGCCAAGAGCTGATCCCTAAAAGAGACAGAGCGCCTACGTGTCCTTTCTCTGCAAAAGGCAATTAATTTAACCCACAACTTAATGAAAGCCAGAAAGGAGGGCAGATTCATGCACTGGCTTTCAGGCTGTAACCATGCATCTCCACCTCTCTTCAGGGAACAAGAGGCTTGTCAGACCATCTGCGTTAAACTCACTTCCCACAGATGTCCAAACTGGGCACCGACACCTCTGAGGAGAAGTTGTTGCCAAGCCCCGTCTGCAGTCACGTCACATTTGTAAGGCTGGGCTGGGCACTGTCTGCTCCACACTCGGGCTCATCCGAGGGCCTTCTGCAAAGAGCAACAAATGTTCCCCAGTTAAGAAGCCCTCTCGAGGTCCCTTTGGCCATTCACCTCACATTTCCCCCTACGCACTGATCTGATTCCACATCTCTCCCGATTTTACTTTTTGAATGCTTACAAAGCTTCCTTGCCTTTGCACGAAGAATCCAGCCACCCAGGCGGTAATAGCCTCGCTCCCCCAAGGAGCCCGTTTGCTACAAGCTGACCGCCTAGCCGCAGTGGGAGAATATGGCTCCACATCCGCCTGCACCGCTAATCCTGTAACCATCCACAGGTACAACTTGAAAGACCACTGCAGCCACAAAGAAAGCAACCAGTTCTAAGCAGAAGCGATGTTGTACGAGTAACAAAGCCGGCTTCTTTCAAAGATCGCGACATGTGCAAGTTCACAAGCAAAAGCAACGCCGTGGGGTCGGGACCACGCAGTCCTAACCTGAGCTTCCAGGTACGTCAGCCCTGGAAGCTGCCCCAGCGTGGGGCCCCGCGACTCCCGCGGGCGCTGGGCGCAGGTAGCTGCGGGGAGGAGCCAGCCCCACCCCTAGAAAGGCCGCGAAAAAGTTGCAGCCACCTTCTTACCTGGAGACGAGAGGGTTAGGAACTGCCCGGGATGGGGGAGCCCGGGAGCTCGAGTTGGGGCTGCAATCTCGTTGCAGGAGTGCGGGGGCCGAGCGGGAGCGGGTTGGAGGGGCGGGGACGCCGTGGTGGCAGGAGAGGCGCGGGGCTGGAGGGGGGAAGCAGGAGACAGTGGGGGTGGGCTAGTCGCCAGCCAGGAGGTAGGGAGAGGGCTTGGGGAGAGGCCGGCGAAATCACAGGCAAGATTAGAGGGCGCCGGGGCTTGGAGAGCGGGCGGGGGCTGGGACAAGAGATTCGCGGGGTTGGGGTGGCTTGAAGAGGGGGAGGGAGTCGAGGGGCTGGGGTCTGAGGAGGACGCGGGGGTGAAGGAGGGAGCTTAGCCGCGCGGTTCCGACCCCCGTTCGGAAGCTGACCCCAGCCTCCCACCACTCTCGCACAGGAGACACTGCCCGGTCGTTCGGGCCTCGGCGCGGCCAGAGGACCCCCACGGTCTCCTAACCCCTGGCCCGGGACCCCGTCGCCCTGTGGTCTCCGCCGCCGCTCATCCCCAACGACTACCAGCCTGGGCCTGGCCCGCGCCGCTCTCACCGCCCATGGTCCCGGCCCGGCTCCGGCTCAGCGGCTTCGCGCGGGATTCGGCGTTAGCCGCCTGCTCCGCCCGGAGCCAGGGGAGGCGACCGCGCGCACGGACCGCGGGACGGCGCCACAGCCCACAGCGCCCTCTGCTGACCTCGCCGCACTCCCGGCTCGACCCGCCCTGCGCGCGGCGCCCTCGAGCTCCGCCCCGGAGGCGGTCCCGCCGGGGAGAAGGGCGCCCAAGGGGTTGCGGAGAGACGCTGGGGTCTGGGGAGGACGCTGGGTCTTGGAGGCCAAACGTCGCCCCCAGAGACGGACCAGTCTTCAGAGCACCCAGCTGGCGAACGCTACCGTCAAGGGCACCCTGAGGGCACAGGGACGGCGGCCACATGGACGTTGGGCCGCTGCAAGCCTCCCAACGCCCTGACTTGGGATTAGGGACTGAGCGGACGCACGCATTGGCGGGGATACACAGACCCGGCCCGGGCCCGGGGCCCTAGTAGGGGTGCCTTTCGGCCGTGTGCCTGGCCCGGAGCAACCCTGATCCCCATGATGGGCAAGCGTGTTTGGGGTTCGCCACCAACCAGTACATGCTGCCGTGTGGACCCAAAGTGTCAGGATTTTCGCCACCGTGACCCTCATCCCTCTTCACCCTACTCTACGCTTCTCTTCCGGCGCCGACCACATCCGGCTCGGTAGGGCATCTGGAGACCTTGCTGTCGCTGCGTTTTGGGATGGTCTGCGGGATGGCCCTGGGGAGTTTGCAGTCTGCGAATCCTGTCTCCCCGCCCCCTCCAGGCCCCGCGGTTTCCTCTGAGCGAGTTACTGAAGAGCCACAGGGCACTTGACAGATTCCTGTAACTCGGTTAGGCATCTGAGAGTTGAAGTTAATTTCAGACCGAATTTGTGGGTCATTTCCTTCAGATGTTGGGTTCCACTTGGTGGTGATTCCTACATGATTTCTCTGAGGGAGATGATCTGACCTACTGCTGTTGCCAGAGGTCTTTGGTATCAGTTCGAGGAGTACAATGACTCCTATGTGCCCTAGTACAACTGGCCTTGTGCAAAATGGACACTCATCAGTATTTACTATTTACCTTTGAGGCACACTTTCTAGAGGACCTAATCACTTGTCCTCTAATTTCACTCCTGTTTAATGGCTCCCAAATGCATATATTACATCCAGATATTTTACCCATATGTATACCTACTCTTTGGTTTTCTGCTTAGAACTTTCCATTGCAAATCAGCACTTCTTGCACCAAATTCTATCTCTTCTCAGGTCCCAACCCTATCTACCCTGTGGTCTCACCATTCCTGCAGCCACCTAGGACGCCTTCCTCACCTGAAGGCTCAATGTCCAGTCAGGGTTTGCTTCCAAACCCTCACAGCCTGCCCTTCTCACCTCGTTCCCCTGAGTCCACACTGACCTCAGCTCCTTCCTGCCCTGACTACTGATACAACTCCTCCCAGTCTATGAACCATGTATCTCCTCGCACACAATCTTTTCATTGTTCCCTTTAGCATCCCTCCCAGACATTTCCATCTGGCTCACAGTCCACCCCATCCCACTCAACACTTCTCCTTCCCTCTACGGGCTTCTCCTGATTGTCCTCTCACTAATTCCAGGTGGGATCTACCCCTCAGGCTGGTGTATTCCTCCCTCTTCCCAACATGGCTTACTCAGGGCATCTTCTGCTGTAAATGACAAACAACCCAATTCACACTTGCTTAAACAAAACAAGAATTGATTGATTGATGTAAATGAAAAGCCAGGGCAGATGTGCTTCAGGCTTGGATTTAGTTCTGGGAACTAAAGACTTCAGGGACTCTTCATTTCTCAGCTTTGCTTACTTGGGTGTGAGCTATACTCTCAGGTCCCATGTGAGAACCCAGCAGATCCAGGCTCATAACCTCAAAGCAACAAGTCCAGCAGAAAAACAGCTCCTTTGCCAACTATTCCCACAAGGCTTGGGCCTGATTCACATTGGCAGGACTGGGTCATCTGTCCATCCTGTTCTCCCAGCCACTGTCACTCCATGGTAAGTTATTCCCTCTTTCTCAGCTACCTTCTCATTCCCTAGAGGGATCTTGTGGCTGCTCCAGGATCCCATCTCTGTCACTGGGGGACTAAAGGTGATTCAAGGGCACCATCTGGAACCATTTCTCCACAAAATAATGCTACAATACCACTTCACTTTGCTGCAGCCCTCCTGTGTTGGCACAGGTCATGCTGGGGCAGCGTTTCAAACAGGAAGTAGGGCACAGGCCCTCTCTGCTTTCAGCTTCCTCAACCAACCTGGGGTTTCTGACTTTGTATCACACCTGCCTCTAGGTCAAGGACTGGCACAGAGGTGATCTCGGGCCCCTCAGGGAACCAGGCATCATCCTCTCCCAGACACATTCTCTCCAATCCCTTTCCTCACATTCTGTATTCCCTGAGGGCTTCTATGCCCCTTCCTTCTCCCCTGTGGACTTTGGGTACTGAGTGGGACCCACTCTGCCCTGCCCCTTGGGGCAATAACACCTCATGATTTAGCCATAAGGGAGGAAGGGGCTGCAAGAAAAGAAAATGTTCCTACAGGGAAAACATATATGGGAAGCATCTCAAGACTATTACCCCCATGAAACCTCTTTCTTTTTGGTTGTTGAGGAGATAGGATGTTGGCCTGAAGCAGCCGGTGGCCATCTGGCCAGCACCTGTGGAGGCTGTGCCAGATTAGCTGACCCACAAAAAGCAGAGTCAAGAGATAGGCAGCTTTCTGTCATGCCTGAAACCAGGACCTGGATTTTTCAATTACATGTCTAATAAATTTCCCGCTTTCCCCAAGCAAATTAGAATTGGTCTTTCTGTCACTCGCCAGCAAGAGAGTCCTAAGTACTCCAAGCCCATAGCACAGTGTCTGGCACCTTGATTCCTGTAAATAGTAACTATTATCATTATGCATCTGATAGAGGAGCAAGCATGCCCATCAATGGCGGTAAAACAGAGTAGAAAGGGAAACGTGCAGTGCCTTCGGCTCATAACCGTGGTCTCCCCTTCTATTCCCAGCCTGCTCCTTTGTCCTTTCCACATACACATCTTGGCCCGCAGGGAAACTCAAAATTCATTGAAAGCTGAACCCACCCATCTTATAAAAATAGCCCTGGGCTCACCCAAGTGATGCTAGGCAGCATTTGCTGTCATTTTACACAAGCAATTCTTGCCTAAACAGAGAGCAGCTAGGGAGCAGGTGCCCATCTTTAATTCAGTTTCAATGCATTGAGCAAATATTGAGCAAATATTTGCACAGCCTCCTTTGATTTGTGCTGTAGACTTAGAGAAACAATGGGCTTCTGTCCTCACTATTAAAGGGACTTTATGTGGGGAAAGACACTGTCTAGGACACAGACTGAGGTAACAATACCAGGAGTCGTCGGGGGGGAGGGACTGTAAGCACCAAAGCTGGTGCTGCCCGCAGTCCTGCCTTAAAACAGAATCGCACATCTGCACAAAACAATTCTTTTGTGCCCACCACAGTATCTAGGTTACAAATATTATTTTTAAATTCTATTCAACATGGATTTCCTTTCTCTGATTATAAAAGGAGTGCCCATTTTTTTGGTAGAAACCTGGAAAAATACAAAGTACATAAAATAAAGATGAAATAAAAATTACTCCTAATAAATTTGTGTCAATAAATACAGTAGAGAATATCAAACTAAGATGTAAAGAGAGAAGATTGTCCCGCGCATGCTCCCAACACCATTGCTGGCAACCCCAGGGCCTCGGGAAGATAAATATCTTGCAAAAGGCTAAAGGTCATTTCTTAGGTTCTTGCAAAAATGCTGGACTCTCCCTAACACATGTATATTTTTAAAAACGGTAATCTGAGCCTCCCAGCTCCAGGGTGGTCTGTTCTCTGTTATTTATGTATGCATGATTCATTTTCCCAGCTACCAGCTGCAATCCTTTCTCTCCACCCCCAGCAGGCTTATTATACTAGTCCCTTCCCCTCCTGAGAGCAACTAAGGAGGGCAAACTCATTTTACCATCTATTTTGGGTGAAATTTAATTAGAAAGGCAAATTCAGAAGAACAGAACACAAAATAACTTCATTAAATAAAATAGGAGATGGCTCCCGAACCTGACCTTGAGCCAAAAAAAAAAAAAAAAGAAAGAAAGAAAAAAAAATCACATCACAAAGAACTGAAGTAATTTGCTGAATCATAGGTCTAAATATTCGTTTTTCTCCTCTAAACTCTAAGCCCAACTGAAAGGTGTTTCTAAGGAAAAAAGAAATAAACAAGCACTAGATGGACTCACACAAATCTCATTGAGAAATCAACAAAGGAAAACAAAGATTCAGGCTGTTTCATCTGCACCAGTGCCTGGCATATGCTTTGTAGCAATCGGTTGAATGCATGAATGAAGCAAGAAAAGAGTCCATTCCTCTCATTTTACGATTAGAAGCCAATCAGAAAGGAGGCAAGAGGAGAGTGGGAGCTGGGGAGCTTTCCGCAGTTTCAAGGCCTCTTGGGAAACAAAACCTGGAGTTCCACGGTCACAGTCACGAGAGAGAGGCAGGGCCCATTTAACACCCCAGACTTCCAGTCAGCACCCAAAGCAGAAGCGATGGAAGCTTGAAAACACTCTAAAACGCTGAAAGACAATAATTGACAATGCAGAATTCTATGCCCAGAGAAAACAAGGAACAGAAGGTAATCTACTTGTTCTGAATCAATCACAGCAATATAAGTGAGAGCCAGGACGAGCATCTAGGCTTCCTGAACACTGCAGGGACCTTTTCACTGAACTGTGGTCCTTCCTTTACCCCAAATGTATATCTTAAACCATTGAATGAAAGGATAATCTCAGTATTCTCCAGAGAGGAGGTGAACAAATTTATCTTAGAGATAGTTTGAATTGTTTTTGGAACCTGTCTTCCGAAGCCAGCTGGGGTCACTCATTCTCCCACTGCGACCAAATTACTTATGTTTTGGAACCTGGCTGAGCTGGCTCAGGTTCTGATATCCTTTGTCTGTAACCTAGGGCTCTCTGTTGCTCAACAGACCCGAACATCCAATTGCTTACTCAGTGATTCCACCTGAACCTCCACACCTGAACACTTTAAAATATGTGATGATGGGTGGTGAATGCACAATGCAATATATGCATGACTTACTGTTGAATCGTACTTGAAACATTTCATTAATCGATGTCATACCAATAATTTTAATTAAAAATATAAAAGCATTCTAATGATTTGTAAAAAAGAAAAATTGATTACTTTATTTGACATTCAGACCTGGTGTTTTCTATCTCAGGGAACACCACTTCTGCTACCTTTCCTCGTCTGCAAACTAGAGATATGGGAGATATCCCTCTCTCCCTCATCCCCCATAGCTAGTCTCCCAAGTCTTGTCAATCACATCTTCTTTAAGTATTTCTCCAATTTGCCACTTCAGCTCTCTCCATCACCACCATGGTCCAAACTGCTGACCTGCTATTCATCGCTATTCTATAGAGCAGTTCACGTTTTCTAGAATTTTATATAAATGAAATCACATCATATGTATGCTTTTTTGGCTGGCCTTTTCCCCTTACTTAGCATAATTAGTTTAAGATTCATCCATGCGATGTGTGTATCAATAATTTGTTTGTCTTCTTGCTGAATATTATTCCATTGTAAAAATATACCATAGTATAAAATTCTATGTATATAAAAGGCCCAGGGCAGGTTTTCCCGCTCCTTGTCTCAGGCCTCTCCTCAGGGCCACCCCTCCGCCCCAAAGATTAAGAACCCTCTCAAAGATCAGAACTGGCCAGCATGCACGTCATGACAGCATGCACGTCATGATTCTTCACCGGAGTCTTTTGTGCAGGTCCCAGAGCAGTTTAGTTTCTGCAACATCTGGAGATCAGCCTCACATGGCTCCTGCTGCCTTGAGTGGCAGAGGCTTGTCACTGCAGTGGGCCTGTCAGCTCCTCAGATGACTCTCTGAGTCCCCCAGAGTGCCTGCACATGCCTGACGATCAATAAATGTCTGCTGATCAAGTTGCCATTAATGAATAGTGATGGCTTCATCAGTGAATACTGATGGATTTGGGACTCCTCTCATTCTGGACAATAAGCCAGGGCTTTTGCCAAGGAGGCAGAAAAGAATTCCCAATAAGCTGGATATGCTCCAGTCCGCTACGTGGACAAATCTGTAATGGATTCAGGTGGAGAGCGTGGGGGGTCTCTCTGCTGTCATGGTGACTCTTAAAAGAAAAAAAAAAAAAAAAAAGATTCTTCTGTCCCAGACATCAAGACTCTGAAGTAATGGCCCTTTTAAAATTGAATCATATTAATAGATCTACCCGACGACAATCAATGTATTTCTTCCTTTCTTTTTATTAGATGCATTTTTAACTTGGCTAGCAGCAAGACCTCATAAATGCAAAGTGCCCATTCAAGAAGAACACAACTTCTAGCATAGAATAAATAAGGATGCAACTCACCAATTCCAGAGATGCTTTGGGCTGTAGATTCATGAAGGGCCTGGGTTGTGTGTGGGTCACTTCTGTTGGGTGAATCCTCAAAATCTGGGACTGCCTACCAAGACAAGCAGATCAGGCTGGAGACAAAGCA
This sequence comes from Eonycteris spelaea, assembly GCA_003508835.1. Lineage (NCBI taxonomy): Eukaryota > Metazoa > Chordata > Mammalia > Chiroptera > Pteropodidae > Eonycteris > Eonycteris spelaea. The sequence goes on from PUFA01000425.1 coordinate 327,249, forward strand.
TCAGAGGGGAGCTGGGAGGGGAACAAGTAAGTTCCACAGAAGTTTTACATTGTGCAAGAGATTAATTGCAAAAATCTTGAATCTTACTGTTTTCCTGTCCCAGTGTCACGTTTTGACGTTTGAATCTAATAATATTCAGCATTTATTGAGCAAATAATGTGGTGAATAGACTCTAAAATGGGTCCCAATGATCCCTACCAGCTGATATTCACACCCTTGTATGCTCCCCTCCCTTGAGTGTGGGCAGGACCTAGACTTGCTTCTAATCAATGGAGTGTGGCAAAGGTGATGAGATGACATTCCATAAAATGTAATTTCTGTCTTGCTAGCAAACTCTCCCCCTCGATGGCTCTGATGGAGCAAGATGCCAGCCATATTGTGAGTTACACTATGGGGAGACCCCCCTGACAACTGAGTGTGGACTCCGGCCAACAACCAGGAAAAAACTAAAACCCTCAGCCCAACAGTGCAAAGGAAATGAATCCTGTCAACGACCTCATGAGCTCGGAAGTACGCTTTTCCCCAATTAGACCTTGAGATGGGACTCCAGCCCTGGCCGACACCTTGATTGCAGCCTCGTGAGAAATTCTGAAGCAGCAGACTCAGCTGAGCCATGCCCAGAATCTTGACCCACACAAACTCTGAGATAATAACTGTATGTTGTTTTAAGCCATTATCTTTGTGATAATTTATTACATTGTAGTACATAACTGATATAAGCACCCACTGATATTCAAGTGCCAGGGACACACACCAGTGAACTAGACAGACCATTCTCTGCCTTCACGGGTATCTCTTCTGGTTGAGGAGACAGACAGAAAATAAATTAGTAAATTACTGTCATGCAAAAAAAGAAATTAGAGCGAAGGAACAGAGGCAGGAGGTGGATGGTACTTTGGATGGGTTGATGAAGAAGTTTCTTTGTGAGGATGGAGCATTTGAGCAGAGAACTGAAGACGTGGGACTATCAGAGGAGAGAGTATTCCAGGAAGATGGAACAGCAAGTCCAAAGGTTCTGGGATGGAATCAAGCTGGGTGAGTTGAGTCCAGTTAGTAGATGAAATGTTGTAAGACATTAGCTTAGAGAGTTACTGGGTCAGATCACAGACAGTCCTGCAGACCAGGGGTCCGCAAGCCCCAGGCTATGGACTGGTACCAGTCCGTGGCCTGTTCGGAACGGTTTGCACAGCAGGAGGTGAGCGCGGGGAACCGAGCAAAGCTGCATCTGTATTGACAGCCGCTCCCCAGCCACTAGCATCACTGCCTCAGCTCCACCTCAGATCATCAGGCATTAGATTCTCATAGAAACACTGGTCCCTGGTGCCAGAAAGGTTGGGGACCACTGCTGCAGGCCATGAGGAGGCCTTTGCTTATATTCACCATGTGAGAGAAGGTGCCAGAGGCTTCTGAACAGGCAAGTTGCAATGATCTGACCTGTGTGTAAGAGTCACTCTGGAAGAATGCTTCTCATCTAATACCCACAGCATGAATGCACAGAAGCTGCACACAGGGTCTGGAAAAGTGACGGCGATTATTCCAGAAACCCTGTGGAGTAGATGGAGCAGGTACAGGTATCCATTCCCAACTTTTCATCCTTTAGTTCAAAATGCGTGCCTATGTGGCTGGACTTCTGGGTCCTTTTTCCACACTCAGAGCCATTAGAATGCAGGTAGGAAAAATGGTGAGTCACTCCAGTTGTGACTTGGGGACTCCAATTATAATGTCAGAAAGGCTCTGAATATTTGCCATGGGGGGTGAAGCAGATGAAAAACAGTACTTCTCAGATACACAGTATTTGTAGCAAGGTAAGTGGGTGTAAAGTGGATGAAATCTTTCTTTTCCTTTAATTTATAGGTATCTTTTTGAAATTTCAGAGAAGAAATATCCTGAAAATTTTTCTAGTGAATTAATTATGTAGGGCCCATTACTGCTAACCTAAAATGTTTCAAATGACATTAAGATGCTGGGCCTTTTTTTTTTCCTTTGAGTGGTGCTCTATCATGTTTTTGTAGAGGCTACATAAATGTATTAGAAGTTTTATATATTCACATATATTATTAATCCCTCGACCTTACTTTTTGGTAAGGTTTGAGTTCCACATGTACAATATTTTTGTTAAATAAACATAAGCCTTCGGTTGGAAAGAGAAATCCGTATTACCATCCCTGAAGTTCAAGAGATGAAATAAAGGACCTCTATGTTTTCTTAATGGGTCTTGCTAGTTGGGCCATAGAAGAACCATATCAAAAGACAAGTGACTAAAACCTCACCCTGCTCTCCATCCATCCCCTCATCCATCCATTTCATTTATCCACTTAATTCATCCATCCACTCAACCATCCATCCACTCCCATCCATTCATCCATCCATCCATCCATCCATCCGTCCATCCGTCCATTCATCCGTCCATCCATCCATCCATCCATCCACCCACCCATTCAACAAATATCTATTGAGACACCAAACAGAGCAGACAATGCAATAGCAAACTGGAGACAAGGCCGACACACGGCCTCTGTCTTCATACCGTCTAATCTTCGCGCTCTGCACAAAGCTGAGTCCCTTCCCCAAAGCATACTACTCACTCCTCGAGCTCTCATTTATGCAATTGCAGATCTCCGTCTCGCTGTGGGTGTCCAAGTCAACTTCACTCCCCAGTCTTGGGGAAGCAGAATCAAAGAAAGTTTCCTCAAAGTACTCTCTGACTGGGTGTGGTCAGAGTGGACACCTGGAGAAACTCAGAATCTGGTCCACAGTCCTCTGGTACCTAATTCATAGCTCTCTAGGTACCAATACTAGTAGCACAAAGGCTTCTGAAAGAACATTAGAATATAGTGATATGTTCAATATTACATGTTGGCAGAATTGATGAGTATGTTCTTTATGAGTAGTATTGATTCTCCCTAGTTCTGCTTCTCTCTACCCTCAGTGCCTTGAAATGTTGCAGTGTTCCCCAGGATTAACTTCTCAGCCTTATGTATCTGCTTCAGGTACCCTCAGCGATCTCATCTACTTCTTTACCAAACCTGAATCCTGCTCCAACCAGATCGCCTAAACACTTGTGTGTTTGTTTTCCCGTTGGACTTGCATGTTCCAAAGGGGATGGAAACTCAATCTGTCCTAAACTAAAGTCTAACGGCAAGTACCGTAGCCGGACCCCAGAAGTCTGGTATCTGATGAATGAAATCAATAAGGGAAGTTTCTTGGGCTGACCAGATTAGCATAGAGAGACGACAACTGAGTCAAGGACACGAACCCATCTCAAGAAGCATGCAGCAGAGAGAGGATGGGCAGCAGAGAAAACCTGGGTTTCAGAGAAAACACTGTTATTGTCCAAAGGAGAGACCCTGGATAGAGGGGTTCTGGGCAGTCCTGCCACTGGAGAGGGACCTCAGTAATGGGGTGGGACATTATTTTAGGACTCTCTGTGCCAGGATCCCAGCTTCCTTAACAGCTGGATGATGAAGATTTTACATCCTCAGCACATTGACATGTTGAGAACCTTCCTGATTCCACATCGAGACCCCACTGCTGTGAATACAAGCCCTTCTGGGAAGGGGGCATGTCAGTCTCCTGTGAGTGTGGTTAGTGGGAGCCAAACACTGAAGCATTCTGAGTGGCCTGAGAAGCCCAGTGCTGCCTGGCTTTGAGTCTCCAGGTTCTGGTGGCCTAGGGAGGCACTGTCTGTTGTATAAGGCATTGATGACTTCCAGTCAATCCACTTTTGTACCAGGTGGGCACACCCACCTTCTTGCTGTGATTTCCAGATTCTGGCATTACTCTTATTCACTCAACAACATCTGTGATTACCTCTAGGAGCCATCGCTCCATAACTAAGGTTTTCACACTGTTTAAATACAGTTTGTAGATGGGGTATAAATTGGTTAAATTTTGGAAAACTGACTGTAGTATTTACTGAAGATACATACCCACTCCATGATCTAGAAGTCTCATTTCTAGGGATATGCTTAACAGAAATGAGTGTATATATCTGGCAAAAGACATACATAAGAATGTTCATCATAACCTTTTCCATTATTGCCTCAAATGAAAACAACCCAAATGTCCATCAATAGGACAATGGATAAAAATCTGTGGATAGCCAAACAATGGAATACTACATGGCAATGAAGAGGAGGGAAGTACTGAGAATGCACAATATGGATGAATTTCACAGTCATACAATGGATGAAAGAAGTCGGACACAACAGGCTACATGCTCCTGTTCATATGAAGTTCAAGACAGACAAAACTAACATTGGCAGAGGCTGGAGTAGAGGTGACCTCAGGGCGGGGATGTTGACTGAAAGGGCATAAAGGACCTTCTGGGGGCTTGATGGTGGTGGCTACATGAAGTAAAAGTCCACTGGCTGTACATTAAAAAAACTGCATATTTGCAAATTACTGTAAGTCACGCTTTTTCCGTGTCAAAAAGGAAAACAGAAATAGGAAAAAATTTAAAGTCTGCACTTAGTCTTGAGCAGGGTATTACTTAAATCCAAGGAGAACAACTGTGTTTAATGTCTCCTACAGACTCTAACCAAGCTACACTTTTCTTAAGGGGCTAGATAGTAAGTATTTTAGGCTTTCTGGGTTATATGCTCTGTCACAATTATGCAACTCTGCCCTTGTAGCATGAAAGCAGCCATAGATTGTAAGTAAATGAGTGGGCACGATTGTGTTCCAATAAAACTCTATTTACAAAACAAACAATGGGTCCGATTTGGCCAGGGCTGTATTTGCCCACTCTTAATCTGATCCATTGGTGGTGGCTTTCGGGAAAATCTGTTGAGACCTGCGAGGTCCCTTTAGGGTTTACCAGGGAAGAGTGTAATGATCCATTAGTTGTGTCTGTCTTGAAGAAGGGACAGAGCAGTCAGGTAGTTACATGGCAGTGAGGAGTAGAGCAGCTGGTCAGCCAGTCCCTCCCACTGAGCCATAGGGAACCCTTGTTTCACAGAAAGCAAACTTCCTTTGTCCTTAACCTCTTATCAAAAGCCTCCTCTGCCACCTGCCTTCGCTGCCCAGCCCCCAGGACACTGCTCCCTGCAAATCTCATTGCAGGTGACTCCACTTCCTCCATCTTATACCCCAGTTTTCCCTACTCCTCAGAACACTCCAAACACCTGGCGTGAAATCCCCTTCTCCTTTGCGGGCTCTGCCTTATACCCATGTCGCCTTCTACCCCTGTTCAGGGCTGACTTGTGCTGCCCTGCTGGGCGCCCCCCTCTCACTGCCTTCCCCTCACCCTAGGTGTTGTCAATCAGACCAGGGGCTCCAGATCCCTACAGGGCTGAGTCGTCCAACATCCTGGCCTCTGGGGCCCTAGACGGCCATGTTTCCCAGGGCCTTCCCTGTCTTCTGCCTCAGCCGCTCAGTCCTCAGTCCCACAGTGCACCCACATCTCCCCGTAGTGTAGTCTTGGCCCTCCCCACTGATATAGCCCCGTAAAATCCACCTGTCGCACCCTCCACGGCACAGTTCCTATCCTTCCAGGTGTGGCAGATTTTACTGGTCATTTCAGAGACCCATGGAGTTTACATCACAGAAAGGTAAACAGCCTGAAGTACAACATTAGAATTTCCTGCTCGTAAACTGCCTCTCCGTTACGTTTGCCAGTTACAGGCTATCTCGGGCGTGGAGTTCTCCCTCCCCGCCCAAGCCCCCAGTTTTGTCCCAGAAATCACAACGCGCCCCCTCCTTTTTCCAAGCAGTGTAGCCCTTTCCAGCCTTTTCCCCAGTGCTCCCAGTAAGTTGCCTCAAACTCAACATATTCGGCTGAAGGATGGGCACCTCCCGCAGGTGAGTCCCCGCGCCCCCTCCCGTTCCCCTCCTCCACCGGTGTCTGCCAGGAGGCGGGGGAGTGGAGAAACGTCTTTCCCTCCCACCTCTGATACGAGATGTGGTAGGGAAGGAGCCCCGGCCAGTTTTCATTTTTAAAACTATGCTTTTTTTTCTGTGACCCCTGTTCCCGTGTTCCCCCGACCCTTACCCCTCTGTTCTCAACGGAAGAGGCACACTTCTCTTTCTAGAATCCACTTCTCACCCCTCCTGCCTTCTGGGGACCTCACCCACTCCTTCACTTTTCTCCCTGTTCTCTGGGCTCGAATTACTTTCTCCACTGGCTTCTGTCCATCTGCGTTTAAATATTCCCTATTCTCTCTCAATCCTTGGGAAAGGGAGAAAAAACCAAACCCTTTTACATCTCCTCTTCCACCTCCAGCCGCTGCCCTACCTTTCTCTTGTTCTCCGCCGGGATCTGGAGTGGTGTCTGCTCACGGTCTAGGCAGTCTGGGTCCCAGCTCTTCGAGCTGGCTTCTTCCTCTGTCTGCTCTCCGCTCACACCTGCTCCGGCTCCATCTCCAGCGACGTCTCTGCAGTGAAGCCCCCAGCCACTCCTCAGAAGGCCCTGCTTTTCTCTCTCTCTCTCCCCAGACTTCCACCCTGTGAACACGCCCGCCCTTCCTCTCCCGTCCCAGTTCCTCTGGCTCTGACTTCCTGCTGCGTCCCTGGCTGCCCTTCCCCAGGCTCCTCACCTGCCTGTCCCTGACACGGCGGTCCTGCAGGGCCCTGTCTTCAGGCGTCCTCTCACTCTGGTGCGCTCACCTGCAAGGTTGGTGTGGAAAACCATCCTTTTTTCAAGCCTCACCTCCCTGGAAGGTTCTGGGCATCTTTGGGGAGATGATTATGGCAGGTACTGAGGGTTGCCTCTCTGGCCCTATTCTCTGTTTACGGAGTAACGGATTTTTGAGATTTAACTGCACACATCATGTCCACCACAATGCAGATATTTCCCAGCTTCCCTTGCAAGTGTTTGTGGCTGGTGACCTGTTTCTGGCCAATAAATGTGAAGGTGTCACATCTTCTGAGAAGGCTACTTAAAAAAAGTTCACTTGACTCAGGGTCCCAGCCTGTCTACCTTTCCCCCTTCCTCCTTTTCACCGACCGGAAGGAGATGTAATATCTGACTCTACAGCCCTCTTGGATCATGAGGTGATTGCAAGGACGGCGTCACACGTGGTGGAACAAAAAGAGGGATCCGTCTGGATTCTGGATCCCTTGGTAGGACCTCAGCACCTGCCCTGGGTGTCCACGGGACTTCTTTCATGGAGAAGAAAAACACACTCACAAAGCAGAACACCCAGCGGTTAAGCTGCTGTCGAATCTATTGAGTCTGGGAGCTGAAAAGAATCCTGAGGCATCCGTCCTCCTCCTGCCCATTCAGAAGTTGATGATCTTCTCCCACCCCGAACCTCCTCCTCCTCCTCCTGCATCCTGCCACAGTGAGAGGTACAGTCATCCTGTACGGGTTTAAGTCCATAAGGTAGGTACAGGTTTTGCAGCCAAGGGAGGGTTTATTTTAAAGAATTGCAAGTCCTGGAAACCCAGGCAAGCTATCCCTCTGAAAAGCCTGGCTCCTTGGTGTCTCGAGGGAATCGATTGTACAAGGGAAATATCCTTAGTTGTGGAAACTGAGGGAGCTGGGGTTGTGGATACTACGGATTGGACGGGGCCTGGGTAATTGATCGTCATGGTGTCATCCATCCTGTCTGGTCTCTGGTTGAGGGGTCTGCTGCCTCAGTGGGCCTGGGGCTGAAACACGCCTGAAGCCAAGATGTTATTCTTGCATAATCGATTGTCCTCATAATCATAGACTGAGGCTTTATTCTTAAAAGTTGACACCGGCCAGAACCTTATGTTCTAAGGCTTAATGATTAATGAAGTAGGCATCCAAAGGTGGAAAGATAAGGGCAGAAAAAGCAAGTGGGTCACAGTGTCATTATACTAGGCAAAGCCTATTTGAATCAGAGAAAAAGCTCTCTTAAAGAAATGAAGTCTGTGTGAAGTTACACCCCCTCCTGGCTCACCCCTGGTCTGGGCCAGAAACCAATGACCTCATATCTCCTTATACCCAACGAGTGATCAAATGCTGTCATTCCTGCCTCTTCATTGCATCTCAGGATCCGTGTACTGCTCCCAAGCCCTGGTTTGGGCCAACATAAACTATCGCCCCACAATACCCACAGACCTTGGGATTTCAGGGGGCTGAGAAACTGCGGAATGCCAAAGGCAATCCTGGGATCTAGACCGGGCTCGCCCGAGGTGCCTGTAATACATGGAAGCCGCACGAGAACTACACAATTGACTAGGTATTAAACCAGGTTGTATCCAGAGCCTGCTATGTGGGCGGGAACCTGCTGATCACCACAGGCCAGACCATGGGGAGCCTGTAGGGAGTTCCTGCTGAGATTACTAACCACTACTTCCCCATGCCTTTAAGCTGCAAACCCCTATCCCCAAAGGAAAACAATTATAAATCCAATTCCTCGAACCCTGGGGGTCTCATCCTCTGGCTTTGAAAAGAGACCTCCTCTCTGTCTGTGGAGTGTTATTCCTTCTCTAATAAACTTTCCTTTTGTCTCTGACTCTGGCTGACATGTGAATTCCTTTCTGTGCCGCAGAGTCAAGGACCCTCTCTAGGGGCACGTGGTGCTTGAGTCCCCACTAGCGGGGAGATGTGCCCTGTCCTGCAACGTCTGGGGGCTAGATGCAGGGAGGAAGAGCCCAGAAGGGACATGCGTCCCCAGGGACAAGCTCTGTCTGCCCCGCTGTTTCTTCCAGGATGGTGTCATGGGCAAGGGAAGATCTGGGCCAAATCTCCACATTTGCTTTTAGATCAGCTGTAGCAGCCCCTTCCTGGGCACTTTCCCGTTTTCCCCAAAGTCACTTCCAGTGACTTCTTGGGGGAGACATAATTATCAACTATTGGCTGTGTGTGTAGAGCTTGGGAGAGGGCTCCTCCCTATCCAGGAACTCCAGGCATCCATCTTCCATCTACTAAGCACCTGCTATGTGCTTGGCACTGTGCCGAGAGCCTCCAAAATCCTCTGGGGAGAGTTTTTAACGCCTGTTTTATAGGTAGGAAGCTGGGACTCGGAGGAGTGAAGCGACTTGCCCAGGGCATCACAGCTCAAAAGAAATGGACCTGGGTTTGTCCCTGGGTCTATCTGACTCCAAATCACTGCTCTTTCCCTGCTTACCAACAGTCCTAAACCTGAATAAATATGTTCACCACCTACGGAACAATTAAACATTTGAATTCTAGAGCCAACCCCAAGATTCTGCCTTGGCTGTTTTGGGCTGGAGCTGAGGAGTTCATTTTTTCACAAGTGCTCAGCAAGTCTAGGATTGGCCCTACCTCAACCTTGCTGCCTCTCCATGATAGAAGCTGCCCCCTCCTGGTATAGCAGGGAGGAGGGGCCACCCCGTTGGCCCTGCTGGGGCAGCTGCAGCTCTGCACAGGGCTCTGGATGAGTATGAAAAATTATATCCAGCAGTAGGCCCAGCAGAGTCTGCTGAAAAGTGCCAGCAGACAGCTGTGTCCTTTCACTATTCCTACCCAATGCTGTTTTCAGGGATTGTTGCTTCGATTTCTTTGTGCGTTTGACCAAATTTAGTCATCTACCCTGCACAGAGATACCAAGCTAAGCTGCTGTGCACAGCATCTGCCCACGTCAGGCCCTGTTTTCATACCTCCTCTCCATCCAGAGGTGAAGCTCCTGGCACCAGGGTGACCTGGCCTGACCTCCTGCTCCTGCCTTCTCTCTAGCTGGTCTCCTTCACAAAACCCCTGAATCCTTTGCTTTTGTTTCCCATCCTTACGCTCTCCAGATCCTACACCAGCTTAAATATTCCCTCCTCCAGCGCACCCTCCTTGACTGGCCTGGCCCAGAGTCCTTTCTTGGTGTCGTTCATGCCTCCTGTTGTGCTGTGTCTTGTGACCTTCACACATCTGTGTCCTACCAATACAAGCAGAAGTCACTTCTTAAGGCATCAGCCTGGTCTGAATGTCTTTTGACTCCACACCTGTGATCCCCAGCTGTGTCTCAAGCCCTGGATTGTCCTGACGATTCCCTTTGCCTTCAAAACTGACTTGCTCTGTGGCCCTTTATTCTGCTATTAAACCAGTAAGCCAGTTTGCAATGATTTAATCATGCTGATTAATTATTCATTTTACTAGGAGAGGAGTTTAATTTTTTGAAGCATCTGCCTTTTGCTATGTGTTTGACCTCAGTTGTCTTATTCATCACAAAAATTCTCTGAGGTAAGTGCATTACCCATTTTACCAATGCAGGAACTAACGTTTAGGGAAGTGAAGCGATGTGCCCAACGCTGCACAGCCAGTGAGTGGGCACAGCAGAAGAGCGAGGTCCAAGCAAGGCAGTGTCAATCATTTTAGCAATACTCCTCCCTTCCTGCTCTGCAATGTTAACAACAGTCACTAGATGGCGTCGCGAGGCAGCCGTGAGCCAGGCTCCGCGGGAAGGAATGTTGATGGAACGCCGAGCCTGTGGTGCCCAAATTCACCACCAGGGGGCAGGCAGGGGAAAGAAATGGCAGGGCCGCAGGAGGCGGCACAGCTGAAAATAAATGACTTAGAGACCCCTGTTACCTGAAGGCCCGGGCTGGACACAGCTGCTCATTATTTTAGTTATACTAAACATAACAAGTTTCAAAATGTGTTATTGAAATCCTCCTTTCAATACTGAAGCACCACAGTCTAAGCAGAACTTTTCATCTTTTTTTGCGAATTAACGTAAAGGCATCAAAGGTTCATAGAAAGAACAGAATCTCACTGGGTAACTTCTGGCTTGAGCAACAAAGAGAACCACCGTTAATTAACTCCTGTGTGGCAGGGGCTTCCATGATTTATCTCATTTAACCTTTGCGACTTGGAGAGATTCGAGAGGTTAAGTAACTTGCCCAAGTTTACCCAGCAGAGCCAGGATTTCAATCCCATTTGATCATACTTCAAAGTTTTTCAGCCTCGCTGAGCCTCAGTAGCCTCTATCTGTTAAATGGGCATAATCATATTAATACTTATCCCAATGCTGAACGAGATAATGTACACGAGGGCCTCAGAGGCACAGATGCCGAGCGCTAAAGTGGGTGAAGTACAAGATGCGAGTTACCTGAGGTCTGTCGCATAGTGAATTCTAAAACAGGTACCGTCTCCAATATTATTATAAATTCTGGTGGCAGGTATTTTCCTATTTGATTTATACAGAGAAATTGAGGCACAGAAAGGGAACGAGATTTAGCTGAACTTCCTGAATTGGTAATGTTCATGATTCTCATTGATTCACACACTTGACATTTTCGAATGCCTCCCATGTATCAGACCTGTGCTAGGCACTGGAATACAGAGATGACTCAGATATTGTCCCTACTCTTCAAGTGTTCACAGTCCAGGAAAAGATGATTGCCCCAGGCAGGACTGTGCTCCCATTCCCCACTGCCTTCTGTTACATCATCTTACCCATATATCCATTCATTGACCCATCACCAATTCACCCATTCAGCCACTCACCCTTCCACCCATCTACCAACCTATTGTATCTACCCACATACTCATCTACCCACCTATCTAGTCAGCCATCCATCTATTCATCCATTAATGTATCCATCCATCCATCCATCCATCCATCCATCCATCCATCCACATCTATCCAACCACTTATTTTTTCACGCATTCATTCATTCATTCACTCATTTATCTGTATATCCAACTAAACAATTGTTTAGGCATTCCTTCCTCTGGGTGAAATTACGCTTTCCTCTATCACATCACCTATCACCCTAGCTATAATGATCTGTTCTCTTGCCTATGTTCCTTTCTAAACAATGAGCTACCAGAGAACAGGAGACTGGAACATAAGAGATACTCAGTAAATCTGTTGCATAAGCAGTGGTACCCAAAGTGGGAGCTGGGCACCTTATGGTTTGCGTATGACAATCCGCTAGAATGCAGGAGGCAGTTTTAGAACTTTCATTTGCATTTAATTTTTCACTAAGTAACAAGAACATAATTAATCATCTCCCGATATTTAATATCCATATTGATAATGGTGCAGCTGATATATTGGATAGTCCTGCATCACTCTTGGAACCAGAGGCATCCTGAGAAGAGGATGGGAATTCCCTACAGTGGGTGGATCCTGAGGTCCTCTCAGTTGTTTGCTGGCTTTCAAGCAATAGCAAATGCAGTATTTCTTCAACTACAGTATGTCATAATGTTAATTTATAAAGTGAGATTTTCAAACATCGGGATATTTGTGTGACTTTGTAACAAGATATCAAATGGTTAAACTTTTTGAATTAGCTGGTGATTAAGTATGTTAAACGTCACCCCTGAAATTGAATATCAAATGGTAAAACTGGGTATTATATGTATCAAAACAAAGGGGTAAACCAAGAAAGGAGACATGGGATCTAGGACACAGGAGTGCTCCACAGCTCAGCGGGGCAGGGGAGGTTCAGAATGGCTGGATCCTGGGGAGCAGGTCCAGAAAGCAGCCAGCCAATTTGGGTGGAGCCGATGGCTGGAAGCCTCAGGGGAAAATGACTCGTTGGCAAGCCTGATGTTTAGACAGGATGTGCCAGTTGAAGTACTGCTGAATTGGTTGTTCCATAGCCGCTAACATGGGGCACCCTTGTTCCACTGCCCAGCATCTTCCTGGGGTCCCTTGGACCACGCCGTGATGCAGACCCCGAGAAGTCACCACCCGGCACCGCAGGGGGCTTTCAGCACTCTGTCCTGTGCGTCAGGGGCTGGTGCTTTGCCCCTTCTGGTTGCTCTTAATTATGAGTCACCCCCACTTATTGAACTAAATTAGGTTGGTTGGTGATTAAATATTTTTAGTATAATTCCCTGCTGGTTAGAATCACTGATATGATGGAAAGTTTGAAACAAAAATGGGAATATGATTTAGGCAAATAAGACAAAGAAAACAAAGGCAAGTAGAAACTCCAGGACAAACACAGGGCCTGCAGGAAGGATGATGCACTCACAGTATGTCACCGTAACTGGCTGAGCCCATACACAAAGAACAGAAACCATATTCATGGCTGTGGAATGGAACATAAATCTTGAAATCTAAAGTAATGTCAATCAGGCATGGGGGGAAGGAACAGGGAGAAAAATTATCTTCATTTCACTTAAGGAGAGAAAAGGCACTGTGGATGGTTGGTAGGCCTAGGAGGAGGAATATAATTCTTTACACTTACCAAGGCATCCTGAAGAGGATTCTCTAAACTCAAGTTAATCAGGAAGTGAATAGGTAAAACCTAAAATTATTAAGGTCTAGAAAGCATCTTAAAATTGTATTATCTTGGCATGTGGGTTGAAACGCCAGCAGAAGCACTTGGAAGAATTCGGAGTGGCCCACTGGGAACGGGTGCGGGGGCAGGCTGGGGCTTTCCCTTCCGAGCTCTTCAGTGCCCTTGACTTTTCAACCAACTGTGCGCATGTGCTAAAAATTCGAAACCAGCAACAGCTTTTTCATGATTAAAGTGGACAAGGCAGAAGCTACTTGACAACACTCCATTTAATGGCAGTTTCTGAAATCTAAAATTTATTGACAGACATGTTTGGCTTAGACATCTGTTGCAACTCAGACTTTCCCCCCAAAACCTTGTCCTTGCTCCCCTGCTAGGCCTCATCAAGTGTGGTCTGAGAGAGGTGATTGGGAGGGGTCCCAGGGCTGGAAGGCTGCTGCTGAGGTCAGAGGGATTGAAAGCCCTTCTCTGGGTGGGGTGTGTGTGCAGGACAGGTGGGCAGGACAGGAATCAGACCATCCCACACAGCAGGGCCCCCCATTCCTCCCTCGCACCCCTAGCTGGGATGGAGGGCAGGAGGAGCACCGGGGGATGGTTGTTCTTGCCCACTGACCAAGGACCCCGGGCGACTTGGCCACCGGACCTGCTTCCCCAGCCACTGCAACATTCTTCAGCCCAGCATTCCTCCCTGGGGACAGAGGGAGGCAGCAGTTGGCAGCCAGGCACATGCACACGTGGGACGAGGACTGTCTATCTGCAGGTAGAAGAGCAGGCCATGGGAAGGCAGCCTGATCCTTCTGCCTCCCCCGTCCCCCTCCACCCTGATGTGAAGAGCTGAGGACGCCAGTCGGTAGTGCACCCTCCAGCCCTCCTACTACCCCCTTTCTGCCCACCCCAGACCCTGCACAGACACGCAGAGTCCTCCCACTTTGCACAGGGCCCTTGGTTCTAAAATAATGCACCACCACTCCCCACCACACCCTCAACCCTCAAGGTCCTGCTGCTAAATGACCTAGAGCCTTGCTGCTCAAAGGGGGCTGTCAGAGCCGCAGCACAGGCATCACCGGCAGCTTCACGGACGTGCAGAAGCTAAGCGCCATTCCAGACCTCCGGCATCAGTGTTCGCTTTGCAAGAAAAGCTCCAAGTGATTTACACGTTCATTAAAGTTTGAGAAGCGGCGAGTTAGAATACACCATTTGCTGAATCCACTTATGTTATTACTACTAGCTGACGTTTCAAAATCCTTCCCATGAGCCGGGCTTTTTTTGCGAAGACATTATGTCTTGTCATATTTAATTTTCACACAACTTCACAAGTAGGGGCTCTCCTGAACCCATTTCACAGACGAGAAGCTGACGCTGGAAGAGCTCAAGCAACTTATCTAAGGTCACACAGCAAAGAGCAGAACGGGCATCTGAAGCCAGGCAATCCGACTCTAGGGCACTCACAGATCTCGAAACTGAGGTGAGCGATTACATTTCCATCCTGGGAGGGTTTGCGGTTATTCTAAAATAGTCTTAGGAAAACAGCAAGTGGGAGAAGCTGTCCGGGAGCTAAGGGCAAGTGTGGAGGGGACTTGAGTTCAATAATCGCTTTTTAAGAGGGTGACTTTGGGCAGGTCACTTAGCCTCACGTGTGGAGTGAGAATGAGCATGAGAGTTCCGGCACAGGGGGGTGTTTGATTTTTCAATGAGAAGATATGCGAGTCCCTTTAAAAACAGTGAGCATCCAACAGACATCCTTGGGTTCTTCTTCCTCTTCGAGCCCAGGCCCCTGTGCTGGAAGGGGAAATGACACCCTGCCTTCAGACTCTTCAGCGCCCTGGGCCAGGGGTAGAGGTGGGGCTGAGTTATCAGCTGATTGTGACAGGGAAGGTGGGGGTCAGAGGAGAGATGTGCCACGTGCTCTGGTCAGGGGGCAGCGCTTCTCTACAAGGCTGGGCCTGAAGAAGTCAGGCTTGTGGAGAAGGGTGATCTGGATGGAAGGAACGGCAACAGCCAGAGCTGGAACTTTCCAGGGAGGGGCTTTCCACACGACACTCCCCAGTAGCCGGAGGGCAAGGGCCTGGGCAAGGCAGGTTCTGCAGTGAGGAGCAGGGCCGGGGAAGGCCGGGGCCTGGGTCAGAGAGTGAACGGTGGGTCGCTTGCCCCTTCTGGACAGACTCTTTAGGCCCTTACCCCTGCCGCCTGCTTCCTCTGACTTTTCAATGTCTCTCTTGGTTTCTGGGCTCTTTCTGGCTCCTGACTAAGGCTTCTGGTTTCTTTAACTGGCATGCAGTTGCTTTCTCCTCTCTCTGCTGCTGGATTTGGAGACCCAGTTTGGGGCTAACACCTCAGACCGTCAAGGTTCTGCGTCCCAGCTTCCTCCTCGGGTCTGACTCTGGTCTTGGGAACATGGTACCCTCAGGACTGCCGGCGGCCCACATGTTGGTTCGGTGCCTCGTCCTCTGGTTTACAGAGAAGCAAACCGATTGCATTTCAAGGCCACTCCCACTCAGCTGGGAGCCTTTGTGCAGTGCCTGCACAGCCACACACCCTGGTCCTGATGCTTAAACTCCTGCCCTGCTGTCTGCTCAGACTGGGAGCCCGAGGGGCAAACACACTACTGTTGACCTTAAACAAATAGCCAGATATTCTCCAGCAAAACAGGTTTATTTGGGAACAACAAGAACAAAACTGTAAGTAGGGACATGCTGATTGCTGTACCTTGTGCCAGTTCAGAGAAGCAAAGGAGAGGCACATCCTTTTATGCATTTGGGGAGAGCTGCTGGAAACCAAGAGCCCGCTGGAGGAAACCGCAAGGTGGAAGTGGAGCGCCTTTCCGCTGGCCACTGGCTGAGCTGTCCCGGGCAAGGGGGCGTCTTTTCTTCCTCCCGCGGAGGGAGTGCACTTCCCGTCTGAGATGCAACTTAAGTCTCTTCCTGTCGCTGTCAGTGGGCATTGAGGGACACGCATGTGAGAGTTCTAATTTAGCCTCCCGACTTTATTCATTTCCACACCGTCATACTCATTTCTGACACTGTCGTGTCCAGAAACAGGGCCTGGCATTCAGTGGGATGAATGTCCTACCGTGTCCTCTGAGCCAACTGCCGAAGGGAAGGGGACTCTGGGGACGGCGCTGCTCCCCGCACCCCCCCCCACCGCCCCCAGCTTCTGCTCAGAGCACCTCGACTGCGCCACTTCTGCCCTCCAGTGGGACCCATCCAGGCAAAGGACCTGAGGCTGGAGGAGGGAGCGAGACCTTCCAGGTCCTTCTACCCAAAGGCAGGTCTGCTGCCACAGCAAAGGAGGGACAAAGGGACGCCCGGCCAGGGGGAGTTATAACCAGGGCGGGGAGACCCGGGTTTATCGCTGAGCAATTCAAACCCGGCTCATTCCAGGGCCAGCCCCGCAGCTCCAGGCCTCCCAGGCCTCGCCAGGGAGCGCCCGCCCGCTGAGAACCCGGAGTGAGCCTGAACCGCCTGCCGGAAGCTCGAGGGCGCTTTGAAATTACCTGTTTCCTCTTCAAAATTCATGAGAATTTTGCATTCTCGTTCCAGACTTGTTTTAATGGAACGTTGCTTGTGAAATTACTTTTCATGAGAAAAAACTGATGTGGGAGACAGATGCCCGAGTATCCCTGTGACTTCGCAATCTGCCAGCAGAGTCTTGGCGACAGACAGCCATTCTCATCTTCCACCCCATTCTGATACTGGTGGCTCGGTTTCCCTTTGGGGAGCCATCCCTCCCCTTTCTCTGTCCACAGTCAGACTCTGCCCTCTGCCGGGGAGGGGGGGGTGGACCCGTAACTCAGGGTCCAGTCCTCTGTGCACCGTGACTGCTTCAGGAGTGACTGTGTAGCCCAAGTTAGACCAAGGAGCATCAGCCCTAGGACTTCAGCTACTGCTTTATTAGACTGCATGTCTCCAAGGCCTGTTCAGCTCTGGTGGTTAAACTGCTGGGAGGCAGCCTAGAAGCATTGAGGCCACGTAGAACAGCTGCCCCTGGAAGGAGCCAACCAAAGGAAAACAGAGCAGAAACATGGAAAGAGACAAAGTCCCAATGTGCCAGTAAGTCCCTGGATCCAGCTATTCCTGAAGCCACGTAATTTTTTGGTTAAACTTATCTGCATTCAATTTCTTTCATTTGTAATCAAAAGAGTTCTGACTAACTCCACGAGTGGACACATGGCCAGGTTGGGAGGCCAAGGCTTGTTGGAGAAGGCTTCACAGCTTTGGCCTGGGAAACAGTGGCTGGATGTGGACCTCAGATTTCCCACCAACCTGCTATGTGACTTTAAGGGATGGATTAGGTCATCTCCAGGGGTTCTTCCAACTCTGAGATCCTCTGTCTAAAAGTTTTATAGAAATCTCATGAAAGGTAAATTTACCATAGACTGGCGGTGGGATTCCTGGCCTCCAAAACTGGAGATTCTGACTCTGTGTCTGTGCGGATCTTAGAAACCTGTATTTTTAATGCAGTGTCCAAGTGGTTTTGATACATAGCCAGGTTTGGAAACCACTCAGATTCTTAAATTCTTTTTCCTAAGGCAGCCATTTAAAGACCCATCCAACAGGAATTTACTGAGCACATACTATGTGTGAGTGACACCTTCTGCTAACAATGGCCTTCTTGTTGTGTGGGGAGCATGACCTCTATCCTCATGCTGGACTTTCTGTAAAATCCCAAAGCTGGCTCTGAGAAAGAACATACATTACTGTCGACACACTTCCTCCAGTCATTCAATTGCTTCATAAATAGCATTTAAAACTTTTATTGATGAATAAGCTATTCACTGTCCAGTTGGTTCATGTATAAACAGCAAGTAGGTGAATGTGTGCATTTACGTTGCCATTCCTGTTGACGTCTCATTTAAAACCTTAACAAGACTATGCCATGGCAACCGTAACTGCCGTATTACTAGAATTCAAATGGCTTATTATCAAGATAAACATTTATTATATTAAGGTATGCAATATTAGTGTCATATTTTATACACGGTTACTTGTAGCATAGTTCAGCTCAGGGCCAACACCATATTGAATTATTTAAAGCTGTTTCTCCTTGGGTTATTAAAAAGTTCAGTAAAATATATATTAGTATATAAAATTTTAATGCATAGTTCACATTGCAGTGTTTGCAAGCTCTTGGCCTTTAGAAAAGGAAAGCCAGGGAAACCAAGCTCCAAACAGACTGTCTTTGAGAAGGTGCTCAGGGTACTCACCCCAGTCCTCTCCTTCTTAATCTGAGCTATTATCTTAATACTTCATACATCACAGTTGTGCAACCAGACATAGCCTGCACTTTGTCTCAGCAATAGTCTCCAACCCTGCCAGGGCTTTTTATACAAGTTACAGACGAAGAGGCTAGAATAAGGTTGACAACCACCAATCACGGCTCTGGGAGGCCTTTGGGTCCCGTCTCAGTGACCTTGACCCCTGCCTACTTGAACACAGAGAGGTGCCCAGCAATTCGCTCTGCTATGTATGACCCTATACCCCAGGGTCATTCAGGTGGGGAATGAGTCAGGTGTTCCCTGCACTGTTGTTTATCCATTTCACAAGTGCTCATTTTACCTTCCCTGAACCACACCTTTCCTAGAAGGGCTAGGTGGGGCTGGAGTACCTTTTTTAAAAAAAAAAACAAACAAAAAACCCAGCCATGGCAGGGAAAGCCTCGACTCAGTCCTGTCACATGTGGGGCCTGCTACGGACACGGTCCCCTCCTAGCTACCCAGAGCCTCCACATTGGGACAGTAGCCTCAACTGGCAAATGTTTGGTCACACTGAGGTTGGAACAGGTGACCTTCAGCTTGAACAAGTTACTGCATTCCTCTGAGCCCATTTCCCCAATAAATACTTAAGGCTGAGAATAAAAGATACGCGATTGTTCATTTCCACTTCTGAATATTGATTTCTTCTCCTGAGGTTTGGGTACTCGGCACCTTCTCATTTCCCCCCCTTTATCCCCTCAGTGGCTGTGGAGCAGGTTGGATGTTCAGCAGGTATTCAGTCAGTAATTGTCTACGGCAGGAAAACGGGTTGTGTTGTTCATTTGTCTCCTCTTTGCACTCAGGAGGAGGACAAGGTAAATTTCCTCTCATAGCAGATGAGGGCAGACCGGGTCTGGATTCCTTTGCCCCAGAGATGTTGAGAACTTGAGGGATTCAGAGCCCAGGACAGAGGCTACCAAGAGTCTGAGGTTGGGTCCCCAGAAGCAGACCCTAAGACAAGGATTTGGGGACAATCTGGGAGGTGATCCCAGGAGTCACAGGTCGGGAAGCAGATAAGAGAGAACAGGAGGGAAAAGGAGCCAATTCAGGTGTGTTAATGTGCAGGTTACCACTTAGGGCATCCAGGCTCCGTGTCGCTTGGATGCATGGGAGAGTTTGGGAAACACAGCTCTGCGTTGCCCCCAACCCCACTCCAGGGGCTCAGACCTGGCATATTTATCTGCCAAGAACTATATGTCATTGGTTGCAGTTGCTCCCAGGGCAGTAGCTTTTGGTCATTCCCCCTGCACCCTGCGTAGAGCACACTCCTGCAGCTGGAGAAGTCCTCAGGCAGCGTCTCAGGGGCTGGCAGGAAGATGCCATCGGCTTCTCTGGAAAGGCGAGTCCTGGGGTGAGGTGACTGCTATACCTGGCACCCAGAAGCCAGTCCCTCCACTTTGAGGAGGTTAAGCTTGATTCTCCCTAAATGCGGAGCAGTGGAAGCTGGAGCTTGGGCTTCAGGCGACTTCTGGGGATGGGGGAAGAAAGTGGTAGTGAGTTCATGCAAAGTGAGAAAGACACCTCATCTGGCATTTGACACTGTCACGTCAGAGCCTCTGAGAGACGGCACACAGATGTCAGGGACTGGGTCCTAAGCGGTGTGCATTTGGAAATAGTGGTGAACAAACACTGCGGCCAAGCTAGGCCAGAAGAAGTGACATCACCCATTTTAAATGGATAACCTGGACAATGAGAATCTCACTGGTGGTCGTGAGGGACTGAAGGCCTGAGATGTTTCTCCAAGTTTTCAAGAGTGTGCAAACCTCAGTGGTTCTTGGGTGACCCTGGGGAGGAAAGGGTGTCCCCAATAAACAGCAATGTTGGGCATTTCTCTGCCCTGGTCAGTGGGGGCTGAGCGCTTGAACTTGAATTAGGAAAAAGGAAAGTTATGCTATGTTTCTTGCTCTTGAGTGATGTGGAGCAAATGCAAACCCGTCTCAGTGGTTAGAGTGAATAAAGTTTCGAATTCAGATGGGAAAGAAGCCTGCAATGTGGGGACGCAACGTCACGGCTAAGCAGTTATATTTAAGGCCTGTGTGTCCAGCACAGGCACACAAAAAGATGAGGCTCCTCTGCAGCAAGTGACAGGAGCCTCGAGAAGGCTAGAACACATAGCAGGGACTGATTGTTTAAGTGATGGTGACCAAAAAAAAAAAAAAAATGCCTCTATCCTTAAAGACAAAGTGTGTGAAGGCAGAGGGAAGATGCAGAATAGGACTTGGAGCTTATGACAAACTCTAAATACGCAGAGGAATTTTAAAACAGAGCAGGACATCCTGCTTCCCCAAAGGCAAGCTGTCACTTCGAGAGATAGCGCAGGCTAGAAGGAAAAAGAGGTTCAAGAAAGGCTAGAAGGAATTCACAATTGATGAAGGTGGGTGTGGTACTTGAGGAATTAAAAGTTTGGGGAAACTGCGCCTAATTGAAGGACGCTCCTGAGCTTGGCAAAAGCACCAGAGCCAGCAAAGCCATATGGAAGGGCAGGCCAGTGGGTCTGGGCCAATCTGTCGAGAGAACACTCTATCTATGACTAACATATAAGTGGAATAAATTAAAAACATGGTGCCAGTAACTCTAATGTCCACACTTGACAAAATATACTATGGTCTGCTTCTGTTGAGATTCATGGCACACTGGAGGGAATATTAAAAATACTCATAGAGTGCATCCACCTACTGTACAGGGAACAATCTTGTTAAAAATCTTAGGGGCACAACATTTCTTAGCCTGCCTGAGCCAGGCTTGAGATAATAATTCTAACTCTTGGATGATGGAGGTGTCTTTATGAGAGCAGGGTCTGAAAGGCATCTATACTTCCACCGGAAGCACGGGGACGGAGAGGAGACCTTCAGGAGCCCAAGCGGCCCCTGCCGAGGCAGGCCAGCAGTGGAGGTGAGAAACAGCAGTGTTGGCAGGGGAGGGTGGGGAGCACAAGCAGTTCCATGTGGCTGGAAGTGCAAGTGGGAAATTTCAGGACATGAAGTCATAAGCAAAGGTCAGATCACAGTGGGACCTATAAATATGAAGATCATATATTATTCTTTAGATTGGGACACTTAAATTTTTTTTAATTAAAAAATTTTTCAATTACAGTTGACAATACTATATTAGTTTTTATTTGTTTGTTTGTTTATTTTTTATTTTTACAGGAATCCGGGGTCTGCAAAAATCCCTTTTTAACTAGATCCCTATACACACCTGAACGATTTCATTATACTGGTGATTTTTTTTTTTTTAAAGAGACCACAATAACAGTTTCCAGCTTTCATTTTAGCAATTTAATTTATAAATTAAAAAATTTAAAGGCATAATTTGTCTTGTGTTCTAGGGAAAGTACTTCACGGGCTGAGTCCCTAAGAAGGCTGAAAGCATTTACAGTGAAAGCAGACACTGGGACCCTCAGCTCCTGGACATGAGCAACAAGTGAGGTGTACAGTATAGTGGTTAGACATTAATGTAACTTATAAAGTGATCTTCCTGATAAGTCTAGTACCCACTTGGCGCCATATATAGTTATTAAAATACTATTGACTATATTCGCTATGCTGTACTTCCCATCCCTGTGACTATTTTGTAACTGCCAATTTGTGCTCCTTCACCCTTCCCCTTTTCACTCCTTCCCCCAATCCCCCCCCCCCAATCTGGTAACCATCAGTTTGTTCTTGTGTGAGTTTATTGGGAGACTGCTGTTTAAATTCAATGTTTTATTTTGAGATAATTATCGTTTCACATGCCATTGTAAGAAATAATATAAAGAGGTTCTGTGTACCCTTCACTCAGTTTCTCCCCAAGGTAATGTTTTGTTGACCTATAGTACAGTATCACGAACAAGACATCAACATGGATACAATGAGATACAAAATGCTCCCACCACTACAAGGATTCCTGATGTGACACTTTTAGCTACACCTAATTCCCTTCTCCCTCCTGTTTCTTTAACCCCTGGTAACTGTTAATCTGTTCTCCATTTCTATAGTTTTGTCATTTCAAGACTATTATATAAATGGAGTCATAGTATGGAACCCTTGGAACTTGCTTATTTCACTCAGAATCATTCTATGTAGATCAATTTGGGAAGAATTGACATCTTAACAATGCTGAGTCTTCCAACTCATGAAAAACAGATCTCTCCATTTATTTTGGTTTTCTTTAATTTCTCTTAAAAATGTTTCGGAGTTTTAGTGTATAAGTCTTGCAGTTTTTGTGAGATTCACCCCCAAGTATTTAATATATCTCGATGCTATTATAAATTTAAAAAATTTTTCTACTTTGAATCATTGATTGCTAGTATATAGAACTACAATTAATTTTTAATGCAATTAACTTTTTAATATAGATCTTATATCCTGCAACATTACTACACTCACTTATTAGTTCCAGTACCAATTCTTCCCAAATTGATCTATAGACTTAATGCAATCCTTATTGAAATCCATGCAAATTTTCTTTTTTGAAAACATTGACAATCTGGTTCTAAAATTTATAGAGAAATACAAAGGGTCTAGGATAGCCAAAATGAATTTCACAAAGAGCAAATTAGAGAGCTAATACTAACCTATTTTGGGACTTATAAAGCTACAATAGTCAAGACAAAATAGTACTGGCATCAAGATAAACAAATAGATCAATGGAACAGGAAAGAATCCAGAGAAACACTATACATATATGGACAACTAAGTTTTCACAAGGATGAAAAGGCAGTTGGGTGAAGAAAGAATAGTCTTTTCAACTAATGGTGCTGAACATTTAGATATCTGTAGCCATAGCATGATTTTGATCAGTGCCTTACACAGTATACATAAATGAACTCAGAGTGGGTCCAAGACCTACATGTAAAACCTAAAACTATAAAACTTCTAGAAGAAAACATAGAAGAAAATCTTTGTGATCTTGGGTAAAGCAAAGTTTTTTTAGTAAGACACTAAAAGAACAGTCTATAAAATAACAAATTAATAATTTGGACTTTATTAAAGTTAAAAATTTCTGCTCCCAAAAGACACTAAGATAATGAAAAAACAAGCTACATGTTGGGAGAAAATAAAGCATACATGTGATAAAGGATGTGCAACAAGAATATATAAAGAACTCTTAAAATTTAATAATAAAGACACACCACTTAAAATGGGCAAAAGATTTGAATAGATATTTCAGCAAAGATAAATGGATAGTAAACAAGCATACGAAAAGATGCTCAACTTCATTAGTCATTTGGGGTCTGCAAATAAAAAAACTCAATGACATAGCACTTCACACCTAGACGTATAATAGTTGATCATATCAAATGTTGGCAAGGATGTGAAGGAATGGGAACTCTCACGTATCAGAAATGTGAAACGACCAAAAACTTTGGAAAACAATTTGGCAGTTTCTTAAAAAGTTGAACATATACCTTCCACATGATCCAGCATTCCACTCCTGGGTATTCACCCAAGAGAAAAGGAAGCATGTGCCCACACATGAATATTCATAGTAGCTTTATTTGTAAAACCTGCAATCCAGAAACAACCCAAATGTCCATCACTGGTGAATGGATAAACATATTTTGGTGTATCCCAACAGATTGCTACTCAGCAGTAAAAACAAGAGAACTATGGCTGCACATGAAAAATTTGGATGCCTCTGAAAATAATTATGCTGAAAGAAAGAACCCAGAAAAAAGGAAGAGCACATGAAAACCAAAAATATTCATTCGTGATCAAAAATAAAAATAACAAGCTATTGAACTCCAAGTTTAGATTCCAGTCAGTGAAGAACACATTGATGACAGAAAATTATTAGTGACCTGGAGATCAAGTCAAGGAATTGTATTTTCATTTTCAAAGGTTAATGAACAATGACGAGTTGATTTCACCAGTCAGAATTTCCTTGATTATTAACTCATGGGATCAGATATAACTGTTCATCCTTCTAAATCAGTTCACCTTCAAGGAATCTGTTCTCTTCAAATTGTTATCATGGATAATTCTAAACAACCAGAGTAGATTGGACAGTATAATAAACTCTCGTGTTTCCATTACTGGGCTTTAACAATTTGCAACCCACTGCCTGTCTTGTGTCTCTATACATCTCCACCCACTCCCTGTGCCTCCAGCCATGACATCTTGCCATTCCATCTGGAAATATTTGTTTGTATTTCTGCAAGAAAAGGATCATTTTCAGTCTCTGTTTTAAATTTCTAATAATTCAGAACCAGTCCTGGCAACCTCATCTGCAAATCTTGGAAGGGCTGGGAAGAACGTGGGACCGCCCACACATTGATAAAGGAGAACGAATTAACCTGCCAAGAGATTTTTCCTAAGAAAAGGAAAGAAAAAGGGCTTATCATCTCTGTTTACAAAAAAAAAAAAAAATTGATTTTTTTTTTTTTTTTTTGTAGCTAGTGGTCAGTGATATTCTATTAGGCTCTATGTGAAAATCCCAGGGGCTATTGTGTAACATGACCATTATCCAGGAAAGGAATGTGAGTTTTTAGATGGAAATGTGAAATTCTAAAACCTTCTTCCCTGTGTGCAGTCAGGCTTGTGTAAGGGCATCTACACTTGCTGAAGGAGGCCACTTGATACGGGAAATCACTGCACAGATGTTGCACTCCTGTGACTGCTTCTAGGATATGAGCCCCCTGAAGATGTTTGCTCGAGACACTGGGATTCTTTGTTCTTCAAAACCTTCAAATCTCTCAGCCTCTTTTTTTCCCTTCTTCTTCTTTTTTCTATTGTGGAACCATCTGCCTTCTCAGATGCAGTAACTGTACTAGTTGCTGCCAAGGGAAATACTGCATTGGCTCCAAAGCGTTTCTAGTGAGAAGGAAGTGAATTTTGAAAACAGAAATTTGGGGGTCTTGCTCCTTCTCTCCTCTCTCTCTCTCTTTTTTTTTTTTGAATTTAGATACACACTATACATAAACGAGCACACAAATCCTAAGTATAGAGTTTGATGAATTTTTACATGCCTGTATTCATGTGACTATCACCTAAATAAAAACGTAGAACTTTACTTGGACCCCGGCAAGGTCCTTCATGCTTATTCCCGGAAGCAATAGCACAGCCCCCTTGCCCTGCAAAATAACACTATTCTGACTTCTATAGTCAGAGATCACTTTTGCCTGTTCTTGAACTCGCCTACATGGAATTACGTATCTTTCCTGTCCAGCTTCTCTCGTACAACATCGTCATGAGTTCCTGCCATGTTGTGTTTAGCAACAGTCCGTTTAAACATACACACGCACATCCACGTACACACACATTATATAGAGTTCCATTGTATGACTACGCCACACTTTCTTCTCTTCTCCTGCTGATGGGCATGTAGGTTATTTCCAGTTTGGGCCTGTTAGGAATGGCGATGCTATCCCTGGTCAGTTGTGTGTCATGCAGCTGTCTTCCCCAGACTGTGCCTGGCCTTCTCATTCTCGTAATGTATCCTTTGCTGAGGAAGAGTTATTAATTTTGATCAACGTTCCATCTATTTATCCTTCTTTGTATGGTTACTGCATCGTACGTTCTGTTTAAGAAGGCTCGATTTCCCCAAGAACATAAAGATTTTTTCCCCTGTGTTTTTTCCTAGAGGCCTTTAAGTTGTTGTTTCAACTTTTATGTTTAGGTCTATAATCACTTCCAGTTTAATTTTTGTCTGTGATGTGAAACAGGCGTGAAGAGCATGTTTCCTCCATTTGGATATCCAAAAGAGCCAGCACCACTTGTAAGAAAAGGTTGACTTTCCCCCACAGAATTTTGATAGCACCATTCGTTAACCATGTCAACATGGCTCTATCTCTGGACTCTATTTTATTCATTGGTCTACTCATTGTTCCTTACACCAACATCAAACTATCTTAAATATTATAGATTTGTAGTAAGTCTCAGTATCTGGTAACATAAGTCCTAATTTGTTTTCCCTTTTTAAGATTGTTACAGCTATTTTAGGTCCTTCATATTTCCAAATAAATTTAGTATCAATTTGTTGACTTCGCAACGAAACTAGAAAATTTTTATTGTTGTCGTATTGACTCTATACATCATTTGGGGGAGATTTGACATTGTTAAAATATTGAGTCTTCTCATTGATATGGTATATCTCTCCATTTATTTAGTTCTTTTTCAATGTCTCTTGACAGTGTTTTATAGTTTTCAGTGTAGAAGTCTTGCATATTTTTCATTAGATTTTTCTATTTTTGTTACTATAAAAATATAATATTTTAAATTTCACTTTCTGTTTTTTGCTAATATGTAGACATACAGTTTTTTTGACCTTGTATCCAAATGTCTTTCTAAATTCTCTCTTATTAATTCTCATAGTTTTCTATAGATTCTTTTCTATGTATACAATGATGTCATCTACAAATAATGATGGGTTTATTTCTCCTTTCCAATTTTTTCTACCTTTTAATTCCTTGTTCTTGTCTTATTGAACTGCCTAGGATTCTAACATAATGTTGCATAAAAGTGGTGAGAATAGGCAACCTTTCATTTGTCATTGAAAGAGGAAAGCATTCAATAATTTATCATTAACTATATTGCTATAGATCTTTAGTAGTTATCCTTTACTAGATTAAAAAAGTTCCCATATCCTAGTTTTCTGAAAGTTTTTTCTGAAAGTTTTTTTAGTTTTAGCAAACGCTTTTCTACATCTACTGAGATGATCATTTTTTCTTTTAATTTGGAATAAACCAACTTTGGGCCTATCGGGAATCTTTTTCTATATCCCTGGATTTGGTTTGCCTTTTGTTTAGGATTTTTGCATCTCTGTTTTTGAGTAGTATCTCTGGAAATGTGAGCATGCTGGGAGTTCCGAAATGGTCAGATGATAAATACCTGATTATCCCTGGGTCAGACTCTGTGTCATTGCTGTGAAGGCTTCATCCAGGTGCAGTTTCCTTACTCCCACACTACTCTAAACCAGCTTCTCCTCATCACTCTGCAAGGGGTACTGCAGAAGGAGAGCACTTTTATCCTAGGCCAAATGAATGTGCTCACACCTGGTGGAGTGCGCTGAAAAGATCAGAAGCACACTGGAGTAATTCCAACCCCAGCAGCCTGGAGGTTTCCTGGGGCTGGCTCATCCTAGCTTGCAACAGCCGATGGTTAAAATCTCCGTAATTTTGCAAGCCGGTTATTGATTACAGCATTGTTTAAAAAATTAAATCATATAAACTTGCTATTAAATAAGTTATATTAAAAATGAAGGTAATACTCAAAACTCATCACTTTTAAATTAGTATAGTGTAATCTTTGCTCTTCCGGTAATTTACATTTATTGTATCTATTCCGTGAAAATACTATGTGATGATTTGCTACTGATCATCTTTTCTCAGCTCTGCTTTTTATTGGATATTGCACTGGAGCTTGAAATTGGCTGCGGTGGGAGTATTTACATTATAGAAAACAGCAAACATTACAGACCAGGGCTTTGTGTTCCCCCCAGAGAGCTGGTTGTTGAACACTGACAAGCACACCATGGCAGCAAACTCCGCCATCTGCTCCCTACACCTCTCCCCTGATTAGCACCATCCGGCACACTCTATGTTTACTTGTACCCTCCCCCCTAGGATATACGTTCCGTGAAAGTGGAGGGTTTTCATTTGTTTTTTCTTCATCGTAGTATCCTCAGCACCACCAGCCATGCCTGGCACACAGCGGGTCCCTCGATAAATATTTGTAAATGAAGGAGTGTGAGTGTCCTCTTCTTCCCTTGCCCGACTCCTGCGTGCAGTGGGTCACCAAGCCCGTCGGTTGGTCCACGTGCACCAGCTCTCTCTTCGCCGAGCATCTACCCCGCGGCCTTCATCCAGGCCCTCTTTCTTTCCCTGGGACCCTCCATTTCTGGTCTCTACTCTTGCCTGCTTGCTAACCCCCCTCCATAGACCCTCGCAGGAAGGCTGTACAACAACACAAAGTGGACCTTATCATTCCAGCTTCAAACCCGGCATGGTTCCTACACAGCATTTTGAAAACTCTAGTTCCAGGCTCTGGCCCTGCGCTGCTTTTTACACAGTTGGGTTATACTTTGGGAAGAATGTAAATTCGATGGACCTTCTAAGGCTCTTTGGAGATGCTCAGGTGCTGAGCATCTGATATGCAGCTAGGAGAGGTACAGGGGCGGGAGTTGAAAGCATCCCCAGCACACACATTTGAACAAATTAGCTTTTACCCACTTACACACAAAAGGTTTGGATCTTTGCAATTTTGTTTGAAAAAAAAAGAACATTGCAGGTCTGTAGGGTAAAGTCTACTGTGCATTCCCCTCTCAATGCCCATAGATCCACTACCCTTCCTTTTCTGCTCTGCTTTGTAGGACCTCTATAGATGATACTAATCAGGGTCCCTGGCCAGCTATGTTCTGAGGGTTTCAGCCAACAGAGGCACTGATAGGACATGGGAGGAGGGACAAGAGAAAGGTCAGGGTACTTATGCCCCAGGTTCCTCCTTGCCAGGCTGCACTTGGCACTGGCTGTGTTCCTCCATCTAAGACCATAGTTCCTGTTGAGAGGCTCTTTTAATAGGCACAGTTTTTCTTCCTCTAGTTGCTGCTTCCTTTTCTTAACCCTGTGAAATCAGCAATGGTAACAATTTTCCCTTGCACTGTTGCTAGCCCAGGGTGCTTCAACCTCAGTTGTTGGTTTCCTGAACCCTGGCCCCACCTCTGTGCATAGATCCTTTATTAAACTCTCCTCAGCTTCTGTTTTGAGCATGTTGGATGTTTCCTCCTAGATTCTGACCCATACATAGCCCTTGTTCTTGAGCATGGCTTACGAGATCTTCATTCTTCCTCGTTTCACCCTTTCTTCATACAACTTGTCCTCCGTCACCTGGGACTTGTCAATGTTCCCTCCCTCGCTAAGCCCTTTCCCACCTCCATGTATTTTTTCTCTCTTCTGGGCCCCATTGCTCATGCCATCAGCAGGCACTTGACTCTGCATTCACATGTTTGCATGTCAGTCTCCCTGCTGGGGTGTGTGGGTACTCTTGGGCAATGGGAGCAACATACCCCTCGGGTCTGGCACAATCCTGGCATTTGTGGACTTAAAGTGATGACTACAAGGCAACTCTTTTCTTCAAATGCCATCCCTGTGCAGCAA
Source organism: Eonycteris spelaea (assembly GCA_003508835.1). Lineage (NCBI taxonomy): Eukaryota > Metazoa > Chordata > Mammalia > Chiroptera > Pteropodidae > Eonycteris > Eonycteris spelaea. The sequence continues at coordinate 356,693 of PUFA01000425.1, forward strand.
ACCATTAGTGTGTTTTCTTCCTTAGATGGAAAAATACCCAGGCACAGAGACAGCATTACTGAGGCCGCTGTGCTGGTTGGAAGAATGGGAGAGAACTTACCCTGCTCCCCCTATGTGCACTGACCAGGCTGAGCACTCAGCCAACACCAGGGCTGCTTATAGGGAAAGAGCCATATTAGTTGGGTAGACAAAACAGGTGAGGACGCTGTCGTCAAGCCAACGTTGGCTTGTCACTGGCTTATCTACTTCTAAAGCCCATCAGAGAAGTGGGGGTGGGGGATGGGGCATCATTTTTATTGGCCAAATGTGCCATCTTGTTTATGGAAATACTAAGAACCAAATCATTCTTGTAGTCAGGTCTCATTACTTCAAATCCTATTTAAAACAGTATATTCAAGACCCAACCATCTTCAGTCTGGTCTATACTTATTATTCTAGGTTGCTCTGATGGAGTGTGACAATGCACTCTGGGAAATTCTCCACATATCATGGGCCTCAGGAGTCAGGCTGTGGGTGGAGCTGGAATCAATCAATCCAAGAATTGTGCAGCATCAGGGCATAAGTGGCTGGTGCTTTCTCCCCAGTCTGGAGAGCAACCAGTGTAGCATCTCCGAAGGAAGGAAGAGGGATGGGAAGACTTGTTGGCTTTGGACTTAATCACATTGGTGACACTTGCCATTCAGAATCCTCCCTTCTCGTAACGTGGGCTGGAGAGGCTTTCTCTGGCCCAGGATGTACATTTTTCACCACCAAAAACATCATCTCTACTAAGATGACTTAATTAAGCACCTAGCCCAGCAAAGCTCAACCCCGGCTGCACATTAGAATCATCTAGGGAAATCTAAAAACTACCAAGGCCCGGGCCCCCACCCCCAGAGGTCCCGATTTAATTGGTCTAGTAAAAGGCATGGGCACTGGGAATTTTTACAGATTTCCTTAAGGTATTCTAATGTGCAGCCAGGCTCATCTTTCTATATCATCCAGCTCATTAAAAAAGAGGACTCGAGAATTCTTGTCCTTATCTTCTAGGATTTCACTGTGTAATCAGAGACAAACATGTTATCTCTGTTATCTGGGCAGAGATCCTAAATGAATGTGAACTTCCTGGACATCAGTGGCTGAAGCAATGAGGTACTTCAAATTCAGGTCCAGAACTAGCAGACTCCCCTGGCCCCCATCGTTATAGTCTAGAAAGGCCAACTCAGAAGCCTTGACCCACACCCACGCAGTTAATGCCCAGCGGGGCTGTTGGCTGTGAGAGGTCCTGCTGCTGTGCTCTAGGAGGGGTGGACCTGGGACGGGATCACAGGACAAAGAACTCTACTCAAAGGGCCATCCATACTCAGCTTGGCCAACATCACCATGGAAGACAGTTGGCTTGGTCTTACCACATGTCTTTATCTTTCCAGAGAACTCATAAGTCTGGATTTTCTGTTAAATTACTTGATTTGTTTTTTTCTGGGTTCAATTTTTATTAAAATACACACATATTATGTAGAACAAGAACAATGGGGAAAAAAAACCATCTGCAGACTGGAGTGGACTCAGGCCCCAGGACTAGGGGAAACAGCAGACTAACTCCTTGTGTTTTAGACTAACAGTGGAGATCTCCGCTCTTTGTCAGGGACCTGAGGAGTAATGCTGCCTAGTCTGCCTGTGTGCTGAGGCGTGGCTGGGCCTCCTGTTCAGAGGCTGCGGCTGGAGCGAGGTCCTGGCTAGTGCGCACAAGTCCATCACCCTGTAACTGCTACCTGCTGCCACTTTGGCTGTGACATCCAGAGATGATGAAATCTTTGTTTCTTAGTGAAAGATGGTCCCTGAAGAAGCCAGACACTGGCACCAGGAATGGAGAAGAAAAGCAAGGGAAAGAGGGTTGGCTTTATTCAGAAAGTGGAAACGTAGGTAAAGTATGAACTGGGGAGCTCAGCAGGGATTGGATCTGTGGGACACTGTGCCCACCATATGCTCTACTCATAGACAATTGAAAAGCGATTAGCGGACTATTTCAGCAAGTGCCTCTGTTAGAAACAGATCATGAGACAGGCCAAGCCTCTGAGAACATGCCAAGGATGGGTGGGGCTGGGGGCTGGGCCATAATGAGCACTGGCCCTGGGGACGGTTGTGAGGCCAGGGAAAGACCTCTGGTAAGGGGTGTGTGTGTGTGTGTGCATGTGTGTGGGTGGGTACTAACACACAAGTACCCTGGAGATACCTTGCATATACACAGGCAAACAGGACTGGAGCTGGGGTAGATGGGCAGCACGGTGGCTTCTGACTTCAGCTCAGCTCGCTGGGGCTCAGAAGCTCCTGCTCTGGGGATGGGACAACCGAAGTTTCCTTGACCCACAGTCTTTCATGCGTTGGGTTCTTTCATTTTCAAAACTCAGCATTTCCCAAAGCCTTCCTTGATCACTCTCAGAAACGGGGTCCTTCTGCTCCCCACCCTCTGAAGCCCCATCGCTTCCCTCTGACATCATCTTGTTACTTAGTTTATATGTCATGTTTCCCCTTAGAATGTGAGCTCTAATGGGGCAGGGTAGACCTCCTTCTTCCTGTCCCCAGGCAGTGCCGGGCACATACAAATGCCTAACCAATGTCTGTGGAGTGGCCAAGGGAGAGACAGGGCATGAAGCCACAGAGACCTGAAGCCAGGTTCTGGACTCTAGCCGGACAGCCTCCCCTCCCCGCCCCCCAGGGCTTTCTTTGCCAGTTCCTGGCATCCAAGCTATAAGGAGACCCTCCCACCTACCTCTCCACATTGCAGAGCCCTTGTGTCTGGTCCAGGGCTGTGTGGAAAAGAGCAGGCCCAGGCCCTAGTTGCCCACGGCATGCAGCCCGTTGGGCACATGAGACCACAGGGCAGAGAGGGGCTCCAGCCCACGTGCTTGGGTGAGCATCCTGGGTGCCAGGAGGAGCATTCTCAAGCTGGGAGGCAAGGAGCTGATTCTCAGCCCAGGCAAGGAGTGTGGTGGGTGGTTGGGGAGGGCTTCTTTAAGGAGGGTTGATCGAAGCCAATTCCAAGCGGGTAAAGCGAGAACGGGGAGGGCATTGCTGGGTGAAGGAAGTAGCATAAGGAGGCGTGAACGCCGAGCTGGGAGGGTTTCAGCCACGCTGGAAATCTGGGACTGAAACCGGGACACCAGGGGGCCGCAGAAGAGGGGCCACTGGCCACCTAGTCGCCCCCAGTGGGCACAGGAGGAAGTGACTTGTCCAAGGTCACAGGGTGTCAGCTGGGACTGAAACCCAGGCCTCCTACCCCAAAGCCCGAGTCCATGGCCTCTGCAGGAAGCGGCTTCCCGCAACCTAAATGACGGAAACCTGCCCAAGGCCAAGCCCAGCCTCCAGCCCTAGAGCAGAGCTGTGGAAGAACACCGCTCTGGGGCACATGCAGCAGGGCCGGTTCTTTAGGTCTGTCCTCAATAAGGTGGTCTCCCCTAGAAAAGCAGGTGTGGAGAGCCCCTCTTCTTCCAGGAAGCCTTCCCTTCGGGCGCTGTCCTCCTCACGCCCCTCCCACCCCCCTTCACAAGCTCCCTCTCTTTTAGGCTGCACTGTAAACAGTCCCTCCGGGGAGGGGACGTATCTGTGTGCGCGCCGCTGGGCCCTCGGAGGTTGTCAGAGTATGTGCCGATGGCCTGTGCACTTGAGCGGATGTTGTGCCAGGCCTGGCCCAGACCCCTGAGGACCTGGCTCCTGATCTGCTTCCGCCCTGGGCGAAGTCACACACTTACCCTTCTGCAATCCGCACTGCTCCTTGGCGATGGCGTGCAGTTCCAAAGTCACAGGTAGCCCCACCTCTGGGTCTACTTTGAAATGGCTGTCCTGTAAGGTTTACCCCGGTTGACCCCGTGTCCCCTGCAGAGCCACCTTTTGGACATCATAGCCCGCATCAGCAGTTGGACCTGTTTTTCTACCATCATGGCCAGCTTGGCATGGGTCCAGGGCCCAGGCACGTTAGAGTTTGGGTTCAAGTGGGGACAAGAAGACGGAAGAGAAGAGAAGTGTCTGGAGAGGGAATCACATCCCTGCCTTCTGAGGACCTGGGGACAGACCAGCCAGGTTGAGCGAAGGCTTCCCAGCACCTCCCTGAAGAGCAGTTACTAAACAGCTGAAGGCCTGAATGACAAACTTTATTAGAAACACTCCTCATTCATCAGTCAAGTTCACATTAAAGTAGGGGGTAGGCAGTGCCGTCTGGGGCTCTGGGATTCCACTGCTGTGACAATTTCCAGTTAAAAATGAGTCTGGGCAGAGAGCGTCGGAAACACATGACAGATGCCCAACGGAGGCGGTGGTGGTGGCGGCAGCAGCAGCAGCAGGTTCCTGGAAGAGGCCCAGGCTCGGAGGGGGCGGAGAAGATGCCTCCCACATCCACCCTTCCAGTTACAAACTGCCCCGGTGGGCCCCGAGCTGATAAATAAACAGCACATCGCACACACATCTGAAACAGAAACAAACTCATACGAGTCCCCTAAAGTGAAAAAATAATTCGCTCGAACAAATCTTTGTGGAAACCAGACTGCATCCTGAGTGGACGGTTGCCTAGAGACTCTAGGCATCCCAGAAAGGCTCCCCAGGCCAAGGACATCATCCATTCGGTGTTACAATGCCCCTAATCTCCCCATTAGCACCTTTGGACTCAGTACTGCCCTCACTCGCAACCCTTCCCTTTTAAAATGCAACGCTATTTAAAAATAATAATAAAGGAAACGCTCTGTCCCTGGGATGAATTTGTCAGACTCAGCTTCCCTGAATAGAGGTGCCTGGGGCAAAGAGAGGAACGTGGGTCAGCCGTGGGGAAGGAGGGCACGTGACAGGGGTAAGTAAACTTTCAAAGAGGTAAGCTAGGTAAGCTGGAAGGTGTCTAAACACTGCTCTGTCCACTTGCCATTCTATCGTCCACGGGCATCCCTGGGTGTAATAGTCTTTTGGTGGGGCACAAAGTCCTAAAGTGTCACGACAACCCCACTGCCCTGGCTGGCAAGGGGAGGGGGTCTGGAGGGGCAGCCCATCAAGCCGCTTTCATCATTCATTATTCAGAGGCAATTTTCTCCCAGAGCTGGCCAATTCTCCCCGGGCCCTGTCTGCACCGGGCACACAATGGAAAGTCTCCTGCCCCAATGTTTTATTCATTCTCTCGAATATGGAAACAAGCTCTCTAATCAATACTGGTGGCTGCCGGGTCCTGGTCGGCTGGCAGGGCCTCCTCCGGGCACAGGCTCCAGGTTCTTCGTAGCTTCCAAAGGAGGTTTCTGACAGGATTGCTGCTTCTAAGGCAGCATATATGGTTGGCAACAGACATTCATTTTTAAAGCTGGGAACACATCTTGGCCTTTCAAAGAAGTGGAACTTCTGGGGAACCGGGGCCAGGAGCAAGACCCCTTCTTGAATGTACTGTGTGACAGTGAAATGAAAGGCGGAGCCAGCTGGGGTGCCCGCTGCTGCCCCTCAGCGCCCCCCAGCCGGGCTCACTGGTACTGCAGATAGTTTTTGAGAGACTGAGGCAGGGGTAGGGAGCTGATGTCCTGTAGGCGCTGGCGGCCCAGGGCCAGGCGGATGGATCTCCGACACAGGTCCATCAACGGTAGGGGCTCAGCTGCAAGGAGAGAGAAGAAGGTGAGAGTCTCGCCAGTGCCTTCCTCACACTCTCTCCCCACCCACCCACTTGCAGCACACCCTGCTCCTCTGAGCTGACCTCCAGGGCCCAGGGCTCTTCCTCTGAGAAGCCTTCCTGGGTTACTTAGAGCAATGTTTTTCTAACATTGCAACTGATGCAAATGATTAGACTACAGAACCGTGAAATCAATGCAGTGGGTGACCAGCAATTAAAAAACAAAAAAACAAAAAACAAACAAACTAACAACAACAAGAAAGAGAAAATAAAGAGCAATGCCCACAGCAAAGGTAAATATTGTCCCATGAAAGTTTTATCTCTGATGTAGGCCTTTAATGTGTCACAATGTAAAAAAATATTTCTTCTTCACTACAGGTCTTGATAAAGATGAGGACCACAGACCTAGGGAGATGTCAAGGGGACTTCCTTTTAGAGACAGATTAGGTTTGGAGAGGCTGTTGCAATCCTCAAACTTCCCCTGTACCCTTCTTTGATGGTCAGCAGAGGGATGCACTTCCTTGTAATATTCAGTTATGAAAGAATTCATATTTTAAAACCCATAAACCATGGAACCTCTGGACATAGGACCACGTCTAACTGGCTTTATTGCAGGTACACTAATTCAGCTCTTTCTCTTCCGGACGCTTTGGCAGCCCTGGAAATGGAGGAAGAAGACTAGAGGTCTGCAAGTTTAAACAAGTGCACAATTGGGACAGAGGGTAATTAATATATGCACGATTTCCTGAATGCGTAGGGACAGATATCTGGCAGTTCCCATAGGGAAGGGAAGTTTGAAAGCTTCAGCAGGAGGAGGCCTGGGTGGGGTGTTGGAGGATGACTAGGAGAGTTACGTGATGTGAGTTGGGACGCGTGTCCTAGGCAGAGAGCACAGCACAGGCGCAGAGGCATAGAGCATGAGGCCGAGGAATGGTGCGGCTCGGCGGCACCGAGCACGAGGGTGACGGCGGTCACGTGGTGTCGCATATGGCTTGTACAGGCCTAGTTTTCCTAAGCCTGCAGGAACATACCGAAGGCCTAAAACTGCTCTGTTTTTCTTTTTTTTTTTTAGTAACAGAACAAGTTATATTTTTAAAGTTTTCTATAATGTGCTAAGATACAATAAAACTGTAAGTGGTACGCATTAACATAGAGTTGTGACAGGAATAATATCACGAGGGATGGGAAGGTGGTCAAGAATGCGGCTTACAGGAATTCTCGTTTACTAGAGCTGCAGAGTTAATAAGGGGAGCCACGAAAATTAAAGCAGGACTTGGCTGCTGCCTTGGAAGCCACGCGTGAGCTGTGCCCAGCACTGCTCCCCTTGAGGAGACGTGGTGGTGCACCTGCGTGGAGCGCTGGTGGCTTTAAACGCGTTCACCTCTATATCCGCTATATCACACAAACCCTCAGGGGGCCAGGGAGGCCAGGGCATCCCCTCCTTTTTAGGCCCAGCAGGCAGATCACTCGCCCTGCCGCCCCCCAGTCACATGGTCACACTTGACAGTCTCCTCAGGGTGGCCCCCTCTCTCCCCTAGCAACACCCCTGAACCCAACATTCCCACTCCCTGTCCTCCATGTGTGGCTCTTACCCAAGCTTTGCACCCCACCCCCACTCACTCATTCCTCTGCAAACCCCTTGCCCTCCCCCAAATCCTCCCATCTTTGACATCTTGCTGGAAGCTGGCCTCCCCACTGTAAGTTTCCATGACCCCCTTTTAGTTTCTGTAATACCAGAGCTTGAGCCATATTGCTGAATGCTGGGGAGAAAGAAAACCAATGATCTGTTTAAGGAGCAACTGCTACTTATCTACCAGGCAACGTGAGGGATGAAATATAATTGTAGCTACTTTTTACTGAAGGCTTACGATGTGGCCAGCATTGCGCTACACTCATGGAAATGCATGTATCGAATTCTTATCGCAAGGACCTCTTGGGGTAGGAACTATTATGATGATCTCCATCTTAAGAAGAGGACTATGGAGACATAGAGTGTAAATCACTTGCCTAAGGACACACAGGTTGTAAGTGGCAAAACCCAGAGTCGAACCCAGGCGGCTGAAAGCCAGGATTTGTCTTATATCTTAACCATATTTACTGAGCATCTGTTTTGTCCCTTTTGCTATGCGAGGTTGATTATTTCATTTAGATGTGACTGGGCCTAATTTAAAGAAAAGGAAATTGAGGCTCAGAGACGTGAACAACAGGCTTGTCCAGAACCACACAGCCCCCAAAGCCTGTATTTGGAGCTGTACGCTGCCTCCCTTAAACACCACACACATCAGAGAAAATTGCTTTAAGGTGAGAAGTGAAGGAGATAGTCACCTGTCTCCTGGGCCTCATAGTTCACACATGGACTCTAACTCTCTGGCTGTGACCACTTTCCAGTTCAGCACTGTCCCCTTGTCCTGCCAGGAGGTATGCACCCACCTAAATGGGCTGCCCTGAAACCAAGAAGCTTTTTCTGTTCTCACATCCACCCATTCCAGTGTGGGCCCCCGCCAGCCACAATCCCACCTCCACCTTCTTTGGGATCTCCAGGACTTCGGAGTCCCTGGTTTGGAGCTCCAGCTCTGCCACCCTTTGTACCTTTGTGAAGGTTACTCTGAGCCCTTGTTTCTTTGTAGATAATACAAAGCAGAGCAACAATTTCCAGGTTTGCAGAGAGGATTACAGGAAATGACAGGTGCGCAGTGCCCTGCCCGGAGCATGGTATGTAGTGAGAGCCCAGGAGATGCTGGTCTCCACCAGGGCATGTTGGCAGAACACCTGGACACACTGCAGCCTGAGCACATTGCACTGAGCACCCCACCCCCAACTGCTGCCAGAAGTGCCCTTTTCCTACAATCAAGACAAACTTGGCAGGGATTTTTAGTTTCATACATTTACCAATGAATCGGTTACAAGGAAACTGTGAATTTCCTAAAGGACATGACCCTGACTCAACCATCTTAGGGCCCACAGCCCCCAACCTGGGAGACGGGCCAGAAATCATCTATTGAATAAGTGAATGCATGGACTTGCTGCTTTGAGCATCTCTTCTATAACCGTTTTAAGCTATTGAAATATTGCTCTTACATGGCTGCATTTCTGTCCCATCTCCGCACTCTCCCGTAAACCCGCTGATGGGAGGCTTGTGGTAAGTTAAATGAGTTAGAAAGTGCTTAGCACAGTGCCCAGCATATAGTAGGTATTCAGTAAGTGCCACTTCTAGCTATCTCTTTCTCATCCAGGCATTTGTTAGGTCGCCCCTGGTGAGGAAGAGCTTGGCGAGGGCTGTTAACAGGGTAGGCTCTGGCTGTGAGGCAAGCAGTTCCTTCTCTGATGGCAGGTAGGCTCACATTTTGTATCAGGAAAATTTTGAGCTGTTAAAGTTTGATAATTGTTGTCAAAGCTTAAGCGCGCCTTAACCATTTTAATGTTCTAGGCACATCCTGGGTCCTCAATGTCCAAAATGCATAGCCTTGTCGGCAAACACAGCTCCCTGTGTGCTCCTTGCCTACTCAGGTGCAGAAGAGAAGGAAAGAGCCTCTTTTATCTTTATTCCTCTGCAGTCATTAAAATAAATCTGGAGCCCAAATTCCAAAGGAAGAGAGAAGAGTGAGCAGAGGTTCAGAGCACGTCTTTAGAACTCAGTGTGAAATATCAACCATTTCTCCTCATTTCTGATGACCGCACGGCAATCCTGCAGTGCACAGAGAAAGCCCTTGCACAGCTGTGGAACTTCCACGGCTCCAAGGATGCCCGCCCGGCGTTGGCTGGGGCCATCCTTCTGACTCCTTCCTGTCACCCCTCTTGGCTTTGCAACTTCTTAGAGCTGCCAAATATCCAGGCTTAGGAATGATCGCCCAGCTGGAAAGAGACACAGAGAATTTTCCAGCATGGGGAGGGTTCTCAGAAATATTTTCTGACTAAAGAACAAATTATTGTTTACAAATTATTGTTTACAAAAGGGAATATCCAAATGGCCAATAAATATGACAGTGTGCTTGACTTCCTGAATCATTGGGGATATGCAAATGTAACTCTGCAATATTCTAACCAGTATGGCGAAAATGAAAATGATGGTAACCAGCACTGATGGGGATGTGGAGCAACTGGAACTCTCACAGTGCGGCAGATGGGCCTGTAAATTGGCATAACCACGCGGGAAAACTGGAAGTGCCGTTTTACTCCTGGGTGTGCCATGTTCACCAAAATGCATGCACACAAATGCTCATGGAGGCACCAAACCGCAAACAGCAATTCTGTCCCCCAACACTGGGATGTCTAAATAGATTGCGTGTCTTCCTAGGGTTGAATACTAATCTGCCATGAAAATGAAGGAACCACAGTCACACGCAAGGACACAGATGAATTACTCAGACAGAATTTTGAATGAAAGAAATGTACTTTTTGTGTGATTCCACCTCTATTGAGTTTAAACACAGGTTGATGAAGGGAGGGCAGCGGTGACGTGGGGGGCGCAGTGACTGGGAGCGGGGCATACGGGAGCTCCTGGAGGGCAGGTATTGGTCTGCTCCTTGATTTGAGTTCTGGCTATCCCAATGGTTCAGTTTGTAAAGATCGTCAAGTTTGCTCACCGGAGATCTGTACGCTTCCAGCATATATATTTCAAAAATGAGTTTACATTAAAAAAAAAAATTAGTCCCTGACTGAGTCAGGAGCGCCTCGGCTCCCTGCTGGGTGGGTGTGGAGGAGACAACATAAGCTCGTGGGGGCAAAGTGGGAGAAGGGGCCGGCGTGCAATCCCGGGAGAAAGGGGCCGGCGTGCAATCCCGGGAGAAAGGGGCCGGCGTGCAATCCCGGGTCCTGTTCCACCGCCAGTGGGCCAGATGGCTGGCTCACCTTCTTGGAGCCATGTTCTTCTCATCTTTGAGGAGCGGATGGCAGCATCTCCACTGTGCTGTGTGACGATGATGTGACACAACTTGTTCCTTGCCTTACAGGCGTTCTCTTACTTCAGGCCATCAGCCCCAAGAAGTACCTCTAAAAATAGTAGTAATGTACTTATTGTGGTTCTAAAAATGCCTCAGGACATGATCCCAATTCTTAACAATACTATGCCTTGGATGAAGATTTATTGGAGCCAGGGTTGGAGGTCTTGTTCTGTGCTAAAAATATCTCAAGGCAATCATTTCCAACACTCTCCCGTGACCTGAATTGTCCATAAGTCTCCATCACTAACCCCCGGCACCACCCCAAGTAAGCCACACAACGTCCCGGGACTCTGCTTTGCTGTCATGAAAATGGGGGAGTTAGCTATCTGGTTATGATGGTCCAGGTGTGATGGAAATGAGTGGCGATGTCGGCCTAGGAACTGGTGGCTTAAGTTGCTTCCCTGGGCCCCTCGAAGTCTCCTCCGCCTGCAGTGGGAGATGCTAAGACCTGTGTCACCACCCTCCCCCCATCCCTGCATTTATTTTGAAAAACGTTCAACGTTTCAAGGTCAGGAGGTGAAATTCTTCTGCCATAGTTTTCGACAATAGTCAGCACATAGGGGAAGGTGTGATCGACAGCCCTGAAATCTGAACTTACGTAGACCCGAGCACCGTTTTGTTTGTTTTCAGGAAAAGAAGAAGACACACCTATGGGCAAGGACACACACACACACACACACACACACACACACACACACACGATGTGTCAGACACTGCGCTAATCACTTATCCATGGCCTATGTTTTTGGTGTCCACAGACAGAAAATTCCACGCCTCCGGGCCTCTCCCCACGTGGCTCCTTCAGCTGGGACCCCCTTCCTTGTGCTGACGGCCAGGAGCCTGCCTTCTCTTTCCGGACCCAAATCAAGTATTGCCTCTTCCCCAGTGACGTGGCTCCTCTGCTGCCTGGGTGTGCCCGTGTCAGGTGTCAGTCCACTCAGCTAATGACCAAAATGGGCAAATGTATCTATCTGTACCTGTTGGCCTCAGCTTGGCCAACCGCGCCCTCGGGTCACATCTAGAAAACATTTGGGATCTAGAGTTTTCTTCTCGCAAGCTTTACCATTTCCCCAGGAAAGAAAAAAAAAGGGGGGGGTTGTGATGACAGCCAGGACGCAGGCAGCATCTTCAGATGAACTCTGTGCCAACAAGCGTCATCGGCACAGACGGTTCCCACAGCCCAGGTGGGGCCCTCGTGGTTCCCTGGGATAGAGAGTGATCGAGTCACTTCACATGCATAGAGGAGTGCCACACGGCCAGATAGTCCTGAATAATGAATGGCCTTCCCTAGCAACGCTGCTCGGTGAGGACGTGGGAAACTCCAAAGGGGAGAACCCAGAGCAGGGAGTGGTGGAAAACGCCACCTGAACTGTGGGGGGCTGTGCTCAAGGGGGCAGCCTGGGTCCACACGTCTGTACTCTCCCACCCAGAGTCTCCCCGAAATGACGGAAGAGATGCGCGCGCGCGCGTGTGTGTGTGTGTGTGTGTGAGCGAGTCTGAAAGACCTGAGAATGGTGCTGGAAAGCAAGAAAGGCAGTCAGCTGGGTAGACACTGGGGTAACTTCCAGGCAGACTGAAAGCAGATGGGACAGGAGGGTGGAGAAATCAAGCAGAGACCTGGTAGTCCTATGTGCCAGGGGTGAACATGGCTCTCACTGAAGGGGCCTTGGAGAAGCCCCAAACTCCAGCAGCAAAGGGCAGACTGGACATGGAGCAAACATTGGGGTAATCCCTTAAAGAACTATAGTGCCAGTAGCGGGGGCAGTTGTGCCACCCTCTCTGCCTCAGCTAAAGTCTGGGCTCTCTAAATCAGGCGGGTAGCCTTGGGAGGCTCCTGGTCAGTGCAAAGGTCTAATGGAGAAGCCAAATGCAGCCTGAACAAGTGCTTTACCACCACAGAAGTGGCCACAGTGGAGAGTGGAAACGAGAAGATACTGAAGTGCTGGAGGGCCTGGCTGCCTGCCCAACAGAAAAGTGTGTCCAGCAAAATAATCTCATTCAGTGACTCCGTGGTGCTCCCAGGCAAAGGGGAGCTATGTTTCTGCAGAGCAGACAGCAGCTATATTTTCGTACATGTTCAGCGCCTCTGAAAGAAGAGCCGTCCTCGTCCATTCTGAAAGTTACGCAAGGAGGTACTCCAGCAAAATGAAAAAGGAATCCAAGAAATAATATGGCATGAGCTTCCAAAAAAAGGAGGGTAAATGGAATTCAGACGTGAAAGAAGGTAGAATGAATGAGAGGAAGCTCAATTTGATGTTGATGCGTGGAAAAGCCTCCTTGCAGTGGCCTTCATTTCTCTGTAGTGCCAACCCCCACAATGCTCAGTGCCGCCATACCTCTGACCCTAGTAGCCCTTAGCTTCTCTACCACTCAAATCTCCCATTCTGTCCTCTGGAATGGTTACTCCACACATAGAAAATTACACCCCAGCTTCTCTGAGAGCCTCCGCCACTTCCTACCTTAATTGAATCGTATATTTTCTCCCAGGACACGACTGCCCTTTGACCTTCTCTGGGGCTGTTTGTGCTCTGAGGGCTGAAGCTTCCAAGTTTGTGGCACAGGCCAGGTGGGCTTCCTGAGGGAGGTGGGGCAGAAGTTCTCAATCCCTCTTGCCACATACAAGGCACCTCCATCTGCTTGTGAGAACTCCCAGCTCCTCTGTGCCTCACACCGCTTGGCTCGGGCTTCTCTCTGCTTGTTGCTGTTATGTCCTGACCTCTGGGCCCTGGTTGTCAGGGCTGAGGTCTGGCCTCCCACCCCTATCCACCCACACCTGCCTCATCCCCTATGACAGAATCCTCCACAGGCACGACCCTCTCATCACTAAGGCTCCTGGTTCTGGACTGCTCCATCCTCAGGGACAGTCTCTTCCACCCAGCGACTCACTCCCTGGGCCACACCATGGACGTCAACATCACCCCCAAATGTCAACTCCAGTACCCTAGTCTCTCACTACCAGTCAGCCACCTCCACTGCGACCATATTTCACCTCTTGGCTTCAGAGCTCTGCCTCTTTTTGCTCAACCTATCAGCATTCCTCTTCTTCACCTCCTTCTTCACTCAGCTGAGCAATTCAGGGACAGAGGGTATGGGAACAGGTAGGCATGGTGGGGCAGCCAGGGAGTGGCTAGGGGGTGGGTGCAGGGTTGGACTAGAAAATGAAGTATAAGAGAAGCATCTTGAGTTCAGTTTATCTCTGTTCAGTTCCATTTCAGGGCCTCCTCCCCCCGAAACTGCCACACAGCTGAGTGGAAAGTGGCTGAGCACCTGGCAGCCCTGGGCTCCGGCTGGCCTTGGTCACTAATTGGCAAAATGGCCTCACCTTCCTTCTCAGGGCTTCAGAATGTATCAGTAAGGCAAGTGGCTTCACAGGAAGGCTCAGGGTTCTTCCCACCAGCTGAGGCTGGCGGGATAGAAATCACATTTAATTCTGGCAGGGGAAGGACTTTGACTAGACCCAATCAGATTAGGTGAAAAGGCGCATAGAAAAGTAAGTGGCACGGCCAGTGATGCCTGTGAGATAAATGTTATGTGAGCCTTGGAGACCCAGGGCTGTGGCTCCCAATTATGTGGCACAGGCCAGGCAGGCTTCCTGGGGGAGGTGATACTGAGTCATGCCCAGGGGAGCTAGCTGGCTATGTCCTGCTGTTATTATCAGGGGCAGGGCTACTCAGAAGCCACACTCAGCTTCACTAAGGGAGGCTCATTTCAACCACGGCTCACATTAACATGGTAAAAGGGCAAGGGATCTAGTTGACCTGAATACCTCATCTAAGCATCTTCTGTCTAGGGACACTCTTGGCTCCATTGGCCAAGATCTCAGCAGGGCTAGAGCTGCCTATTAGCTCATTGCTGCCAAAGCCAGGTGAGTATTAGCTAGTGCCCTCTTCCACCTGTGAGGAAGAATGAATGGTTCCAGGCGGTGCCGGGACTCACGCCGTCCTGGAGATTTGTTCAATCCCTGTTGAGCCTCCTCCACCTCTAAACAGATACAGCCTGGAGAAACCTCTGTGTGCTTGGGATGGGGGAGGAGTGGGGAGATGGGAAGATGATCCCATGAAGTGCCCAGCCTCTGAGAGCCTGGGCTGGGGTGTGGAGAGTTGTACTGGAGGGGAGGAACCCCGGCTGAGCTTCAACCCTCGTACAACAGCAAGCCTGAGACATCATCACCGGCCCATTCTGCAGATGGGGAAATCAAGGCAGGGAGAGCACCACTGTTAATTAAATGCTTCTTGAGGAAGGGTTGCAGGGATGCTAGAATTCCAATATCATTTTGTGAACTTTGAGGATAAAGTCTTTTCTACCTGGTGCTCACCACACATGCATGTATTCATCAAACTTCTACCTACAAACTTGCTTTGCAGGACCTGAGCAGGGAGCTGGACACACACAGCCTCCTGGTGTGTGTGAGACCCAACTAAATGGAGTTCAGAGGGGTCTGCGCTTAAGAGAAGAAATTTTATTATTTTATTATTACTTATGCCTACAGCACCTGGTCTTCCTAGGTGGTCTCCCATCCAAGTACTAACCAGGTCCGACCCTGCTTAGCTTCCGAGATCAGACATCAGGCTTGTTCAGGGTGGTATGGCCGTAGACCATGGACTGTGGCTCCACTGGGGCACGAATCCAGGACCTTCTGTGTGTAAAGCAGACATGCTATAACTGCTACACTATGGAACCATGCCCAAGAGAAGTAGTTGTAAGAGGACCTGTGAGAGCCAGGAAGAGAGGCATCTAACCCAGGACAGCTTCCTGGAGGAGGCTGCAGCTAAGAGCAGTTTTAGAGGATGAACAAGAGTTCTACTGCGGGGTGAGAAGGATGTTTATTGGCTCCAAAGGCATATGTCTAAGATGTGTTCAAAGGAATCTCTCTTGTGTAACATTGGGAAAAGTTTATAATTTTCTTGGATGGCAAATTGAAGTAAAAATAATCAATTATTGGTGACAATCTAGTCTATTTAAAAAAAAACGATCAGCGTCCTCACCTCACTGCAAACCATGACTACACCCTGGGTATCTTAGCCAAGAGCCGTGTGGGTGTGCGGGAGTGTCAGGGGCTAAATCCACACCATGCAATGTCCTGTGCATCACCTGACATTGTGTGCCACCTTTCAAATGAAAACATTTCTAAAAAGGTACATCTCAACTTCTATTTTCATATCCCTGCATTCCGATGAGAATGATCGCTATCGGTATTCCTGAGCCTGAGACACGGCTATTCTAGAGAGGAAACTGAAATGACTCTATATACCTCAATTCAACGTGTTTTTAACATCTACCTTTGTCCAATTTAGGGATGTTGTCACACCAACCTCCCCCGTGGCTCCAGACGGGGACCCTAGTGAGCTAGCTATCAAAGTGTGGTCCATGGACCAGTGGCTTTGGCCAGCCTGGAGCCTCTGGAAATGTAGGATCTTGGGCTTCACCAGACCAACTGTATCAGAAGCCGCATTTTAACGAGAGCACCAGTGATTCCAATACACAGGTCTGCAGGCCCGCTCCACGGGGATGCTCCCCACAGCCCGGCACCACCAGTGACACCAAGTCCCCGCTGTTCCTCCTCACCGCTGTGCTTTGCCAATGAGATCCCTGTCCTGGGGGCCATATCCTCCCAAGCCTGGACCTTCAGACACACTCATCATGCCTGTCCTCTGCCCTCTGAATCCGCCCCACCCTCAAGCTCCTCCACGCTGACCTTCCAGATGTTTCTGTCACTCCACCGTGACAAGCTCTCTAGTCACTTCCTGACTCCACCGTGACAAGCAGCCTCCTGAGGGTCTCCCTGCCTCTACCATCCCTACCCAGCACAGCTCACACCCTCTGCCGCAGGAGCCCTCTCCCGCCCTCAGCACGCCCCTCCCAGCAGAAGCCTGAGTGGTTCTCATCATTATGGTGGTGGAGGAGGCTACGGGACAACCCCAGGTGAAAATACTCTGTTGTGCTGTCAGACATCGTTGTCTAATTTTCGTTCATCTCCCAGCCTGACTGCCTCTGACTGCCCTGAGGTGCTGTAGAATCCTTTCCTGTTGTTGGGGTTGTCTTTGCTCCTGTAGATTTTGTGTTACCACAGGCAAGGACTGGGTTTTGTCCTTGCTGCCTGGCCCTTATGGCTCTGCTTTGGACATCATGGATGCTTGGTCAGTAGGAATGAGCAGGCCAGGGTCTGGGAGAGGGGAGGCAGCTGCGGTGAGCCTTCATCTCTACAGAGGCAACTGCAGCTGAAGAACCCTCCAGCAAGGTCTCGGCAGCCAGACAGAATTAGAAACATACTGTGTCAGTTCCTCAGTCTGGTGGAAGGATGCTCCTGACTCAGCCAAAAGACTTCCCAGAAAATCTTGCTGTTTTCAGTTTTGAGCCCAGCCCCGTTTGCTGCATGATGGCTGGGCACCCCGGCCTGGGCGAGGGCAGCCCCTAGTCGCATGGGGAGAACCCTGAGTAGGGGGCCTCTAGCTGGCATGCACCTTGAACCACCGATCTTCCCGGTGTCCCTAGAAGTTGTCTCTGCCACTGCAGCCGTGGGAACAACCTGGCTGCCTGTCCAGATACTGAAGGAAGCACATCCAACCTGGGGAGTTGGGGAGAGGAGCAGAGCGAGCCTCCAGAGACGGTTGGTACTCATCCCACCCAGAGCAGGGTCAAGGTCAGGGTCCTCAGGGATGGGACCCCCATTTCTCATGGTGTGTCCCCTTCCGAAGAAGGAGAATAAGGAGCAGGGGCAGCACGACTTGCCCCCTAGACTTACTGAAAGCTGTAGCAATGACCACGGCGTGGTATTGGCACAAGAATGGAGACACCAGTTAGTTCAAAAACAACTAGGACTAAAAGCATTGTTTTAGACACACATCTATATGTGGAAAATCTACAGAGGAAGAGTGAACACAACATTCAGAGGAGGGGTTGTGTTGAGGCAGAGGGTAGGGGTTGGCAGGGACAGCCCAGGGAGGCGCACGGAGGTACCTGATTGTCAGTGTTCTGGTCCTTGGACTGGGCCATTGGAGCCACGGTGGCATTAAGTTATAAAGAAGGAAACACATAAATAAGCAAATTAGAAGGAAAGGGGCTAAGCACGGGACCCACAGGGAGAGTGTAAGGGTTATGTTTAGTCCAGTTCTGTGTGTCAGAGTTTCAGTTAAAAACACAAAAGAAAAGACAGCAAAAGTGAATGAGACAAGTTATGAGTTGGCCTCAATTTGGCTGAAACAAGAGCCTGA
The DNA here is from genome assembly GCA_003508835.1 of Eonycteris spelaea. Taxonomy (NCBI): domain Eukaryota; kingdom Metazoa; phylum Chordata; class Mammalia; order Chiroptera; family Pteropodidae; genus Eonycteris; species Eonycteris spelaea. The sequence continues at coordinate 374,452 of PUFA01000425.1, forward strand.
CCATAAGAAGAGTGAGAGTTAAATTCTAGTTAAGGAATAATAACGGAGTCCCTCTTGCCTGAGAACTTAGCGTTGCTCAGGGGAAGGCATCACTGGGCACCACAGGAGACACAGCTGGGCCTGGAGTGAGAAGACTTAGAGCCGAGTTCTGGCCTTACCCAGCAGGCTGCGTCCTCGACAGGGTGGGACAATGCCTGTCTCACAGGCAATGTGGGAGGATGAGACAAGGGGCAAAAGCCAGGTACCCAGCTGGGGCCCTGGCACAGGTGGGCAATCAGCACATGACAACTACTATTGTTTCAGAGCAGTCAGTCCTTCAGGACAAAGTGAAATCTGGGACAGCTGGTACAGAGCTGAGGACTGGACGCCCCAGGGAGGACGTCTCTGTGTTGATAACCACAGGTAATTCTGACCGAAGGTCTGCGCAGGCCAGAGCAGCCAGAGTGTACGGGAGCCCGGTCTGAACCCGGTTCTGTGGGATTCCAGCTCCAGCCCCATGCATCTGCTTCTGCTACTTTTCAGGATGTTTGTTCCAATTTTTTCATCAGAAGCAGGAGCATGAGGAAACCCATGAATGTTTATATATTTCAGTCCATGTTGGTGTCCTTACTGGACTCTTCTGCTGAATTTTTGGCAACAGTAATAATAATAACAGTAATAGTAATAATGTGAATCGTTGCAGCAAGCACTTCTATAGAACTTCCTATGTCCTGAGACATTCTAGGCACTTCACGTCCTGCTGTACTTACTGCTCACTGCGATCCAATGATGTAGCTACTAATACGAATGCCCATGTACACCCTGAGGAAACTGAGGCACAGAGAGGTTAAGTAACACACAGCCACAGTTAGTGATGAAAATGAAATGGGAACTTGGGTTTAGGACACACTCTGTTGCTAAACTCTTCTGGGGAGGTGGGGTGACAGTCACTGCACAGAAACCCTTTCCAGCCCTACTGATTCTGTCCCTGTCCCCCGGCCCCTGCCCATCAGCTCTGCTCTGCGTGCTGGTGCCAGCTCATTTCTGTGTGCCGGAGGTCCCTGAGTGGACTGGCGGTGGGCTCTGGACTCCACAAAGCCCTGACGTGGGCTGGCAGGTAAGCTGTGAGGTGGCCCAGACAAAGGACCCTGCCTAGTGGGGGACAGTTACTAGTGAGTCGTCCAATGCACCTGGTCCTGTTCGGGAATCGGCCTGAAGGATTTGGAGAGGAGAAGGAGGCCAAGGCAGACTGTGTGAGGAGACTGTTCCCCTCCAGAGCCAGCCACCAGATCCAAGGCCACCGAGCCCCTCGCCGCAGCAGCCCTGGGCTGTGTCCCTGCACCCACCGGGCCGACTGGCACAGCTGACTGTTTTCTAGCAAATAGCCAAGGTCAAGCACACTTCCTCCCACTTGGGAAACATCACCACTTCAGCCTCTTGCTAAACAGCATAAGCCCCGGGGGTTTAATGTGAAGGCTTTCTAATGGATTTATGGTGTTTATTTGACCTTTCTAAGTGTGAGCTCAGAAACAGGCCCAGAGGAAGATGGTGGAAGCTTGTTTTTCTTAAGCAAAACTGATGAGTAAACTGAATTCTTGGATGGAGTCTGCCGGGTTTTCTCAATATAGTAGCTTTCGTCAAAAAAATCCAGCTGGGCTCAAGAGGAAGCCTGTGTTTATGGGATAGCTCTGGAGGAAAACTACTAAGAAGTGGTAAATGATGAGGTCTGTAAATACATATTTTTTGGCATGTAAAGAGCCATGATACAGAATAATAGCTAGCGATTTTGGAAACTACTGCTCTGCTTCAACTTCTAGTTTCATGGCAAATATATTCCTGTTTTAGGTAACTTTTTAAAAAGTTAATAATTGGTACATGAATAAAAAGCACTTCTAGTAATCACAAATATGTTTGGATTTTGGACTAGAGGCTGCAAACTCCTATGCCTAGGGGCTGGGCAAGTACCCCAAGTGACTAGCAAGGAACAGGTGTGAGCAGTGGTTACGGGGAGAGCGGGGGGCTTGTGGACACTGAGGAGGACCGCCACTAATCCCGCCTCAGCCCCAAGCAGGTGTGAGCCCAGTGTTGCAGATTTCCCGATCCTTCAAAAGCCTAGAATCAAGATTTTTATGTGACATTTGTGTTATTTTAATTTAGTATGGCCCAACAAAATTTTCTTAGGCCCAGATATAGCCCCGGGCTAACAGCGTCACTTCTATAGTGGAGTGAGGCTCGCCTACCACCTTTATGGGATGTCGGTACCTGCCACCCTACCTGAGGGCAGCCCATCCTCCTAAAGTGCCAGAAGGTCTGATCCAACCACAGAGGTACACACTCCATTGGATGCAGGAATTTGCTCACCCTTCTTTCATGCCATGGAGGACTCTAGCTATAATATCTATAGCTATGTGTTAAAAAAAAAAAAAAAAAAAAAGAAAAAAAACTTTGTGAAAACCCCATTTTCTCTCTCTGAGGTCTCTCAGCATGAATTCTGAGCATCCAGATTGGGAAGATCTCACTCACCTGGTCACCGAATTTACCCACTCTTCCTTCCCACCCGGTTTTCCTGTGTGAGCCCCAGGCTAGTAAAATGTTCAGTCTGCTGTACAGGGGTTAGAATGCCTGGGAGTCAGGGGGCGTCGTAGACACCGCCATAGAGTACTAGTAGTAATAACAGCATCACCACCACCAACAGTAATAATGGCTAATACAGAGTTTGTCCCATGCCAGGTCCTATTCTGAGCAGGCACCATGTTCACCGCATTCTAGAGATGCGGAAACTCAGGCACAGAGAGGTCATGTGATTCCCAAGGTCATCCGCCCCAGAGTTCGTGTTCCTCACAAGACGCTCCTCAATGCTCAGAATGTTGATGTAATCAGTGTAAAATGTCTATAATATCTATTTTTCCATAAAATCAGATATCTTATTTTTATTTTACTTCAGACAAGTGGGAGCAGATGGTAGAGGTTTAAGGACAAAAAATATTTTAATAGAGAAAAATGACAAAATTAACTTTTTTGTTTGTGTGAGTTAGGAAAAGGCAGAAAAATCCTTTAGTTCAAGTTGTGGCAAGATACTGTGAATCCCCTTGACCCTGGATAAAAATAACCTAATAATACTGTATCATTACTTGCTAGTTGCTAAGAGAGTAGATCTGAAATGTTCCCACCACAAAAAAGAAATAGTAATTATGTGGCATGATAGAGATGTTAGCTAAGGTTCTGGTGGCAATTATTTTGCAATATATAAGTGTATAAAATCAACATGTTGTACATCTTAAATGTACACAAAGTTATATGCCAGTTATACCTCAATAAGGATGGAAAATAAAGGTTTATTTCCCAGTTTAAAAAACCAACAACAGCAGTAACCTAAGGCAAGCAGTAGCTGCCCTCTGCTGCGCCCTGCCTCTGGACCTGGCGCCATCCACGGGGGGGGGGGGGATCATCTCACAGGACCACGGCAAGTCCAGACACAGCATCGTCATCCCATGTCATTTCACGGTGAAGAAAAGCAGAGGCTAAGCCGCTGGCACAATACCACAGAGCCAGGGAATGGAGAACAGATCCAGTGTGTTCTGGCTACGTGTTCTGTCAATGGCCCCCAGGAGTCCCATGCTTCTTGAGAATCCGCTGTGTGCAAGGCCAGGTGCCGGGAAGTCCGAAATGCGTCAGACGCCCTCAATTGGAAGAGCGCGGTCTCCTGGAGGTGATGGCGGGGGAAGGTGCTCCCCCAGTGCCATGCTCAGGGTGAATGAGTTCACCCCTCAGATAGTTTCTGCATGAACACAATGGCACTGTTGACTGAAGTCTGGTGACGATTCCCTTGTACTGAATTTTATGTAACATAAAATACCTCTTTTAAAATATATAAGTCAAACGTTGTGCAGCTATCACCTTTATCGAGTTCCAAACCCAAAGAAAGCTTATGCCCATTAAGCAGTTACCTCGCATTCTTCTTTCCTCCAGCCTTTGGCAACCACTAATCTGCTTTCTATCTCTACACGTTTCTCTCTCCTGGGCATTTCATATCAATAGAATCATATGCGAGCTTTTGTAGCTGGCTTCTTTTACTTAGCAACACCATCTTCAAGGTTCACCCATGTTGGACCATGAATCAGGACTTGATTCCTTTTGGGATAAATTATTTTCCTTTGTATTGATATACCATATTTTTTAAAATTCCTTCATCCATTGATGGACATTTCGGGTTGTTTCCATCTTTTGGCTATCGTGACTAGAACTCCTAGGAATATCTGTGTTACAGGTGTTTGTTTGAATACCTGTCTTCCTTTCTCAGTGGCATATCCCTAGGAGAAGGATTGCTGGGTCACGTGTTGACTCTGTTTCACTTTTTGAGGCACTGTTCTTCAGTGGCTGCATCACTGTACATGCTGGCCCCCACAAGTTGCCCCTCTCTGGGCCGCAGTTCCTGGCTTGTGAGAGGTGAGGGTAGGTCTCTTTTCCAAAGCAGCGGGGCCCTTTTGCCAAGAGAACCTTTAGGTAGAACCCCAGCCTATTCAGCAGACAGAGGAAGCTGCTTGGAGCAGAGTGTGGGGTCCCAGGCTCCCACATCAAGGAAAGGCAAGGAGGCCTACGGAGGAACAGGGTTTGGAACCCCCTTGCAAATTCTGCACTCTGAGAAGTGAATGGTAAGTGTCTGACTCTCGCTCAATGGCCAGCAAGGGCACACTCTCTTGCTTTTAAATTATGTGTGAGAACAGTACCTTGTGTTTACTAATGCATCAGAATCTTCACAAGCATCCTATTTGCTGTAAGAGAATCGAATCATTCCAAGAGCACACTCAAGCACTTATGAGGTCAAAAGAACCTCTATTTACTAGGATAGAATACTCATGAACCAAGTAAATCTGCCGATTCCAATTATGTGCAAACTGGAGCATTTTTGCCCTTTGGAGTCTGCTCTCATGGCAGTCTCTCACAAGCTCATGCCTCTTTCCTGCCTTGTCAATCCAACCCAGGGACTTAGAATAACCACTTGCTTACTATGTGCGGGACTTAGGCTCAGAAATGTTGACACATCACCTGCCTAAATCCTCACTATAACCCCATGAGGGAGGTGCTACAGAGCCACGGTCCCTTATCCAAAACCCTGGGGCCAGACTGTTTCAGAATTTAGAGAGTTCCAGCGTTTAGTGAGTAGGGTGCATATGCCATGTATTGTATAACATCCCAGCGGTCTGGGGCAGCACCTGCAATAAAAAACCATTAATATTTCTATAGCGAAACCTATGAATATTCACATTGAGTGAAATAAGGAACAACTATAAATAGCCTCATACCAGTTCAGGTTGAGTCCGGCTGCCAAATGAGTTTGCCCCAAACTTAGGAATAAAGCTTTGATTTTTAGAACATAGTCCTGCACTAGAATTTTCATTTAACAGAAAATGAGGCTCTAGAAGGGTAAGTGACTTGCCTGCCTAGGGTAACATAGCTGGTGAATATTGGAGATTGGATTAAAGCGAGAAGTCTGTCTTTGGAGCCCATGTCTATAACCACATTGTTACACGGGGAAAGAACACAGATTTCTTGGGGAAAGGGCTGAATGTTCGAACCTCTGCTCTTGGGCTGTGAGATCTGGGCAAGTCACGTCACCCCGGGGACCCTCAGCTTTGGGGAAATCATCAGGATTCCTCTCAAATATTCCAGCTCTCGCCCTGCTGGCACGGGATTGGCGTACCCTTCCCCTCACTTGAAGTTGGGTGTGGCCATGAGATGTGCTTTGGCCCATGTAATGTCAATGGAAGTGCCATGTGCCACTTCAACCAGAAGTCTGAGGAGCCAGTGTGTGCATTGCTGCCTTCTCTTTTCCGTTAGTGACTGTGAGGGGCTGCTCCTTCTGCCCTGGACCTGAGAGGAGCGCACAAACCTTGCAGAACAGAGCCTTCAGTTGACCAGCAATAGGCACACAGCAAGGGCAAAAATAAACCTTGGTTTATGAAGTCAGTGCAATTTGGGGCCTATCTGCTACTGCAACCAGACCTATCCTGACTGATACAGGCTTTTTCTCTATGAAACAAGTTGTGTGAAGACGGAATGAAGTGACACATGTAAGGCTCCAAGACAGTGCCTGGCAATGGACGTTAGTGAATTCTTTCTCCGATTCTCAGCCAGAATTCCCCGGCTGTAAGGAATGGGGGCAATAACTAAGTTGTTCTGTTTGAATGAGTAAAACTTCTTGTTAACCCATGAAGTATTAGTGGAAAGGTTTTTCTGAACACCCAAAGAGACGTGGATGTTTACTTATGTGTTCAGTCATTCAAGTCCCTCATCCCACCCAGGCTTCGATGAAGAGGCTGGGAGAAGTGGTGGGAGCTTGGGGACAGAATCCCACCCCTGAGATAAAAGGCAGCCTGAGGACTCCAGGCTCCTGGGGAAATGACATTGTGGACCAAATATCCCCAAAGGTGGGACTGCAAAGGACCCACTTACCAGGTAGAGGTCAGGGGAGCTGACAGTTTCTGGAGGGGCTGCCGGGTAGGCAGAGCCTGCTCAGGCCAACAGAAGGAGGGAGTGAGGCTGCCAGGGAGATTCTCTGAGATGAAAATGTTCAGTGGCTAACAGAACTCGCATGAAGACCCTATTTAGCAACACTGATTAGGGAGCTTTAAATAGCACCTGGGCTCTCTCACAGGCCATAAAACACACTTCCCTGCACTGCTCCCAGCCTGTAGCTTGTTCTGCTTAATTGGGGCTCAAAATAAAATACTTGGAAGGCCACTTTGTGACAGAAGGCCCTTGTTGTCATAGTGACGAGTTGCTGGGCTAGGGATGGGGCTGAAGCGGGACACAGGGCAAAGGTAGGGAGAAGAACGAAGAGAAGAGAGAAATAAGGAAGAGCAGGACCACTGATATAGGTTACCATGGAAGTCTGGAATCACTCATCAAGAGGCTGGAGGATGTATTAGCCAACTGCAGCCTGTAATGGCTGCAAAAAATGGCAGCCTCATGCATCTCCTTTTCCACCTGTGGCTGCCAAATGAGGACCACTGAAGGAAGGAAGTGGGCCTGGCTGGCCTTGGGTAGGTATGAGAGGTGGAAGACTTGAGTTTGGGTCCTGGCTCAGTCTCTGACCAGCTGTGAGACTTTGGTGGGCTCTTCTGCCTTCTATGGGCCACTGGTCTTTTCCACTGTGAAAGGAGAGGCCGAATGAGAAGATCGCGAAGCTCTTAATGCACAGCTGGCGCTCTACGACGAAATTCCATGCGCTAAGTCACCGCCAAGACGTATAAAGGGAAGAAAGCACCTCGCTAGGTGCATGTCAGAGCATGAGAGGAATGCTGCTTGCTGTTGGTGTGTTTGCAAAAATATATTAGAAGAAAATGCAAGAATCTGACAGCATCCCTTGCCTCTGGGAAAGGTGGCTGGGAACAGGGGTGAGCAGGAGATTTATTGCTGTCATGTTTTATTTAAGCGTTATGAAAGTATTTAATATAAATGAAATCCAAATTTAAAAAAATATGGACTTCAAAAGGCCCTGCTTGTAATGAATGACTAAACCGGTGGGGTTACCTTCCATGAACTGATCTCACTGCTCATGACTCTGCCTCATGTGCTCCTTGAACTTCTGAACTCCTTGAACTTGGCTATGTGTTCTAAAGCCTCTGTGCCTTTGCACATGCTATACTCACCCCTGAAAGGTCTTCCCCCGCCTTTTCCATCTAGTAACATCTTTTTAAACCTCAACACCAATGTCTCTCCTTCTGGGAGCACTTCCCAGATGCTACAGTTGCCCCCAAACACCTGTTATTCTCTCCACTGCGCTCCTACTGCACTTCCTACATCCCTTTATGAATACTTATCTCACTGAACGATCATTATTCGTGTGCCTGCCCCAATAAACTAGGAGCAGTTTGAGGAGGGGCCCAGGTGTGATCCTCGGTGTCTCGCAGGCCTTAGCATAGAGGTCTGCCCAGCACAATGCTCTGCATCCCTGAGGGCTCATACACGGAGCATCCATCCTTGTGGTTTATCCACCGAAAATGAAATTGCAGCTCTCATACCACCTGCTCCCTCACCAGCGCTTAATAGAAACTGCTGGGAAAGTTAATTTTTAACTTTAGCCTGAGAAAAATATAATGAGGAAGGGTGCACCCAGAAGCACACACAGTGAGGGGTCTGCCCCACTGCTCCGCCTGACTGTGGATGATTGAGTTTGTGGATTATTCATCACAAAGGTGTCATCTGGGCCTTTACCTTAGCTGCCTTCCCCGCCACAGTAATGAGACACCCATGGGAAGGGGCTGCAAGGCAGAGGATCTCAGCTGTGCAATGTATCTGGTTGTGTGAACTCAGCAAGACCCTGACCATCGCTGAGTCCCAACCACAGCATGAGGAGACTGGACCAGGGGCCCTAAGGCCCTGGCCATTGGGACCATCTATTTGGAATTTTAAACATGAGCCCAAGCAGGCCAGAACAGTGAGAGAAGCTCACTCTAGATAAACACATAAAATCTCATGTAAAGGTCAGAGACCAGAGGAGGGAATGTAAGGATGTCCAAGTAGTTACAGAACGATATTCACATGCAAGATACACTCCCCTGGGTAAACGCAGAATCCAAAGGAAATAGTTCCTTTCTTCCAGGCACCTGAATTGAAGTCACTGTCAAGTGTGTCTTCTGCCCGATTGCCCCTTGTGGATGGCAGTGTGGGGAGGACAAGATACAGATTATGTCCAATCTACTCTCCTACGCATGAACTTTCCAGAGTGAATGATGTGACGCTATCATAGGGATAGCCTTGGTTATCACCCTGATTTATCTGAAAGATCAATCGTTTATAAACTTTCATTCTATTAACCCTTATGTTAGTTACCAATGGATTTCTAATGGTTTTGCTTCCAGTAGCCTTTGCCTCTTTTTTAGTCAAAACATTTTCAGATTCCCTTGACGAGTGTGTTCTTTCCTGAGACTTTGCCTCACCTCAGCTCCAGGGGTGGAGCCTGTGACTGGGGCTAAGCCAATCAGCACATTCTAATCCAGTGGCCACAGTGGTTGGTCCAGAGGTAGGCACATGACCCAGGCATGGCTAATCAGAATGCTTTCTAGGACTTGCTTTAGATGAGGCATCAGGATACAAGCATGTGGGCTCCCGCTGAATAAGAAGGGATAGGATAGCCCCAGGGTGCTTCACAGTAATTTTGGGACCTGAGAAGGAAGAATAGCCTCGGTGTCTCCATCCAGCATGTGTGTGTAGGAGGGGCTTAGGTGTGGTGCTCTGTGGGATGGGAGATCTAGGGATCAGTGTGGAATCCATCTTTAGATGGTGTTACTTCGTGTAAGTTGAGAGCATGGGGACCTAAAGCTTCACAAGACACCCCTTAGGCACCACTAGACACAAGGAAGAAAAGCTGAGAAGTGGAGAGAGAGAAACTGGATCCTGGCAATAGTGTTTGACCCCTAGATATAGGTGAGGCTGAAGTCAGATTTACCTCAGGCCTAGTCAGTAATAAAAGCCCATACATTCTCTTTATCAGGCAGTTTGGGTCAGATTTCCGATTCCGTACAAAAGAACATAATTAATAAACCACCCCACTGTGCCTGTCTGTCTCTAGACTGAACTTGAGTTCTTGAAGTGTGGTCAGAGGTAATTCCTGATGGAGACACCCTCATGTGTGGGAAGTTCAATGCAACAGTAGAGTAACACAAAGAGTCTGGGAATGTCCAGGTTAGAAGGGATCTCCAGGAATACCAGTCTACATAAGGATCCGCCACTCAGAGAGCTGACATGGCTGGCTCAGTGCCAACAAGGCCAGTCTGTGGCAGAGCACAGACTAGCGCCCCTGGATTCTCATTTCCAACATAGAGTCCCTTTGAGTAGCCCACAGCTGTCCCTAGTTGTCTTTGCTTTTTTTTAAAAAAAAAAAATCTCTCTCACTTGCTATGCAAAACTTTTCCACCAGGTGGTGATATGGAGTCATTGCATGCGGTGATGGAATTGAGGTTAAGTGGCCGTTCGGGATTCAGTCTTAAGAAAATGCATCTTTATCCATCTCAAAAGATAATTAACATATAAAACTATGATTAATTTGAATATAACTTCGAATATAAAGCAAGTAATTATAGTGGAGGTTACATACACTGTTTTTTCCTAATTACTTGCCTCTTCTTAACCCTGCCTCTTAAGGAGTGGAGTGAAGCCAGACTGGCCTGGCTTTGAAATGCAGCTCTTCGGTGTATTAGCTGCACGCCTTTGGCAAATCACTTCTTTATGAGCTCAACTTATCCACCTGTAACGGTGGGTTCACTGTTTACTCATATAGGGCTGTGTACAGCTCAGGGGCTAGCATCTCAATGTAGCTCAGTTGAAGGAATGAATGTGGTAAGCAGTGAAATGCTTGGCATAGTATAACAAATACTCAATAAATTACACTTATTACTAAAGGCAAAAGTGAAGCAAGTCTACCCCTGAAATGAAAGGCCATGGGCGGTAAGAAGGGGCTTTGCAGGGGATGTGGAAACTCACAGGGAGGCCAGAAATCAGTGATGCTTTTTGGCTTTGGTGTACATCATCCTCTTCCTGCCATCCACCCCAGCTCTGAAACCCTTCCAGAATCCTTTCTGCCTTAAGTCTGAAGGAGAATTCCCCTTTACCTCTCCGTGAGCTCCCTGGCCTTGCTTGTGAACGGTCCCTGAAAGCGTGGTGCTGAAGAAGATCCTCAGGGAAGTGGGTGTCCTCATCATACACTGCCCCTCAGGCTGACTCTCCAGGCCCAGCGCCTCATTCTCCACATCTGTAAAAGCTGCCCCTGCCTCGGATGGTGCCCACATCCCCTCCAGAGGTGGGATCCTGGGTACACCCCTCCCCCTTGGGCTGGCAGAGGTCTTCCCAGGGGCACAGAATTCCTTTAACTTCAAACCTCCTCAACTCTAATGGAACAAATTATGAGACGCTTTATTTTTCCCAGCTTGAATGGGCAGAGCTAGCACCTCATAAAGTGACAGGGAAAATATTTGGCTGGTTTCGTACACCGGGGCCACAAAGGCTTACTTGTGATGGACAGCCCTGCCCAGATCTGGGCAGCAAGGTCGGCAGACACCACTGCCCGCCTGACACCGGCCAGCTGTGTGCAGGCCACGAGGCCTGAAAGCCTCTCAGCCCCATCAGGCCATCTCCTCCCACACATTTCCAGAACCCGACCTGCCAAAAACAACCCCAAGCATTTGGCCCTGCAGAGGGATCTCGGGGGCATGCCTGGAGGCCCTCAAAGAAGTTTCTGTGGACTAGTCAGCCATAGCCACCCAGGAGATGTCTGTAGTATGTGCAAGTCACAGTCTGGCCCCAGCAGGCTCCCCTCAAGGAATCCACCCACAAACTTCCTTCCTGCCAGACTCAAGTGCTTTCTGGTCTCCCTGCCTTTGCTCCTGCCATTCCCTCTGCCTGGAACACAGCTCCCCATCCTCTCCATCAGGCTGATTCCTACCTCCTCCCAGCTCTTTACGAGGTCCTCCTCAGCCCAGTTGCTCCATAATCCTGCACCTGCAGGGACCACACCTTTCCATGCGCTGACAGCACTCACTGCTCCTCATTAGATATTAATCACACCCTCTTTGGGTGCCTTTATTATTTAATGCTGGGATTATTTATTTCCTGACACCTCACTTATTTGAACTTTGGGAAAGAGCTTTTTCAACATCCATGAATTTTTCTGATATTATTTTTTTTTAAGTATCAACCTACTTTTAGTTTGATCTTTTTTAGGTGGGAATTTTTCTAAAATGCATTATCTTTTTAAAAATTGTATCTGTCCCAGTTTTACTGAGATATAATTGACATATAATACCATGTAAATTTCAGGTGTACCATGATTTGACATATGCATATATTGCGAAATGATGTTCTGCCCTCATCTTAAACCAATCACCCTAAATATAGCGGAATCCATTTTTGAAGATTCAGAATTAGAAAGGGAAATGCCACTTTTGGTACTGTGACTTCGTTCTGCTTGGCTCCTGTGGTGGGGGCTGCATGCCCCTTTGCTGAATGGTCCCAGATGGCTGCGCCCTGAGAGCTTTTGCTTTTGCTGTTCTGTGTCCCTCTGTGCGGGTGAGTGTTCTGTGCTACGGGGCTGCGGCTGGTGTGACACTCTTGTCTCTGGCCTCTCTACCCACCCCTTCCCTCCATTTGCTGTTTCTATTCAGCAAAAGGAGTGGGAAGCAGATGACCGAGCCAGTGTAAACGCACGTAGGGTGCAGATAAACAGCAAATAGTATCTGAGAAGATCTTTTCTAAACTTCAAATCAGAAACTGGGTTCCTTTCGAGGCCCTAAGTGAGTCTTTTCATTCATGCTCAGAGCTTAGGGTGCCAAATCAGTGTGCTGTTTGAATGTTGATGTGTCCTTGGGGTGATGAGTAGGCTCTGCTGTGCCCACGCTGTGTCTGACCCAGCATGGCTTAGTAATAAGATCCAGATGACTTGCTTTGGGCAATGTGTGACTGGGGATGTGGCTCACCCCAGCGCACTGTGATCAGCTCTTGCTTTCGAATTAATTGTGTCGCGGAAGGGCCTGCTGGGACTGCGAACCGAGCTGGCTCAGCCTTATCACTGGCTCAGAGGGGCTGTGGCTCCAGGTGACTGGCGGCTTTTGTTTCCAGAGGATGTACCTTGGGGATGGGTGGGGATTTCTGAAACCTTGTGGCAAAGAGTCTGATCTCTGGTTCTTAGGAAAGAAGAGATGCCAAACGACTTTATGCAGCACATAAATAGGCATAAAGACTTAGGGCCCGTTTTGTTTCTTTTAAGTTGACCACAGCTAGCTTGGGCTGCAGTAAATCCTCTTTTAAGGCCTGGGAATAAAGGGGCTGGACAAAGAGTGGGCTGGACATGGTAACTACACAGCCGGTTAGGATTCCAGGGCAATGGGAAGAAAGGGCCTGGGAGGCCCCTGGAGCCCAGGAGGGAGGTGGAGGCAGAGGTGTGGAGGCCACTTACCCACGCACTGGGTAGCCTGACTTCTCTGAGGCTTGCTGCATCCTGCCAACCAGTGTTCTCCTCCCTGGCGATACTTTCCTCAGGCAGCCACTCTGACCATGAGGTATCTCAAAGGTGCCGCTTGGTACCTGGCCTTGGGTACTGTCAATAAGTTTGTAATCTCGCCCACACTCCAAAATTATCCTCACTCAAAATTCTTATATGCGCAAAGCTTTACTTCCTGCTGGCTTCTTTTAACCTTTGTGAGACCTTGTCTGCCTCCCCAGCCTTGTTTTCCTGCCATACTCCATACGTGCCACCTGCTATCTCAGTTCCTAAATTGTATCAGGCTCCTTCTCACCTCAGGGCCTTTGCACATGCTGCTCCCGCTGCCTGGAATACCTTTTCCTTCACTCCTGCCCCCACAACAGACACCTTGCTAGTTAATTCTTGCCTTAAGCTTAGACGTTTCCTAGATTTGCCTTCTCTGATTCCCAAGAAGACCAGACCTCCCGGTCACATGCTTTCCCAGCACCCTCTGCCTCCCTGCTGCATAATAACCACAGGATAATTTCTGTAATTTGTTGTAAACATTTCTCCCTGTTGAGTGATAAGTTTCATGAGGTAGGGTCCCTGGCTGCCTTGTTCATTGCCTTATCTTTAGCACATAGCACTGGGCTAGCTCATAGTACATGGTCAGTAAATATTTACTCAATTAATCAACCACTGTACCCTCTACTCCAACTCTAACCACACTGAGCTGCCCTCAGACTCCAAGTCCTCTCATCACTCTGATTTCTTGCCCTTTCTGCATGGATACACCTTTCTTGTCTAAGTATTTCCTTCTCTTTGATGAAGGAACGAATGAATCAATGAAAGCATGAACAAACAAATAAACCCTTAGAATTTTGGATAATTTATAAGAGAATAAGGAGGTCCCAGACTGCATAACTGAGAAGGCACCGAGCATGTGGCTGGAGAAGCTTCACAGCAGAAAAGGCCTTGAGTGGGAGTACCGCCTGCAACAAAACTCGATGAATTTACAAGCATTCCTCTAAAATGTTTTCGGGAAACTCTAAAACGTCTCTGGTAAGCGAGGGCTGGTGAGTGGAAATGAAAAGTGCAGAACCTATTACGATTAATTTAAGACGGGCATGTGTCCTTGATGCATCTCATATTTACTGTGCAGTCTGTTGTTCAGCTTAAAGAAAGGGAAAAATATTTATCAGATGGAAAAAACTTAGGTGTCCATCATTTTGAGAATACTATGTAGGTAATAATAAGAGCTGCCTGGCAGCGATCACGTCCATGTGCCAGTACCATGCTGGGTAGTTTATAGCCATTATATTATTTAATCCTCAGGAGAACGTTGATAGGTGGGAGTTACCTTCATTTTAAAGATGCGAAGATGGCGGCTCAGAGAGGTTGAGTGCCTTGGCCAAGGTTACAGAACTAGCTGTGGCCGAGTTGGCTTTATGCCTGGAAGCTGAACTCCAAAAGTTCTGCACCAGCTGCAGAATGAGACACTGGGCAGGGGTCCCCCAAGCTCCAGATGAAGCGCTGCCATGGCAACAAGGTTTGCAGTCTCTGGTCCTGCTGGGCTTGGAATCTTCAGTCAGGCCTTCCCCAGCCCCCCAGCCGGAGCGTCTACCGTGGTGAGGGAGAAAGGAAAGGGCCGGCTCTCGGGCCGCTCAGGCCCGGCCACTAGAGCATGCAGGATCAGCCTGCCGGGGGATGTGGCAGTCTCCGAAGGGGAGAGCAGTTGGGCTCTAAGGTCCCTCACCCTTCTCCCCAAGGAGCGCCTTCACCGCCTGCAGTGGAAGGTCGGGATGGTATGATTTGGGGCCAGTGCCCTTCATGTGGGACAACTCACACCTGTCCTCCTGGACTCGCAGAGTTGCACATCTCATGAGAAGCCGGTCTTCTGCCTCTTTGAAGTCACATTCCCTGTGTGGTCACCATGGATCCCCACCTTTGGAGGCGCAGCTACGTGGCTTGGGCCCTGGAAAGGGGGCCTCCGATCACTTCGCAGGACGCCTTGTTGGGTTTATGCAACCAGCATTCCCCAGAGAGCTACCGTGCAGAGCTCTCTGGCAGTGAAGGCACCCTCGCCTTCTCCCTCTAGATCCCAGGCCCACATCCAGGGCCACCACGTCCTGAGGCCCAGGGTGTCCATTCTATGGGGCCTGCTCCCCTTATGCCCCACCGCACCCTCAGCCTTGCCTGCATAAGACATCTCGACACATCATTTTGAGCACGTGGAGGCCTTTGCTTTACATCGTTGGTCAGAGGAACTTTCGCCCTCTCGATGAGCCTGGCAGGGCTGACATTTCAAAGTGCCACAGACTGGGTGGCCTAAGCAACAGAAGTTTATTGTCTCACAGTCCTGGAGGCTGGGAGTCTGAGATCAACATGTCAGCAGAGTTAGTTCTTTCTGAAGCTGTGCGAGAGGATCTGCTGCATGCCTCTCCCCTAACTTCTGGTGGTTTGCTGGCAGTCTCTGGTGGTCCTTAGCTTGTAGACACATCACCTTAATCACTGTTTTCACATGGTGTTCTCCTGGTATCTGTGTCTCTGAGTCCCAATTCCCCTTTTTATAAGGACACCAGTCATAAAAGATTAGGGAGCACTCTAATGACCTCATCTTAACTAACTACATTTTATTGCATCTTATTTCCAGATAAGGTCATATTCTGAGGTCCAGGAGGTTAGGACTTCAACATATGAATTTTAAGGGGACACAATTCAACCCATACTACACTGTTTACTTGATGCAAGGGAAGATGAGAGCCACTAGAGAAGAACAGGACACAGCTCCGCACATGACTGCAGGGCAGCTGGGTTGACAGGGCCCCAGAGATACCTCCAGAGAGCCATGAACGAGGGAGACCTACGTGCAAAAGGCAACGCGCAGGGGCAGAGCCACGGGAGCCAGAGGAGGAGGCCACACAGCTGCAGTGTGACTGACAACAACCCCTGCCACAGACTTGTGCTTCTTGGGTCAGGGCAAGACCAGTCAAGACAATATTGGACACATGTCTGATGGTTGTGTAGTTTACAATGGTCTTTAACAGAGGGGATTCTCAGAAGAAGGTAAATACAGACTATGCTGGATTTGAGCTCAAGGGATCCTAAAGGCCAGACTCAGACTTAGCTCCAGTCCATTCTGATGCCACAGCCTCTTGTTCTTAATTAGGTCTGAGTTCCCAATAAAATGCCTTCTCAACAAGACTAACAACCAAGCTCAATATAAAGCCCCTCTAAGGAAGGGCCCCCCAATCCTGATTCTGCAAAGCATTAACCAATGTTTGAAGCTTTAAAATATACATGTTACTTGCAGTTTATATTTCTTGACTCACCATTTTACTCCTAATAATCTACCATGCTGACGTAAATAAAAAGGGCAGCAAGTATCAGCAAAAACATTCACTGCACTGTGATTTCTAAACAGGAAAACCAGATACAACCCAAAAGTACAAAATAGATGTTGGTTAATTAGATTACAATGTAAGCAAATGGTGACATATTATCTAGTCATTAAGAACTGTCCCACCAACGTCATCACTACTTATCACTCTTCTGGAAGTACTGGCCAAACAATTAGATAAGAGAAGGCAAAACTGTCATTATCTGCAGACAATATGACTGTATACCTAGGATACCCAAGAGAATCAAAAGAGAACTTACCAGTCAAATAGAAATGCAGTGAGGCAGAAAATTACTAGTAATCAAAAACCAACAGCTTCCCTCTAGACATATAACAAGTTAGGAAATATAACGGAAGATAGAATTCCTCCCATTATAACAACAAAAAAAGATGAAATACCTAGGGATAAACATGACGAGAGTTGTATAAGACTTGTAAAAGAATAAAAATTTAAATCATACTAAAAACATAATAGAAAACTTAAATAATGGAAAGACGTATTTTATGCTTGGATTGGAGTACTCAATAACTCAAAAAAGTCAGTTATCCCCTAAAATAACCTATAAATGCAGTATGATCTTAAATAAAGTATCAATAGGGTTTTGGGAGACTTTACCAAAATGGTTAACTAAAGTTTATCTTGAAAAGTAAACACAAAAGAAGAAACAGAAAAGTACTAAAAATAAAGAGTAATGAGGTGGCAACAGTCCTACTGGCTATTAAAACAGATTTTAATCATAGCTTTACAGTAATTAAACCCATTTGGTACTGGTGATGGTCTAGACAGATGGATGAAAGCTTTGTTGCATTTCTCCAAGAACTGGCAATAGCTGCTGCTTGATGAGAAAATCGTCTGATGGAGAAGAGAAGACACAAATGTGAGAACCAGACAGACCTGAGCTGTCCCCCCAACCTGTGTGGCCTTGGACATCTGTGGTACCTGCTCTGAGCCTGTTTTTGTTTCATGTGATTCTTATCAGAATTAAATAAGGAAATGTATATAAAGTGTTCAGAATAGGGTCTCGACTATAGTGTATACTCATTGGAAGGTCGCTGTTATTATCATAATTTGTCATTACTTTTTATTTTAAAATGATTTTCACTATTGACTATTACCACCCAATCTGAGGCCCACTGGACTTCTGTCTTGTGGCACTAGTTACATCCCAGCTCTCCATCTGGTCCTCCTTTCCAACTAAAACTACCTGTAGATCCTTGAACCCACCCCTCCTCATTTAACGGAGAGGCGATCAGTCTTCTCCACGTGAGACAAGCAGAAGGTCAAAGTGAAGAGGCCTTAAGAGCTCTTCCTGAGAAAGGATCAAGATGGAAGGAAATGTGTGTCTTTGGAGAGCAATGTGGGCAGCCTCAGGCACATAGTCTCTGTTGTTCAAAAGCCCAGGGCAGAATTATTGAAGCTCTTTCCATTCCCAGTGTAGGTAAGAGCAGGGACAATGGTGGAGATGGAAAATCAGTATGGTGGACCCAAGGGCCAGCAAAGGCCTGGCCTGACCTCAGGGATGGACCATACTAAGGCAGAGGGACATTAGGCCACATGGAGGTTGGAAGCTGGTGATGGAGAGACTCCCCACCCCCATGCAGGCTGAGTGGCCTAGCCTGGTTCCAACCACAAACACAGACTATCAAGAAAGGATGGAAGAAAATGAAATGGTGTTTCAGGCTAATGAATCTGGAAGCCATGTACCAGGTTGACGATGGGTACCCAGAGACAGGAAGTTCAGCTGGGAAGATGATGCAGCTTACCAAGAAAGAGGGAAGAAGATGATGAGCCTGTTCCAACCCTAGGGCATTCTAGGCACAAGGCTCTAGACTATAAATTTTTCAAGGACCTTAAAAAATGTTTGAGACCTGGGGTGAATTTATTGACTCAAAAACTACTGAAAATTGCAAAATTAAAATTAATACATGTTTAATTGAATAGCTACCAAAAATAAAAGAGCATTATGTCAAGAAGTGCAACTCAACACAACTCAACTAACAGTTAACGCCTTCATTGCATTAATGTAGGATACTATATATTTTAACATGTTTGCTATGATGTTACCAAATATATAAGTAGCACAAGCTAGAAAAGATAGATAATACAGAGTATGTAATTAGAAACCAAATAGTCTCCATAACCTTGGAAATTTGGCATAGTGCAAAAAGATGGAGTTCCTATAAAGTCCCCCTTTAAGATGTTGGAAATAAATCCAACTGGCAGGATAGGGAGAGCTGACCAGGCAGTATGTTCTGTGAAAGAGAGTCACAGATTCCCTGAGACTGAATGAGGTCAGCTGGCTGCTCAGTTAGCTAAGACTAACAGAGACTTCATCAAAAAAAAGTATGAGGTCCAGATAAAAGGAGTGAGGTCCTACTACAACCTGTGTTTGAGCAGCCCTGACTGTCCATCATCCAATCTACCTCTTTCAGTCACTAAAATCACTTGCTTATTAGCCTATTTACTATCAGTCATCACATCCCAGGGTTGGCTCTTCTTCAAGGAGGAAGCTTAAAAGAAGCTTCTGGCTGAGGCAGAGGTGCCTTTAGTTCTTCTGCCTTGAGTGTTCTTTTCTACCTCCTCTATGCTCTTCTTTTGGCTTCCTAAATCCAGGCCCCACTCAGCCCTGACTTGCTCACAGGGGACTCCTAGCTGCCCACCAGTTTGGACCCAAGATCTCTAATAATGGCACATCTGCTCCCTGGTCTTCCCTCATTTGGGGAGAGTCCCTCTGCCCGCAGTGGCAGTGGCAGCTCTACCCTGGTTCGCCTCTTGGCCCCAAACCTATACATTTCTCTGTGGCTGCACTTTGCATCTCAGGGAACATGGGGGCTGTAGAAGAGGCCCAGCCTCTTGAGCAGAAGGCATCAAGCAGATGACTTAAAACGTTCCTGGGGGACAGGGCACAGGGGGTCCTGAGCCACCCCTGCGTTCCAGGTCCCAACTGCTTCCCAGGCAGTTTGGGTAGGCACAGCTCTCCCCATCCATTCCCCTACAGAGAAACGGAAAAAGTGGAAATTCCCTCCTTCGTCCTGATAGCTGGGGCCTTGGAGACAACGGAGCCACATGACATGAGGATTTATAGGCGTTCTGACAACACCAAGTCCCAGCAAAATCCCAGGGGAGCAGGAAGGGAGCAGGTGGGGGAGCGAGGGATGAATACGTCTGTTCTGAGCCCCAGGACAGCCTCTTCCATTATGCATTTGTATCCATCCTGTAGCCATGGCACTCCAGGCAGCAGCCCAAACAATACAGAGGACACAGCTGTTGAGGAGCTTACAGTCTCAAATTTTCCGCCTCAGAGTAGCCCGGAAATCCCTTCCTGAACGTGCCCTCGGCTGACTGCAGAAGCAGTCCTCTCCCGGGGCGCTGCGGGGGCTGCCGCGACATCACCCTCACACCTGGCGTCGGGCACATCTCTGTGCCAAGGCCGCCGCCCACACTGCCGGGGCCTCCCTTCCCCGTCGCTAACTCGAAGGCCTACGAGAGGAGCCATGCACATTCTTCAAGTGCGGACAGACCAGTTATACCCTGTTTGGGAGCAGAATATAGTCAAGACTTTATTCAACACCTTTTCTCATAAAATCCTTCCCTCGTGGCCCATGGGCCACTTCCAAATCCCCCAGGTTCTCTGAGCAGGAAAGTGCAGCCACAGAGAAAATGTGCAGGATCAGGGTCAAGGGAGTCTCAGGCAGGAGGACCTGAAGTGACACTAGGGTGGGCATGTCCTTCAGCCAGCACTGCAGTGAGTAACTGGGGTGTAGCCCCTGGGGATCAGAGACAGACTGGCGGTGACCACACCTGAGGGCTGAGGGAGCCGGGCTATACATACATAACCTCCAGACAGTAATTGAGGGCTGTTCCCAGAGGCAGTCGGGTGGTGTAGCCAGCTCCCAGGGTGAGGGAAAACCTTCCACACCAGGGCCTGTCTGCTAAGGCCCGAAGAGTGATGGGTCAACTAGAATCTCAGTCCTAGCAGGTGACCAGTTTCCTCCTCAGGTGCAATAAAGTGGTTTCCATTTGAAAGCCGCTTGTTATAGGACTCCTGGGGTTGGTTAAAACAAAAACGCCAGCAGCAAAAAAAGATCCACCCTGTGTTCTCTCCAGGCCGATTCAAAACCTGCCTCCTCCAAGGGGCCTGCCCTGCTCCCCTTGCCCTTCTCTGAGCTCAGGGCACAGAAATGCATGGAAGGAACGGCTGTCAGCTCAGCTCCCTTCCAGGTACGCGTGGGGACCAGGAGCTGCAGGGGAAGAGCTGCATCATGGGAGCCAGCACAGATCTGCATAGAGCCAGAGCACCATTTCCAAGATTCACCAAATTCCCAAGCACCTACTCTGAGCTGGCCCAGGACCAAACGGGGGTGAGGGCTGGGGGTGTTGCCAGTGGGAGCCAGAAGAGGAAGAGAAGGATGAACATAAGCTGCGGCCACAGAGAGTGGCCACTGTGCTCCAACGGGCCTCTGGTAGCAAAGCTACATCAAATATTGTTCTAGAAATAGAGTGAGCATGCCCAGCTACCCCTAACTAAAGAGAAGCAGGCCAGGCCAGGTGGCATTTGTTAAACGTGGGCTGCGTGCTGGGCACCTGGTGGGCTTTCACGTAGGCACTACCACACTAGAGCCTCCTGGCCATCCCAGGTGGGAGGTGCCACTGGTCCCCACTTCCCAGAAGAGGAAACTGAGGCCCGAAATATGGCAGAGACTCGCCCAAGGAAACTTAGGAGGTTTATATGGTATTAGAGGACAGGGGCATTTGGCCAGAGTTCAGCAAGGTGTGGCTCAGGCTTCAGGAGGTGGAGGGAGTGGGCACGTGGCTCCTTATACCCAGTTGGTAAGGAGGACTCTTGGCTTCCGGTCTGAGCCTCTTGCTCAGGTTGAGATGCTTGCGTGTGTGTGTGTCGGGGGCGGGGTGGGGGGGGAGTATTGCGTGTGGGAGGAGGGACAGGGGAGAGCACAGCCAGGCCCCGGCAGCTGGCACGCAGTCTCTCTCCAGCAGTGCATGGTGGTATGGTGGCTCTGGAGACCCGGAAGCTTCCCCAGCTGTGACTAATCCACTGCGGGCCTCGAGCCCAGCTTAACCTCTCTGGGCCTCCTCTTTGTCACCTAATATCAAGTGTTCTGATGAATTAAATTATACCTTGGCATAGCAGAATAAACATGTGTTTCGAATGGAACAGACCTGGGTCTGGATTCTGACTCTACCACTTATTAGCTGGGTGACCTTGGGCAAGCTGGGTTAAGTAGCCTCTGTGAGGCCCAATAAGTTTACCTACAAAGTAGAAAAGAAAGTAACATCTATTTGGCAGATGTGCCGAGAATACTTACAATATGAAAAGTGCCTACCACAATATATAGCATTACTACATATTTTATCATTGTTGCTGTCATCATGAACAGCTAGCATTTTTAGGCTTAAGTTCCAAGAAACCTTGATTCCTCCCTACAGACTCTATTATGAAAGAGAAGAGCTTCATCTCCCTGCAAACGTTCCCATACCACTGGGGACATCTGCCTCACGTTCTGCCTCCTCTTCCTCTCCCTGCGTGGACATCTTGGCTCCTTTCATTTCCAGGCAAGTCAGGCTCAGCCTCACACCTACCCGCATCCTGTCCAGAGTGAAACCTCCATCAGTGAAGCCTGCCCTGCAGGCTGGCAGCCGTGGTATGGTCCACAGCGCTCTGAGCAGGGACAAGGGAAGAGGCAGAGAAGGAGCACGAGCCCAAGCAACACACTTGCCTGGAAACTGCTGTGTGATCTTGGGCAAGTTGCTTTACTTCTGTGAGCCTCTTAAAATGGGGGAGAGCAGACCCTCTCTGCAGTGGGGCACGGGTGAAGGAGTCGTTAAGATAGTGTATACACTGGCAAACTGGAGGGCTCCCTGCCAGTGGAGGGAGGCATTGCCTCTCTCTCTCTGTGCCTTGAGACAATGCCACGCAGCTCACCCAGCCTCAGTTTCCCTCCCCACTCTCCCTGTTCCAGGCTGCTGAGGGCTGGAGGCCTGAGCTGCAGTCAGCAAGCTTGGGAGTCCTTTGCAGATGCTGTAAACACCCAGCAGGAGATTGAGCCCTCACTCCAGTCCCTCTTCCAGACGGCCAGCTTGTGGAGCAGTACGTGAGCAGGGCCCGGCTGCCCTGAGTTGCTCAGGCAGAGACTGGCTGCATCCCAGCCTCAAGCCTCACTCCTGGGGCACAGGGCACATGGAGCTGTATCAATGAAGAAGGCTTTACATGTAGCAAGTTCTAATCAATACTTTATGACTGACCATCTGTCAAGAAGGGTAGATGTGGTGAGTGAAGGAGAAAGGGCTTTGGTTGAACGTAAGTTGATTTCACCTTGGAAGTCATCCATTAGTTTGCTATTCATGCTAACAGTGATATCATCTACTATTTATCAAGTCCTGTTTTGTGCCACTCACTCTCTATATGTTATTTATAGTCCATAAACAATGCTGAGGAGCAAGGGTTCCCTTCTCATCTTGCAGAAGAGAAAGCTGAAACTCAAAGAGGTGAAATAACTTGTACCAGGTCTTCCAGCCGTAGGTAAAGGAAGCTGAGATGTGAACCCCGTTCAGGCTGACTCGAAGCCAGCCCAGAGCTTCCCATCCCGATGCTGCTAACTCTAGGTTCACAGCATCTTCCAGACTTCGCTTCTGTGTTGGACAATACACTGAGCGCTAAGAAAAGCGGCCACTAGGGCCGTGCTGGCTGTGTTTAATGCAGATTTTGCTGAATAGAGCTGGTATATGAAAGAGCTCTACCTCCTCGTCTCCGCTTTTGAAAGGGAAGTTTCTGAATAAAAGGAAGTCACGCTACCCTGTCACCATCTCTGTAGGGTTCTGCCTGTGACCCTGGCCATTTAACATGAACCTGGGCCCTAGTACCACCTTCAGTGAGCACTGCCGTCAGGGCTTGTCCCAAGCAAAGTTGGTATCCACATTCCTGCTCTATTTAATGAAACCATCTGTCAGCACTAAGAGGCTGTGGCAGGAAGATCAGTCAAGCAGGAGTCTGGGGTCTACACTCGAGTCTCGGCTCTATCTCTGGCTTGTGGTAGAGAGCTGGGATCCCCTTTAACCTCTCTGAACCCCGGCTTTCTCGCTTGCCAGACAGGGATCAGTATGTCCTATCTTATTACTAGGGACCCTTTTGATGGTCAAAATAATAGAAAGTAAATTTAAAAGTTGACAAGCACTTGTAAGTAAGAGGCATTATGCTTGTGGAGACAATGATTTGTCATTACCAACGACTCGCATCTCTAGTATCGTACCCTTTATTACAGAGGGCTTTACATGTACTATCTCACATAGTCTCTGCCACAGCCCTTCTAAGGTACTTATGGCTTTTATCCCCATTTTACAGGAGAAATTGAGACTTAGTTTCTAAGCATTATAATGCTTAAGGGCTCTGTTCTAGGGCCACTTCTCTTTAGTAACTACATTCATTCCCCAGGGGACTTCAATCTGTGTCATGGTTATCAAAACCCTCTCTGCTGGACCTCTCCCATGCACTTCATATCCAAATGCCCACATAGCACCTCCTCTTGAATGGCCATCTCAGCGCTTGTATGTCTGAAGTCGAGTTCCCGTAGCTGTGCCCCAACCTGCAGTCTTGCCCGTCTTGGTTAATGGCACTTCCATCCTTCTAGTTGCTGGGGCCAAAAACCTGGAGATCACCCTTGACTCATTTACTCTTCTCTTTCTCCCACCCCTTACTGAAAATCCTATTGGCCCTACTTGAGGGATATATTCAGCATCCAGTTACTTCTCATCACCTTGACTGTTACCATCCTGAGCCAAGCCACCAGCATCTCTCACTTGTACTGAAGTAGCCTCCTCACTAGCCTCCCTGCTGCTACCCTGGACCCTTACGGTTTATTTCCAAGACCACATTTAAAGTGATCCTGCTAAAATCCGAGGCAAATTATGTCACTCCTCCTCCCAAAAGTCTGTAGTCACTCCCCATCTCATTCAAAGGGAAAGCCAAATGTCATACATGATCCACCTGCCCCTAAAACCCAGTTCTTCTGTGGCCTCATCTTCTGTTCCTCTTCCCTTCACCCTTCCATTCCAGCATATGTGCCTCAGGGCCTTTGCACCTGCTGTTATGCTGCCTGGATAGCCCTTTCCACTTAAACCCACATGGTTCGTTCTCTCTTTTTTTTCAAGTTCTTTGGTCAAATGTCATTTTTTCAACAGGGCCTTCCTCAACCGCCTTATTTAAGATTGCAAATTCCAGTTTCTTCCAACTCCCTTTAGCTCCTTCCTACTTTTTTTCTCCATAATATTTATCACAGCTAACATTCTACTACTCATTGATTGACTGACTGACCTACTAAAATATAAGCTTCATAAGGACAGGGATTTTCGTTTGATTTGGAACTGCTGTTTTATATCCCCAGTGGATGCAATAGTGCTTGGCACACAGCAAGCGCTCGATTAATATGTGCAGAATGAATGAATTTAAAAAACTTACTTGCTCAGTGTCAACATGGGGGTAGAGACAGGATTTAAATTCTAGGCTAACCCTAATGTATTTTCCTAAGCTGGGAGGCTTAGGAGAGAGAGAGAGAGAGAGAGAGAGAGAGAGAGAGAGAGAGAGAGAGAGAGAGAGACAGGGGCAGGGGGGAAACAAATGAGAACTGGTCTGCTTACTATTTCCCTTAATTTATAAACAGTCTGGAAGAGGGGCAGGAGCAGAACACGGGAGTAGGTGGCCAGCATCATCCAAGGCTAGAGTTCAAGAATGTTCCCACCCCCAATCCTCCATAAGCAGATGTACCTAGATTTGACCAGCTGCTTTAAAGAAGCAAAAAGAGCAATTCCAATGTAGGCTCTAAAGTGACTTTCCCAAGGTCGCCCAGCTTATTAGTGACAGAGCTATCAACACCCACAAAGTCTGGAAAGTTTTCCGTGAAATCCCTGAAAATTGGTTTTTCAAAGATAACTGGCTTTTGACGAATTTCCCAAAGAATAAGGTAAAGGTTCTGTCCAAATGTGTCCATCATCCCATCTGGCTCCCGACCCTGAGGCTGCTGGCAAGCACAGGCTTGCAAAAGTCTGCGATAAAAGAATTCATTGCAGTGGAGGGAAATGATAGGTGGAATGGGCAGAAACGCCACGTCTGCTCAGGTCCTCCCTTCCCCCAGGCCCTCCCTCAGGCCCTCTTTCACACCTCCATGCTTTTGCTCAAGCTGTTCCCAGTGCCTGCTTTGCCTTCAGGCTCTACCCACTTGGCAGAGGTTCCTTCCTCTGCAGAAACTTCCTTTACCCAATATCTGTGGCCCCCGTGTGCTCTGTCACCTTTCTGAGGCCCATGGCAACTTGGGGCCCTCACTGGGTTATACTCTTTCTGCGGGATGTAGGGGCTGGACCGCGTCAGCTCATCTTCGTAGTGGCAAAGCCCAGCCCAGGACTGGCCTGCTGGCGGAGGGGGAGAAGACTCAGCCAGCGTCCAGATAGTAAATACCGACTTGCTGGATGAGGACAAAGATTCCTCGCAGACCCTCTTCTCTTGAAAACCAGTGACCTCTAGCTGGGGTTGGTCCTATCCTTGGAGGAAATGGGCGCCCCATAAGCAGGATGGAGGCCACCAAGAAGGGCTCCTAGGTGCACTGACAGGCACCAGAAGTTCCTCCTGCAATGTTTCATTTGGTCATGAAGAATACCAGTTACAGAATGTAAGTACAGTGTGGTCCTATTTGTGGCTTTTTTTTTTTTCTTACTCAGTAAATTTGTTGTGTGGATGGAAGAAGACAAGCATAAAGACTCTGGGTACAGGTAGTTTTGGGGGGAGTGATCTCAGGAAATAAAAGTGAGGGAGAAAAGAGAATAAAACGGGGGAAAAATCATCCCAAGTGAAATAAGCTAGACAGAAAAAGTTGAAAACCACATGCTATCACTTATATGTGGGACATAAACCTAAAAGCAACAAATGAACAGGACAGAGACTCATGGACATGGACAGTAGCCTAGGGGTTATCAGAGAGTAGGGGAGATGGGGGAGGGGGAGGTAGATGGGGTAGAAGGGATCAGATATGTGGTGACCTTAAAGAATTAAAAATAAATTCATTTAAAAAAAAAAACAGGGAAGAGAGGAAGACAAGAAAGGACGTGTTGATGAGCCGACACTGCTGGGGGTGACTGGGGCACATTTGCGGGACCTTCTGAGCTGCTGTGTAGACTGCACCTCGGAACAGTGCCGCTGGAGGCTGGGAAGCGGGGAGCATTTATCCATTAAGCCCTGGATCCCCAGCGGTTGAGGAGTGCCCCAAGAGTATGTCCAGGTTGTACCCGCATCTGGCTGAGTGGCCACCTGCGGCTTGGGAGACAGCAGAGTGACAGCACGCCACCTCAGTGCCAGAACAGTGCGGCTAGGACTGTCCACCACGGCGGCTCCGAAACCAGGCGGGCCAAGGGGATGAGGTGTGGGCACCCCAAGAACCCGCTAGCAAATGGGGATGGCTGGAGAGCACTTAGCTGGTCCACAATTATATCCTTTGGTGTGGGTTGATTTGTAAAGTGCATTACGCGCAAGAAAGCTGGAAACTCACCTCCTTATCTGCCATCTAGGTAACCTTTGATGACCGCGTGGAGTATGGAGCCTCCCACAGCCTACAGGTTGAAGTCTGAACCCTGCGGCTGTGAGCTCCATGCTTATTTTGTTCCCACCCCGTCAACCTCATCACCTGTCGCGCCTAACACAGTCACACTGCTGTCCACACGACGGAATTGCACGACTGACTTGCCGACTGAGCCCCAGGAGGACAGGCTTCCTTCAAGACAGGCCCAGAAAGCTCATCCTCTGAGTGAGGGCCACGATCCCACGGGTGAATGTGACTACAGAAGCTTGGTCCCCTGTCACCTGAGGGGCAGCCGTCCCTGAAGCTCTGGGCCACCTCTAACCCCAGCCCTTTCCGTCTGAAACCCAAGGTCTGCTGCTCTTCAGAATCAATGTCCCTAAGCAGGACAGCATGGGCTCTGAGATTTGACCTCCTGGATCAAATCTCAGGTGTGTTTTCACCAGCTGCGTGACCTTGGTCAAGTCCCTAAGGCCTCAGTTTTTCCAAGAGCAATGTCAATAGCAACCTACCTCCATAGTGTTTCTTATTACATAAAGGA
Organism: Eonycteris spelaea; assembly: GCA_003508835.1. Lineage (NCBI taxonomy): Eukaryota > Metazoa > Chordata > Mammalia > Chiroptera > Pteropodidae > Eonycteris > Eonycteris spelaea. Next base: position 401,905 of record PUFA01000425.1, read on the forward strand.
GCTAAAAACAGAGCCCGAGATACAGTATCATTACTAGAATCTTCAGTTCTAACTTATGGACTGTCTTACGTGTCACTTTATAGCTATTCTGTCACTAATCCTCACTTTACAAGTCATGTCATATTATTCTTGTTTTTAAATAAGGAACTAAGGCCCAGAGGACTAATTTACCCAGAATCATAGCCCAGCCCTGCCTGATCCTAAAAACTGTGCTCTTGAGAGCCAACCCTCTCATATGCACACCAGATGCTGGATCCTAAGCCCTTTATGTGTATTATCCCATGTGTGAGCCTTGCAATAGCTCTATAAGGTAATTACTGTTATTAACACTGCCATTTCACAGATAAGGAAACAAGGGAACAGAGGGGTTCAGTAACATACATAGGGTCACACAGCAATCAGCAGCAAAGCCATGACTAAAACCCAGACACTCTGAGGCCAGAGCCTGTGCTTCTAACTGCTCCCCTCTGCGTTTCTTCCCTGCTTTGCCCTCTCTTATTTCATGCGATCCTCTCAACAACTCCTCAGTGCAGATAGTATTTATTAGCCTTAATTCATAGCTCAGAAAACTGGGGCTCTGACACACAGCAGATGTGAAATTAAAACAAGAGACAATACATTTATTTTCAACTGTGAAACTAAAATGGCTGAGAACTTTCCTCAAATTCCTTCTGCATTATTATATCCTAGTAAATGTCTCACTGGGGATAAAGCTGTAGCTACCTAAGTGACATATTCCTTTCTCATCCTCTTAGTCCATGCTCTAACTCACCGGTCCCCAACCTTTTTGCCACCAAAGACCAGTGCTCCTATGAGAATCTAATGCTTATAATCTGAGGTGGAGCCGAGCAGCCTGGGGAGCTTCTGCAAACACAGATGAAGCTTCACTCGCTTGCCTCCTGCTGTGCGGCCGGTTCCTAATGGGCCATGGCCTGAGGGTTAGAGACCCCTACTCTAACTGCAGAGACCATTCTGCTGACCTCAGGCTTGCAGGGCAACGGACACCTTAAGGAGGTGGTAGATCAGAAACAAAATCATTGCACAGCACCAAGAAACCCTTCACCTAGAATTCTACTCAGCACTGGGGCTTTGGAGAGTAGCTGGCGATGTGCCCTGTGCTGTTTGCAGGAACTGCACCAAACACCTTGGGAATCCCTGAGGAGAGGACCTTCTGGCAGTAGACCAGCAAGACAAACACTGGGATGCATTCTGCTGGCTCCATGCCCATAAGGAAGGAAGGCAATCATTAACTGAGCAGTGTTTCCTTTACCACAGAGACAGACAAGGGTGAGTCCTCAGCATCCTTTGCGAACAGTATTCTAGACAGTATCTATTGATTAAAACTACATTTCTTAACTTCCTTGCAGCTAAGAGTGGTATATAACATTCTAGCCATTGAACTATAAGCAGAAGATAGTATGGTATTTCTGAAGTCTTTTTAAAGGGAGACAGTGTGCCCTCCTTTAGCTCTTCTAGCCTATTGCCTGGAATGTGGGTGTAAAAGCTGGAGCTCTGGCAGCTACTTTCTGGACCATGAGGTACTGCAGGGAATGCAAGTCACAAGCTGGGTAGGCCGCAGGCGGAAGGAGCCTGGGGCGCTGATCACTTCATGGAGTCCCACAGTATCCTTAGACTGCCTGCTTCCAGACTTGTCTAAAATGAGAGAGAAATAAACCTCTGTTCTTGTTTAAGCCACTATTGTTTAAAAGTTTTGGCCGCACAAAATCAGACCAAATTCATACTGCTGTACCTCTAACCCCCATTCACTCCCCATGTGCATGTTCTTTCAGCACGCTCTTCAACATACAGACCCTGAACGTGTCAAGCTGCTTCACACCCCAAGCCCGTACCTGGCACACACGCCATTTCTCTGTCTGAAACACCCCCCTCCTCTAGTTGGCAAACACCAACCCATCCTTTAAGACTCAGCTCGCGTGTTCCTCCCTGGAAAGCTGTCCCAGATTCTAAGGTTCCAGTGCATCCACCTTCTTAGTTCTCCTGGTGCTCTGGGTCTCCTGCTCAACTGTAGCCCCAATCACCCTGTCCTATAATTATCTATATCCAAAGCTATCTCAGGAAGCTCCTGTAGCAAAAGCAGTGTCCAGCTTCTCTGTGGGCCCAGGCAGAGGAAGCACAATGAATGTCTGTAGAGAGAATGACCAATATATGAATGAGTGCCTGGAGGGGTCAGATATTCTAGGCTATAGCAGCTCCAGCAGCTGCTGTAGCCAGGGAAGGCTTCTTGGAGGAGGAAGGTGGGTGGATAGTGGCACAGAGCACATTGTCTTGGGCTATTGGGTGAGACTACTACCCAAGCAAATAGACATCACGAACCCTCAAGCTATCTTTATATGGCTTAATGGAATCTCCAAGACAGTTGCTCAACATCTCTGAGAGGTCATGGCCCCAGCTGCTGCCAGTGCCTGGATCGCCAGTTGGTGTGATTGACAGAGCAGCTGCCTAAAGGAGCTCCCAGGCCTCAGGTCAGGCAGGAGGGGGTCAAGCATTGTTGAAGTTGAGCTTACTCTGTGCCGGCATTGTACAGCCATCTGGTTTGGTCAGAGGTCTCCTGGGACAGGTTTGATTTATAGGCCGGTATAGCCACCCAGGCGGCATGGGGGAGGGCACAGAGGGGCCAGGGCAGGGGTGCGGGGAAGAGGAAGGAAGGGCCAGGCAGGGGTCCCCTCAGAGGTGGAGCAAACAATGCCTAGCCTCGGGAGACTTAGATTGCTTTTAATAGGGGAGCATCGCAAAAGAAAGTACTGTAAAAGCCAAGAAGTCTTTACTGTGCATCCAGTGTCCACCCAGGGCAGTATCACAGGCTGTTGTTATCTGGGAGAGGACACAGATCCACGTGAGCCCCATGCAGTGAAGCCCTGCCTTGGGCGTGTGCTAGGCTTTTGACACTGAAGGGCTTCCTGACCTCCCTCTGCTACCCTCCAGCACAGCCACTACTGCATTTTACAATGATGACCCCAGAGAGAAAGCCCAGAGAGTCCCAAAGCCTTGAGTGCCAGAGCTAGGATTCAAACTTCAGCTTTCTGCCTGACTTCAGAGCCTTTTCCCTCTTTGAGGCCTCCAGAGGGTTCTGGAGTCCAGGAGGGAGAGATAAGCAGGGGTCCGAGCCCAACAAGAAGCCACAGAGAAAGATGTCTGGGGACTAGTCACTAAGAATGTGGCTGTGCCTTCCTCTTTTCTGAGTTCTAGAGCCCCACAGACCCCCTCCATCCACCCAAATGCATTCTGGCAACTCAAAGCAGAGTTGTCAATATGGACTGAGATTTTTAAAGAAGACTTTAAAAATGAAGTTGGCATCTCTCTAAACCTTCGGAGAGGATAGCTTTAGGCAGATGGAGAAGTGGGGCCGGCATCAGGCAGAAGGCACAGCACAAGCAAAAATGTGGAGGTGAAATCTGCCTGCTGAGATGTGGCTGCGGGCCGGAGGACTGGGGGCCCTGCTCTCGTGACGGAAGTTCTGAGCAGCTGGCTCTGGTGAGGGAGGCCACACACAGGGCACATCTCCCTGGGTCTGCCCAGAAAAAGGAGCACAGCTAAGAACCTCCTCTCCGGGCAGAGTCAGCTGTGGCCTCCCTCCTGGCAGGAGGCTGAGAACAAAGGGCCCAGGGGATGCTGATGCCTTTCTCGCGTCTTCTGCCGGACATGTCCTGGGAGAGAGGCACCACCAGAGTACTACTAGGGGCGATGAGAGAGGGCAGCACAGGGACAGCAGCGTCTCAGCTGAGAAGCCACAAAGCACGGCTCCCATGGGCCCCCCAAAGGAGCTGGCGGAAGCCATGTACCTGGCACCCACCTCTGGCTCTGTGGATATGTAAGGTGCCCTCACTGTCTATGAGAGCACCTGGGTCTCAGGGAATTCCGTGGCTGGCACAGATCACACGGTGGGCAAAACCTGGCTTAAACCCACATTTTGAGAAATTCAGATCGCCACGCTGAAACTAAGCAAAGGAAAGCAGGGACACCGTAGAGCCTTTCAGCTGCAGCGCATCATGATCAGAGGGAAATACCAGGGGCCTTCAGGACATCCTGAAAGGGAGCCTTTGAACCTGGGAATCAAACAGACGAGGGTCCAAATTCTAGATCTGGCCCTGCAACCATTTAGCCTCAATTCCTCATCTGTGAAACTGGGATATTAACATGACCCACTCAAAAGGATTTAATGGAACTGTATATATATAAAACACTTAATTTGGGGCAGAGAGATGTTCATCGAATGGTTAATCTGACTTTACCACCAGTCTTGTTGGGAAGCACACCGGTTTCGTGGTGGGAAAGGTGGCTCTGGAGGGATTCAAACGCCCCTCTCTGTGTTGTGCATGTCTGTGGTGGGGACTTCATAAAAAACTAGAGCCAGACCTGAGCAATAAACCCAACTAGGGCTGGTGGGCAGCAGGCAATCCATCATCAACAAGTCAGCCACAAATGTCACCTAGGAATGCAGATGAAAAGCCGATTTTAGCTTGGGGAGGGACCCGCATCATGAAACTAGACACCAGGCTACCTCCTGCCAAGCGCGCACCAATGTGAGATGCTGGCAGAGCCCAGCTCTGACCTTTGACCTCTGCCCTAGATTTGTTTACACATGGTGGGGCTGGGGTCAGAGCCCACGATGGGCCATGGATTCAGAAAATGACAACCAGACCCAGCCAGACGTGTGAGAGAAGGAGAGTGTTCAACGACTTGCAGAGCATGACGATGTGCTGGTGAAAGGCCACAGGTCAGAAGGAAAGAGCCATCACAGCCCCGCAGGCGGCTGGCCACCAGCGCTAGTCTGTTCCACGGCAGTTCCACGGTGCAGACAGAAAGCCACCTGTGTGTTCAGGGCTGCGGGGGACACAAGAAGCACACACTCATTCCCTTCTCCAAAGAGCCTACTGCCCAGGTGGAGAGAAGGATGGGAACCCCCATACCTTTGAATCACAAGTGAGGGCTGCCTATGATGACAAGACAAAATGAATAACCCACAGTGTTACATGAAGCGATCTCACATGATCTGGGCCATGCTGTTTATAAAGGGTTTTCAAGGATCTGATTTTATTCCATCTCCATACAACCATGTTTCTTATTCCTCCCTTTCACCTGAGGACATGGAGGCTCAGTGGGCTCAGGCCCTCACCCAAGGACATGGACCTAGTAAGGGTGATGCTGCTCCTGGACCTGAACCGAGGTGTTCTGGGCTGTTGCCTCCACCGCTGAGGCTGCCCCTTCCCCAGCAGGGCCCCTGACCCCTGCTGTCCCCCAGGTCCTCCTCCTTTGACATTCTTGGCATACCTCCTGTCATTGTCCTGCTAACTTCTGGCTCTCTCCACCAAAGGAACTCGGACATTCTAGATGGCTTCCTGGTAGTGTTGCCCAACTTTCCTTGGATGGGTATTTGCACCGAATCTTCTTCCTACATCCACCCTCCTTGAGTTGGGCTTCTGTGACTAACTGCAACTGAAGAAATGAATTTCTGACTTAATTTAATTAATTTAAACTTAAATGTAAATTGCCACATGGAGCTAGTGGCTACCATATTGGATGGCACAGCAGTGTAAAGTGTCTATCAACCTAAAAAATCAGGTGTGCAGTTTCTTGATATTGGATACCGATAAATAATGGAGACCCTTTGAGGTCATCCTGTCCAACCCTCTCCTTCCTGTGATGGAGAAACAGAGGCACAGAGAGGGGAGGTGACTTGCCCAAGGTCACATAGCTGGTAGCCAAGCTGGACCAGGTTGAACCAAGTTTCCTGGCTCTCAGTCCAGTGCTCTTTCCAGGCCGATCCCTCCTCTTCCCACTTTTTCACCCAACACCAGACTCTGGGTAAATCAAGTTAGTTCTGGTGGAGAACGCTTTTGAACTTTCACACATCTACACTATCCATTTCGGCAAAATACTTTGAAAAGCTTAGGATGGATGCCTGTGCCAGCGAAAATGGAAGCAAAGCCCTCAACCTACCATATCCCTCCTTGGTGGCTTGCCCAGCCTGGAAGGGACAAGCACCCAGGCCAGCAGAGGTCTGTCAGAGTCTTGGGGCTGTGCCATGCCAGGGGACAGAGGGGAAGTCAGAGCCCACCTGAGCAGAACCCGTTCCGGTGTCCCCTTCCCAAGGCACAGCCACAAATGTGGAAAAGCCACAGCATAGTTGACAGTGAGTGGCCCAGACCTCTGCTATAGGTGTGGGGAGGGCTCCAAGCCCTTGGGGGGCACCTGCCCACTACCCAGCTAGGGAGAGCATGAACCACAAGTCCCTAGCCATATGCTGCTCTCGCCCCATTCAGCAGCTTGAAAACACAAAAGAACAGTGTTGGTGGGGACTCACCAAGGCCACACGGGACTCCTGCTCTGTAGAAGCCCTTTCTCTAGGCTGGACTGTCTGACGGTTCTTGGTAAACCCGTGGAACTCTATGCTTAACACACACACACACACACACACACACACACACACACACACACACACACACACTCCTCGACTCCTAGACGTTTGCTTCTGCAACAGTGACAAAGTGCAAAAACAAAAGATGTAGCTCGAATCAGCTCTCCCACTCACAGTGTGACCTGGGCAAGGCTCCCAAATTTTCTGGGCCTCAATCAGCTCATCTGCAAAATGGAGATGGCAATATCTGCCTCAGTCAAAGGTTACCCTCACCAAAGTTCCAACAATGCGTCAGTTTGTAAAACCAGGAGACAGGGCCCAGTGGAAAAGAAACTTCCAGCGTTGCTTCTTAAAATAAGGTTGTTTATGACTTTTTCTACAGCAGTGGAGCAGCTGAGTCTGAGGGTGGAAGGAAATGTCACATGTTAGCCGGAGCCGCACAGCCCGCGCTCTCCCCTGCACCACGCCCGGCCTTGCTGGCCACCATGTTGGCCATGGACTTCCCGGCTGGTCCCCAGTGACTCACTCTTTCCCCAGATCTGCTATAGCTGCCTCACCTCATCATGTAGGTCTCACTCGAATGCTGCCTCCCCGGAAAGGAGGCTAAGGCCGCAGCTCAGAGACACCCCTTCCCCACGATATCCTCCAGTTTTATTCTCTCATTGCATTGAACTCTATCTAGATGTACCATAGCCTTTATCTGAGCTTTTCTTCTGTTTCTATCTCTCCTGCTTAATTGTCATCACCATATCCCCAATGCCTGGCCCATAAGAGATAGCCATTGAATGACTGGCTGACTGATAACAACCCTCTCTTATTGTGACTGTGGATCCCAAGCAGACTCTTCAAAGAAAGTGGAAACTGGGTCCGCCTTGCTCACCACTGCAGCCCAGCTCCTGGCCCAGGTCACACTGGGCAGGCCCTTCACAAAGGCCAAGTGAAAGAGTAAATGGCTAGTGTCACTGTCCCTCCCCATGCTAGTCCGCAGACTGGCCTACACAGGACCCTGTGTTGTTGAAGAAAGATCAAACCAGTGGCTGAGGGCAGGGTGTGCTAATTTTAATGTACTATTCCTAGCTAATTGGAAATGTCTCAGGATTCCCTTCCCCAAAGTTTCAATGAGAAGCTTGTAAACTCTTTCTGTTTTGTGCAGAGGCTGTGGGAAGAGGGTGCCCTTTCCAGAGGCCTCACCCTCCACCCAAATGTTCAGTGCCTTTTCATCCTGTTGTGTAGACTCCGAGTTATCCAGCCATTCATTCGGTAAACGCTTACTGAGAACTCACCATGTGCCAGGTGCTGGGATACAAGGACAAAGGGGACAGCATAGCCTCTGCAGGCGGGGAGAAATACAGTGACCCAGGAGGACTCCCAGCTGTACCTACACCATCTCAAGGGTAAAAAAGTAGCACACGCAAGAACACATAGCTCCTAGTACAATACCCCGGCTGAGGGACTGACCCCGGGCAGTGCTCCCTCAAAACTCACAAGTCAATCCTGAGGCCCCCTGGGATGCCCAGGACAAAACAAGTGGAGTAAAGTAGCCGTTTCCAAACTGGGCCCCCAACACCGGCACCGAGGCCACAGGGACTAAGCATCTGTTTCCTGGGTGCCGGAGCTGATAAGAACAATCTTCAGGTCCCTCAGGCCTGATCCAGTCAAGACCCAAAGCCTGAGCCCTGCTCTGCCTGGGACTGTATTTCCTAACAACCCATTCCTATGGCTCTGAGATGTCATTGCTAGCCCACTTGTACCTCCTTCCCTGCATAACCCGGTACCCACAACCACTCCAGCAGCCTCCTCATAGCCACGCATCCCAAACAGCTCACTTCTGGCCAGCGCTGGGTTGACAACATGATCAGCTGGGAAGCTTGTAGAACACACACATGCACACACTGCAAAACCCCTGATTTGATAGGTGAGAGCAGCTGAAATCTATGTTTTTCACACTCTCCCTGATGGATGCTGATGCCTAGGCAAGTGTGTGAAGTGACCAGCTCCAGGGCTCTCTAAAGCTAAGGGAACCAGCACGAATGACCCAACCCAGAGGCAACCAATCAGAGGGCCTGTACCTGAGAAGCAATTTATGCCCACCAGCGATTCTCATGATTTTAAACCAAGACCTGAGACAATAACGTGCCAGCTAACAGTGAGGTGGAAGCTGTCAGGGTGTAGGGTGGGTTGGGGCCAAGGTGAACTAAGGGCAAGGGGCACTCAAATTACGAGGGAATTGAAAAATACAGGAGAGGTCAGGAATAGTTGGGCGGGGCCTCCATGGGGCAGATAAGCACTTGAGGCAATGAGGTGCCTGAGTGCACTCTTGTTACGGGCCCCACCCTAGTCCTCATGCAGCCTTAGGCTCCACCCCTTTTCTGAGGTTATTTGGATCTCCCTGGTTCTGGATTTCCAAAGGAGCCCCGAAAGCCTCCAGGTGAGCTCTCGGAGTGGCCCTTGACTGTGACTCTGGCCCCTCACTCCAGAAGCAGTCACTCTTAGGGAGAAGAACGTGCCTTTTCTAGCAAAGCTCAGACATCAAGCTGAGAGCTGTCTGTCATCTACCTCGCGAAACACCAGAAGCATCCTACTCTCATCCTGGGGCATCCGCATTTTAAGGAAGAAACAGAAAATAAGACAGATCTGGAACATGGCTGTGGCTCCAAATGGATTAACTCAAATGCTTCCATTTAAATGATGCTAAGCCGGGATGACAAAGTCTGTGCTGGCAGCTCTGGCCTCTTGGCTCCCCACTGGGGTCACCAGCCTTGGAGGTGGGAAAGATGAGGGGCAGCAGGTGCCCCATCAAGTGTGGTGCCTGTGACGGGACAGCCTGTGCTCATCGGAGCTCCCAGCAGTCGGGTCACAAAGTGGGGCTTGCAGCTCTATTTATAGAGGCGGCCGCCAGGAGGATAAAGAAGTGGGGGGAACCAGATGGCAGTATTTTCCAAGCTCACACTGCCTCGGCTTAATTTCATCCCAAGCAAATAAATCATTAAGGAGGCACCGAGTCCTGGAAGATCTGATGAAGAAGGGCTATTAAATGGCACAGGCTTAACTTGAATTATGGAAAGCCGCAGACAAGCAGCCTTATTAGTGTCTGGGCTAGGGCCGTAACTCATGCTAACTACCCCTTTGCCTCAACCAAGGGACAAGACTGGGAGGATCAGCTGGCTTTCTGACCATAGGCAAACAAATGCTGCCGCCTGCCTAGTGGGCCATTTGCTCTCCCAATCATTTAAACATCCTCCTGCAAATTTACTTATTCTATTCATGGCTTTCCCAAGCAGCACCCACTCAAAGTCAGCACCCATTCCAATCATCAGGGGTGAGAAAGCATGCAGCTTGGCGGTACTGTCTTTAAGGGTGTTTAAATGCTGTGGCAGTGGGAACTACAGTTGGCAGCTTCAGTAAACCCTTCTGCTAAACATACTAAAGCTAAGGCTCAGGACCACCCACAAAGCCATGGAGCACTCACTGTGACCCTTGTAGTGTGGGGGTTAGCGGTGTGGGCGCTGGAGTTTGAGGCCTGGTTCAAATCTGTGGATGGCTGCCTCCCAAGCATGTGCCATGAGCAGGCTCCGCGTCACCATCAGCCTCAGTCTCCTCGCGTGTGAAGTGGGAGGACAGTATCTTTTCCTCATCCATGGGGATTAAATGAGCTAATATGCAGAGGGTGCTTACTAGCATTGTACCAGGCCATGGAGGTTTCAATAAGATGATGCACAAGCAGCGCCGAGCATGTCTGGCCTTTTGTAAGCGCTCAATCAATGACTGTTTAACAAAGAGCTGTTTCTATTTGCGGTAATCCCTTCCCAAACAAAGTGGCTCTCATGGGAAATTCATGGATAATAGTGTGGATTTACTTGTGTTGACCTTGCTGGCAACTGTGAGAATTTGGGTTCCAGAACACATAAACTGAGTCATGCGGTGGTTGGGGAAGATGAGAATGAGAAGAGAAGTGGGGCTGGATAGGAAAGGGAGGGGATGCAGAAGGGAATTGTTCTCGCATCAAACAGGCAAGAAGGGCGGTGGTCAGGGCCGGACTAGGCAGCACCGGGCCTTGTTGAAGCCGAGAAAGTGGGCCATTTCCAAAGAGGGTAGCACAGACAAAGCCATGGAGGAGTAAGCAGATTAGCTTGGCTGTAAGATCAGAATGGGTTTAGGCAGAGGATGGTGGGAGGAGGGAACATGTCGGGCAGGTGGGAGCCTTTCCCTATGCCCTGCCCTCAACAGGCAGCATCGTGAGCATCACCCAGGAGCTTGTCAGAAATGTGGAATCTGGGGCCCCAGCCAGCTCTCATAAATCAGAATCTGCATTTAACAAGAGAGCCCAGCTGACTTGAAAACACATTAAGGTTTGAGAAGCACTGCTGACAAGTCTATAAGGTAAGCCCCATTATCATAACCACTTTACAGGTACGAGAAGTTAGGAAACTTATGCCCAGGTCATCCAGGTAGTAAATGGAAGAGATCAGTTAACTCTGGTCTCTGACATGCTGAACACCACCGTTTATGGTCTGAGCTGGGGTAGGGACATGGTCTTGGACATATGAGAGGCACTTGAGAAGTCAAGGAAGTTCATGTGTATGTGTGTGGAGCTGGGAGAACACCGATCTAAATTCTGTCCAAGCTCCAAGGCCACTCCCTAGGAAGCCCTGCAGGCCCCTCTACCCCAACCCATCATTCTTCTCCTAAACTCCAATGTCCTCCATCATCTGTGTTGGGTTTCCTCAAGACAAACTCATCAGCTGCATTGAATTCTCACTCTTCTGTTTGTGGCAAGGTACATTTCAAGGGGGATCGGAGGCCTGGGTTTAAATTAGCAGTCCTCCTCCCAGCTCTCTGGTCCATTCAGCTCACACTTAGAAAATGGGGGTCTTGCACTGGCTACTGGACAGCATCTGTTCCAGCCCCAGTGCCTGGGGCCTGCCTTTACCCTCCTTTCAGGCCCTGAAAAGCGGAGTCCAGCAACCTCTTCCCCCACTTCTCTTTCCTCTAAAGGTTCAGTAGCGGCTAGCCCACAGCCAGGCCTAGCCACAACTGTTTGGAGGCAGATGCTGGCCCTCAGGCCCACGCCTCAGCAGCTCATCCCCACTAAATAGACCTATGGATCTAGCTGGGAGAGTCACTGCCTGTTTGGGCATCCTTGCAAGTCACCACCGGGAGCTACAAGACGCTTCGAACCAGTCATTTAGCTGGGAACCTTTAACACTGCTCTTAGGGAAGGCTAAACACTCCCAGCTCATTTGTGACAACCTCACCGTGGCCTTTGAACCTCAGCTGGCATTTCCGTCATGTATCACAAAGAGAAGAGTCAAAAACTTCCCCAAACCAATGTATTCTCTGATGTGCCGTCCCTCGAATTTCACAATGTGGACCCAAATTTGATAACAATAATTATTTCCACATTTAATAACACTTATGTAATTTTACCCATCTATGAGAGCTAGAAAAGCATTACTGGCAATTTCTAAACCTATCTTTTTCAGTACCTACTAGGTGCCAGGCACTAGCCTTAGTCACTTTCTATGTATTATCCAGGAACCTGATGCCTCATGGCAAAGTAAATTTCTATTGCTATTACAAATGAGAGAACTGAAGCTCAGGGGTGAAGTGATTCGCTTGGGGTCACCGCTAATTAGCAACCAACTCAAGATTGAGTCCAGGGCTAGGAGACCCCTGAGCCCCAGCTCTTCCCTTGACATCACGCTGTGGCCCTCAAGGGAAAGATGGTGGTAGCATATTGTTTCCAGTGTCCTCTCTCCATACTCATTCTGACCGGGGGTTCAAAGCCTCCTTCCTGCGGGCAGGACTTCCTAGATTGAAACTACTCATGACCGTGTTAACTGTGGGGAGTGGGGGGAACCTTCAAATCAGGGCCAAGTGTCTAAGCGAACCCTTTCTTTTTCAGCTAAAAAATCTGTTCCTTTCTGTGGAAACCAGAAGATAGAGCCGAGTTTCTGAAATTTAAGATCCTGAGTTGACTCAATGGGCCCACCTTGCAGCCTCCACTTGACCTAAGTGTGAGGACAGATGTGCTGTACGTGGCACACAATGGGAGGTAGGAATGGGTCATTCAGGGGTCGGTCAGGCTTTCAAGGTGGTAGCAGCTGATAGCCAGGCCCCCTCTACTCAAGCCAGCTGTGACTCAGGTCCTGCTGCAGTGCAGAAAAGAAAAGCTATGCCGGTCGTGGGAGACCAGAACATTAATGTGCATTTAATGAGCAGCTACTATGTACTCTGTTCCAAGGGGTGCTATGGGGATACTAGAGAAAGCAAAGATATAGTCACCACCTCAAAGAACTACCATTTTCAGCAGTAGTACTGCAGCAATAATAGAACAGCAAAACACACTTAGTATAGACCTGCTCTGTGCAAGTAAGGGGTTCAGGGGTGTGACTGTGCTAACATACACTCTGTGTGAGGGCTGACTGGATTACATAGCTCAAAGGATCTTAGCCCAACAGTGTGTTCGAAGCCTCCTTAATAGCAAATGAATACAATTTACTGTATTTTAAACTAGAACTAAATCATTCACAAGCATTCATCCAGTGCCCAAGATGAGCTTGGCACCAGGCATGCTACAATTGGTAATGCAGGATAAGCACAGTAATGTCAAAAGTTCCCTTCCACCAGGCATCTACTGTGAACCACAGGCTGGACCATCCTTCATTTCTGCATCGGTTCTAACACAGCGACTCTGCGATGTACATATAATTATTTCCACTGCATAGATGGGAAAACTAATGTCTGAGGAAGTGAATTAGCCAGGATGGGGCAGAAACAGGATTCAAATCAGGATCAAAAGTTCTCCGAGATCGGACATTGTCTAAATAGCAAAAAATAGGAGATGAAATGATTAAATTATGATACAGCCAAATTATGGAAACCCATGCAGCTGTTAATAAAGAATGAGGCAATTCTATGTTAATTATACTAAATAATCACAAAGATATATCAAGGGGGAAAAGTAGATGCAGACCACTGTTTGCAGTATGATCACATTTTTGTAAAACTTCTCTGACATAAAATTCTGGAAGGGCACATGAGATTCTGCTGGTTGCCAGCAGGGAGAGGAGCTGGGGAGCTTTGGGGTGGGGGTATTTCACTGGATACCCTTTGGTAGCATTTACATTTGCTGCCATGTGCAGTTAACCTTTGAAAAGTAAATGCATGCATATTTTAAAGTCCCTGCTCTGTCCACTTCCCCACGCATGCCTTCTGAATCACCCTCTGTGCACTGAGGAACTTCATATTCACCTACGGAAAGAAGGCTGACCCATGTGAATGGGGCAAAGGGGTGTGGGTGTGGGCGGGAGAACTCAGCACTGAATTGAGGATGCAGGGACAGGGGAACAGAGCCCTGGGATGAAGGCCGAGGGTGAGCTGAAGTCAGGGCAGAATGATAGAGCCGAGGTGAAGGGGGACCAGGCCTGGACCTGGGTGAGGAGGGAAGAGGCGCTGAGTCCAGATGTCAGCAAGGCTGTGAGGATCGCGGCACCTGGGAGACACGTGGAAGTTGAGCAGGAGGGTCACGAGTTCAGCACAGGCTGAGAGGACAGCTCTGGCAAGGGGATGGTGTCCTTGCAGTCATCCTGGCAGAAAACTCTCTCTGGCCTTCATCGATACCAGAAACCTTGGCTGGCCGCCAGTCTCCTCTGCTGAGCCATTGCGCCAATAAATACTTGTTGGCAGATCAATTAAACCATCTAGGAACTCCGTCTGCAAATACAATTTCTCCAGCTCGATGTGGGCAGACAAGCCCTCTCTGACAGGATCGAGATCCTGTGGTTCTCACTCTCCACTCCCCCAGAAGGTGAGCGCGGGGCGCCGACACCTGCTCTGTGGAGTCAGGCCCTGCTGGGTGGGCAGTGGAGGCAGAGCTGGCCCAGGCAGCAGGGGGCAGGCAGGGCACAGGGGCAGTTATGATCTGGGTTTAACACAGCTCTGCTACTTGCCAGTTGCGTGGGCAAATTCTCCACCTTCCCGAGGTTCAGTTTCCCATCTATAAAATGTGAATAATAACAGTCGCATTGCCTCAAGGTTTGTTGCTTGGACCAAAAAAAAAATAGAGCAAAATAAGTAAAACACCTGGCCCGGGGCGCAGAACATGGGTGGTATCTCTAGAAAGTAGAATTATTATGACCCCCAAATTAAAGCTACTTGGGACTCCAAGCCTACTCGTCTAGGTCTGTGGCTCCTCTTCATTTCCGGGTCTCTCAAAGCACCACTCACCACCCAAGAACTCCAAGACAGGAGAAAAAGTGGGTGTGTCAGCCTTCCTGGCAGCCAGCATGGAGGAGGAGCCAGGAGCCTGAGCCTGGGAGCAATTCCAGAAACCAGCCCAGAGCAGATTCCAAAGGCCTGGCCCACCCCAGGGGCCTAACCTCACAGTGGTTGGGACATTTTCAGTGACATTATCCTGTTAGCAACCAAAGCATGCCTGATTCACAGCCGCTGCTGGGGCTGTCTTTACGCAACTAGGTTTTGGAACACCCTGCGGAGCTCAGTGCTGAGCCAAGAGCTTTGAGGGCTGAGATGAAGTCCGTGGGAGGGGAAAAATGACGGGGACAGCAAACATCTCAGGGCCTCACCCAAACTCACAGCGGAAGGAGAGGGTCCCACGCTGTCCTGCACCTGGCCATAGAGCAGCCTCTCCTGTCCGTTGTCTTCCCTCCTTGCCTGCTGCAAATGTCTCCACAAGAGGCCCACCGTACCAGTCTGCCTCAGCGCGAATCCTGATTTCCCTAGTTAGAAGCTGTGTGACCTTGAGCAACTGACTCAAGCTCTCTGTGCCCCAATTTCTTCATCGTAAATTGAAGATGATAATATAGGTATCCGTTCAATTGTTACAAAGATTAAGTGAGTCAGGATTTGTGACGTGCTTAGAATAAAGCCCAGCACAGATTAAGCACTATGTAAGTATCAGTTTTTAGTGGCGTTATTGCCGTTGTCATTATTTGGGCTCTGGACCCTATCATCTGGAGACAGCTTGCCCACTTGTCTGACCCAGTTCTATGCTTCTCAGCTCACTCAGGTGGTTGACCCCTGGGCATCCCGCAGCTCTTTGCAGTAAACCCGGAGATGCTGAGCGGTTTCACTCCATGGCAGAGGTGAAGAAACACATCTGATAGGAAAATGCACTGCCAGGAGCTCTTGCTCTCAACGAACTCATGCTTCGGGTTAAATGTGGTTAGCCCTTTCTAAGTCTTGCTCTTACAGTCATAAAATTTTAAAAATTGAGAAAATGATATCCATTAACTTATTTCTGTCACATTAGAGGAGAAACCCCTATGAAAGCAATTTTTGTTTTAACCCATAGGTGAACCTCAGGACTTGGCCCAGCTCACCTAGTTAATCGACGCAGTGAGCACTAATTGCTGCGTGTCTGCACCACGCTGGCAAGCTATACCACGCCCATTTTACAAAGGAGAACAAAGAGATTCAGAGAGAGGAGTAATCATTGTCCACGGCCTCCTGGTGAGTGCCGGGGTCTGTGCTGTGCCATGGGCAGACTTCTGGCCCCATGATCATTTGTGGAAGCGACCCCAGAGAGCGGCCCCACCTTCCTGCTCCTGAGCCTGTCTCTAACTGCGGTCTCCCGCATCCTAGTAGGGTCTGCGTTTGGAGACCTGCCATCATTCCACAACCAATGTTGTCAGAAGTCTTCTCAGGTATAGAACCCCATCTTGGGTTACCTTCCCTGCCCAGAGGCTCCCTAGGGTCAAACCTTCCCAGTGCCCAGAAAGCCACTGGTACAAAGGGGTCCCCAACCCCTGGGCCACTAACTGGTACCAGTCTGTCACTTGTTAGGAACCAGGTCACACAGCAGGAGGTGAGTGGCAGGGTGAGCAAATGAAGCTTCATCTGTATTTGCAGCCACTCCTCAGCACTAGCATCACCACCTCAGCTCCACCTCAAATTCAGGCATTAGATTCTCAGAGGAGCACCAGTCCCTGGTGCCGAAAAGGTTGGGACCGCTGCACTGGTGGGCTGCAGCACAAGTCACCAGGTACAGGCATCACACAGTCCCTTCCCAACCAGCCATCGTCAGACTGCACTGCAGCTTATCCTGTGGCCCACCCAGTGGTCAGGGCTTGTCTCACCGACCATGGGCCCTTAGAAGCCCAAAAAAGTTGAGCTCCCCATTTCTGCAGTCATAGTCTGCCTGAGATAGAGAACATCACTCCTATCTGGACAATAGGCCAGTGCCATAGCAGACACACCAATCCTGTTGGAATGGGAGATGACACAGGCTTGACATTCTGCCCTCCTTTTGACTCCCAGACAGGCATTCCAGCTCTGGCCAACCTCAAAAATCACTGCCAGTGGGAAGGAGGATGGAACACTCCAAATCTTAGTCTTCTCAAGTTTCTCTGGCCACCTGAAGGATCCAAGAGCTCACAATGCCCCAAACACAACTGTCTTTTCCCACCCAGACCCCCACCTCCAGCAGTGCACCAAGGAGAGGCCACCATGGCTTCATTGCTCTGATCCTATCATGTGTGAGGAGCCACTGCTGCAACCTTGTTAGAGCCTTAGCTTTGTACCTGAAAACCAAGCAACAGATAACACCCAAGTGTGCGTCAACGTCCAAGAGGAGGCCCAACTTGGGACCCCAACATTTGGCTCACGCAGCCCCCACTGGGTTTCAACGTCAGCCTTTAGTCCCAGCTACCATATTAGTGGTGCCACCACACAAGATCTCAGAGTAGCCATGAAAGAGACCTAATACTGTCCCATTTCACAGATGAGTAAAATGAGTCGTGAGATGTTAGAATGACCCACTGAAGACACAGAGTCACGGAGTGTTGGGCATGAAGCTGGAAATGAGGCCCATCAGACACCCGAGCTTTGGCACACCAAGTCTACCCTTCCAGCAAAGTGATCAATTCCGGCCAGTAAACTTTCCGATCTTGTTTAAAAACAGTATTGTTTGTTGGTGTTGGTTTTCTCAGCCCTGGGGTTTGCCTGGCCACCATGTCTCTGAGGGACGCAGACACTCTTCACAGGCACGGGAGGACACTAAACTAGCCTTCTCAGGACACACTTCTCTGCTCCTCGACTGAACCAGTCAATCAGAGAAAGCAGGACGACACCGTGCCATTCAATGGCAATCTCGGTCCGACAATGATGAAAATGAAATATGAGCAAGAATGTCGCCAATTATACCAGCAAGTTGAGCATACCCGCCACTGTCTGTTGGCCTGCCACCCGTGAAAACAGTCAACCCACCCTGTGCGCGAGAGTAAGTGTAAATCCTACGTGAGTAAAGTCTTGTTCTGGATTTCTTTTCCGGGGTGTTACTCTCCGTCCCTCAGCCGAAGGGGAAAGCATGAGAAAAGAGTGGGCTTCAGAGGCTGACAGCCCTGGGTGGAGCCCATTCTGGCTCTCTGGAGCTCCGCCCTTCGGTTGTCTCTTCTCTGGAATGGGGCAATTAAATCTCTCGTTTAAAAGGAAGAAACTGGAATTCTGGCTCTAAGTACCCGCCTCTGTGAGCTTCGTCAGGGGTGCGACAGGACATCTGTTTGGATAAGGAGCATGTGATTCCTCAAGGTCCACTCATCGCCTGGGCTTAGGTGGCCACGTGAGCCTCTGACCACCTTGCTCCTCAAGCGACTCCCTCCTAAACCCAATAACCATTTTTGTTACTATGAGTTTCAAGCTGCCTCACTGGATGGCTATGTATATACTCAATGAGAGGAGGCCTTAGCGTTGTCAGGGGTCGAATCGAGCAGCCTGTGGACTTGTCTAGTGCCTACAACGGTGTCTCGTTGGCCCACATGGCCCACATTGACAGCAGCTGCCAACGTTAAAACTGGGATCGCCTACAAAATCTAGATTTCTGAGTCCTCTTGGAAAAATGAGAAAATTCTACAACTTGCAGCTCTTATTCCCATGAGACAATGATCAGCTAGAGAGGAGTAGTAGCTGCCCTCTTTGACAGTTCACCAGGAAAAAGCTAGAATTTGGGTTCCAGCCCTGAATACAGTAGGTGGTCCATGAACAATGGTTATTATTATTACTTATTCTTTATCAGTAACTCCAGTGCATTCAAGCACAGGGAATGTACCGTCTACTTGCCACTGCCTTTCTGAGGTGAGCATGAGGCTAAGCCCACAGGAGACATCCTATGGCATAACCCCTTACATAGACTGAAAGATTCACAGTTAGTGTCAACAGCTAGCCCTTACTAGGTGCCAGGCACTGTTCTGAGCATGCCACATACATTATTATTTTATGTTATTCCTCACAACGACCCCGACCAAGACTACTCACACTGTACCACTTCTGAAGACTGGGAAACTGAGGCACAGCCCAAGATCACTTAGCCAGCTAAGGGAGTTAAGAATCAAACCCAAGAGTCCACGTTCTAATCACCTTCTCACATGGCAGGACTGTCCCAAGTGCTGATGGAGGGCGGGGTCTCACCTGCATCCTGCCTCCTTCCCTCGCTCAACGTTGCTAGACACAGGCAGACTCTGAAACCCTCTTCGCCCCTGCTCCCCACTCCCAACTATCTGCACTTACGGTCCAGGCCGTTGATGTAGCGCATGGTGACTTCACAGTGGCCCCATACAGCACTCACTACTGGGTACAGCTTCTTGCCCTTGAGACCACGGAATGCCACGCCCAGGTACTGGCCGTCCACAACGAAGCTGAGCGTACCCTCGTCCATGTCCAGCACCACAAGCAGCGAGTCTGGGAGCGCGAAGGCCTCCTCAGGCCCCAAGAATGCCGGGTAGGCTACTCCGGGTCGGTTCTTGCCGTCGTGATAGAGGCGACTGCGGCCCAAGTCCCAGCCCCAGGACTCGGCGTCACTGCCCACTAGCGCTGTGTAGCCCACTGAGTGCAGGGGCGCCCGAGCTGTGGCCACGCCCACTACGGCGTGAGTACCCCGCTGAGCTGGCCAGTGGATCTGCCAGGCATGCAGGCCGCGGGCATGGCCCACCTTGCCGCGAATACCGTCAGTGCTCTGGGCCACCGGGTGCCGGTGGAAGGTGAGCCGGTCATCATCCTTGACGAAGACATTGAGCGAGCGGTCCTCGGGGTTCCACGCGTGCCGTAGCTGCACAGCCAGCCCGGCCTCTGGCATGTCCAGCAGCTGGTCCAGCCGTGCCGGCCGCCCTAGCTCTGCTCCCTGCAGCTCCCGTTTGGCCGGACGCAGCGCCGGCTCTCGAACCTCCACCGACTTGAGGCTCCCGGAGAGCTTCTGGCCCATGCTTCACAGCCTGGAGGGGGCCACAATGCAGGCCACTGCTACCTTGTGGGAGCTGCCACTTCCCGCAGCCAGGGGTGGACCAGGAGCCTAGGAACCAGGCTTCCAGATGGTGCACTTCCACAGCCTCTACTGGGCTGGGGCAGGGGCCCAAGCTCCTGAAAGGAAGCAAAGGGCATGGGTTATAACAGCGGCATTGACAGCCATTTATGTCCATGCTTTGGCTGAGCCCTTTGCATGCATTAATAATAATGATTAATTAATATAATAATATCTGGCACTTAGTACTTGCTGTACGCCAGATACTGTTCTAAATGATTTACTTTTATTAGCACATTTAATCCCTTAATCTTCCCTATAAGACATATACATTATTATACCCACTTTATAGATGAGAAAACTGAAAAGCAGAGAGACAGGGTTAGTAATTAAAGTCCACAGCTAATAAGGGGCTGAGCCGAAATTCAAACCAAGGCCATCTGGCTTCTGAGTCTGTGTTCTGTACTTAGAGCAATCCTAGGCAACTTTATTTTAGAAATATGAACTGAACCCAGAGAAGTTAAGTGACTTGCCCAAGATCACAGAATCTGGAGAAGAACCCAAGTGCATCTGATCCCAGGGGACACAAGGCTGGGTGGACACAGTTTTCCAAGACATAGGGGCTGAAGACACTTAAGGTATGACCCATTGTTTCCCTTCCCTGGCTTCCCCGGGGAGCTTAAAGAGAATCTAAAGAGCAGTCAGGGTTGAGAAGCAAGGCACAGAGTGAGGATCCGGCAAAGTCACCCAGGGACTTGGACACCACCAACACAGCCATCGGAGGCAACTATATGAGGGTGCGACGGGGTCTCCACGGGAAGGTGAGCAAGAAGCAGGGGGGCAAGGGAGCTAGTGTTCAGGCTCTAGAATCAAATAGAACTGCATCCAAACTCCTCTCCCCAGCTCTTAGCTGTGTGTCCACAGGAAGGTCTCTCAGCCTCTCCAAGACTCCAGTTTCCTTATCTGTAAAATGGGGATAAAATGCCTCCCTCCAGGTGAAGTGGGAATCAGAGACAATAATAATGAAAGGCTGGCCTGAGACTGCAGAAAGGTTTTCCTCTCTGGTTCTATTCCCTAGGTATCCCAAATGAACCCCTTCCCATTCACTGGAGGGGCAAGCTTTTTCTTTGGGCATATAAACACCGATAACAACATTAACTCTGCCATCATCCAACAGGAGGAGACCAACCAGAACCGGGGTGCTTGGATGGGCCCTGGGGCAGGCAGTGATGGAGAGCTGAGCCCTGCAGCACATCGGAGTAGAGGCAGGTGCCTTCCCCACCCTGGCCTGAGTGCTGCTGGGCTCAGAACAACTTCCCCCGAGACAGACCAGGAGACTGGCAATTTTCATTCCATGTTGTGTGGCCATGACCTCCCACTCAAACAGTGGCAAACGTCCAACCAAAGCGCAGGTAGAGAGGAAAAGAACCCTACTGCCACACAGCACAGGCAGGAATACCGTGGATTTCTTTTGTAACCCTTCTACTTTATTCTTACCTCCCATTGTCTTTCCTTCCTATGTCAGACCCCAGCTTCAGCTCATGCTAACTCTATCTAGATAGCTCTGGCTAATGTTTAATCTGGAGGAACACCAGAACACATAAGCAGAATAAAGTTACATCTTTTCGTATCCCAAATCACCCAAAATAAAGGAGAAAGAGAACAAGAAATGCAAATTCTATCTTCAGCAAAACTAGAACACATTTAACCCGTACAACTCATCAGGAGAGGCTGCCAAAAACAGTAAAGGGCTGCCAAGAGCAGTGACGATCAAATGGGGTGGGAGAAAGCACCTGCAGAAGACACCTGTGGCTGCAGATAGAGCTGGCAGATTTCCCCTAGCTGGCACTCACTGAAGGGAAAACACTATGATTCCTAATCAAGAACAATGGGAACAGGGTACGTGGTCTGGCAGTGGGAGCTACCTCTGACACCCAGGTCACCCAGGGATATGCACATGGACAAGAGGCAACCATCTGAGGCCTGGACCAAGGGCAGCCTTTAGCTGCAGATCTCTGCTGTCTGGGTAGCAGCTAAAAGAAATCACTGCGAACAAAGTCCCCATGAACCCGAGAGCCATCCTAACACCTCCTGGAACCTCCTCTGCATTCATCCCTGCAAGATGCTGATCTGAGAAGGTTCGCCTCTTTCAAAGAGGCACCAGCATACGATACAGCCAACGATGCTAGAGGAGAAATGAAGGAAGAAAAGAAAAAATATATATATGGCAAATCAAGAAAATTCACCAGAAAAAATAGCTGGCACAAGGCAGATAAAAATAGTGACCAAATTTGTAAACTAATTTTGTAATCAGTTATTTCAGAGGGAGACAACTAGTACAGGTTTAAAAAAAAAAAAGAAGACTAATACATTTTATGCAGTTATAAAGGCTCCAGAAGAACTAATAATAAAATACAAACCTTCCAACTGTCAGAAGAAATACAGCACAAGATAAAACAGACCATGCCATGAAAGGTTTTATTTTAAGAAGTAATTGAAGCAAAAAGACAAAGACAAAATATGACATGAAAAGTAAGACCGAAGTACTAGCTATGTTAATGAATGGCCACAGAAAACTACTAAAAAGAAAAGATTCCAGGACTGGGAAACCAGACAAAACCCCTAACAGTATGCTTCCCGTAAGAGATATCTCCAAAGCAAAGTAACTCGACAATTTTGAAAATGAAAGAAGGGCAAACATATACCTGGTAAGTGCTACTTCAAACTAAACAGGCATTATAACCTTAATATTAGGCAAGTAAAGTTAAATTCAGGGCAAACATTTGAAATGAGACAAGAACACTTTGCAATAATAAAGAATATGATCCACAATCGAAGATCTAACACATCAAATAAGAGCACCAAAATTCAGAGCAAAAGCTGCGGGAAACACAAGGCAGGGCAGGCAGGTGCACAATAAAGGCAAGTGATTTTAATTTACTTCTTTTAGCTCATGACAGATCGATGGACAAAATTAGGTAAATACATAGAAAAAAACCCAAACTTGCATACTAAGAGTTTTCATTGATGTATATTAAAAATATTCCCAATATTAGGCCACAAATAGAACCTTACCCAAAAAGCAGAAATGATACAGAATATGATAACATAGAAAAAAAAAACCTAGAAATTAATCATAAAATATGGATCACAAAACCCTACCACTTGGTGTTTTAAAAACTTCTTTTAAACAACCATATCAAAAAAGAGATCTATATAACAACTGCAGACTATCTAGAAAATAAAATAACAAAAATTATTTCATGTATTAGAACCTATGGGATCCCACTAAAGTGGAGTTCAGAAGAAATCATGACTGTCGTACTTACACTAGTAAATAAAAATGAATGAAAATGCACAAATTAAGCATAATAAAATAGAAAATAATAGACTTAATCAAAAAATATGAGAGCTGGTTCTTTGGGGGAAAAATACCACCAAAACAACAATAATGAAAAAATAATAATTAAAAAAACAATAAAACATATAAACCATAATTCAATCATATATATTGTATTTTCTATTATATTGTTATTATACTATTATCTATTATATATTACTCTGTCATGTTGATAGTATGTACCCTTGATAGATAGAATGTAATGAAATAATACATTATTTCTGTGGTCTTTCTCCCCCAAACCATAACTCCAGTCTAATCATGAGAAAAACATAGAACAAATTTCAACAAAATACCTGACCAGTACTTCTCCAAACTGTCGAGGCCATTAATGACAAGTCTGAGAAACTGTCACAGCCAAGAGGAGCCTAAGGAGACAAAACTACTAAATGTAATGTGGTACCCTGGATGGGATCCTGGAACAGAAAAAGGACATTCGGCAAAAACTAAGGAAATCTGAATGAAATATGGCTTTTAGTTAATAATAATAATCAATATTAGTTCATTAGATGTGATAAATGTACCATACTAATGTAAGACGTTAATAATAGGGGAAAGTGGGTGTGAGCATACAGAACTCTGTACCATCTGCTTAGTTTTTCTATAAGTCTAAAACTATTCTAAAAAATAAAGTCTATTACTTCAAAAACATTCAATCAATTTAAAATTTTTTAAATATAGAAAAAATATACGAAAACTAAAAATCACCTTGTATCTCATTAACAGATTTAAACATTGTTAGCATTTGGATGTATTTCATTTTATTTGTTTTTTTGTCTATAAAATATTAGTGAATTTTCTTTTTTAATTGGTATCATGGGCCTTTATTCACGTTATCTCACCTAAAATTTAATAATTAACATTTTCACATATTACTAAATATACTTTAAATGCATGCTTCAATGACTAAATAAAAAATAAACAAAAAATAAAAGTAATCTAATCTAATCATTTCAAAGAAAGGGCAGAAGACACAAATATGTAAAATAAGAAATAAAAAATGAGAAATAACCAAATGGCATAGCAAAAGACACTCATGCAAGAAATTAGACTTGTTTGTTGTTTTAATATGCAACACAAATAATAAATATGACAAACTACTACAAATGAGTAAGAGAAGACCAACCCAAATACAAAATGAGAAAGGATAGAACAAATAGTTCACACAAAAAGAAAAACAACTTTGCAAAGATGCTCTATCTACTAAATGCATAATAAAAGAAATAAGTCAGAACTGCTAATTTTGGTTTATCATGAAATGCCATTTTGGTGCATCAGATTAGTGAAGATCAAAGAGTTGGATAACACCTTCTTGGAGAAGCAGACAGGCTCATACACTGCAGAACTGAAGGTAAAATGGTGTAACCTCAGTGGATGGCAAATTAGCACTATCTCTCAGTTACAAATGCACATACCCTTATACCTAACAAGTCTACTTCTAGTATTTAATCAGATATGCTCTCAAATGTGCAAAATTATATATGTGTGTATACATATGTATATCTGTAACATGTATCATGTATTTATTACATAACATAATATGTAAAACGTGTATATATGTCGTTATATATGTTGTACATATATAGGTATGCAGCATTGTTTGTCATAGCAAAACATTGGGAAAAACCCAAACCAAAGACAGGACAAAATTTTTTTCTGAGAAGTTCTGCTTTTATTGCACTGAAGATTATAAATGCTAAGACTCAATGACAGTAAATTCGTATAATGGAACACTATGCCATTGTAGAAAATAATGTCCTGATATGGAAGATCTAACGGGTAGATCAGCCAAACAAACAAGGCACGATGTCTAGTAGACTACCGTTACTGCGGAGGGAGAGGGAGGGGAGGAGTAGTAAGAGGGAGGAGGGCGAAAGGAGGGGGGCAGGTATTTAACCCGAAGGGCTTCATCCAGCCCTTGAGCCTCAGATAGGTTAGGAGAAATAAGCAAGATAACAAGCGAGAGGTGCAGGGCACACAGTGGGCATTCGATTACTAGAATCGACACACCCAAATGACCTCTCTGGGAGTTTGAACAGACTGGAAAAGGGCATCTGACTGAGAGACCAGGGCAGTTGGACTCTGCCACTTTCGTAAGTCACTTAAAAGCACCTTATGTTCCTATTCTAATAGACCAAGAAACTGAGGCTCCAAGAGGAAGCAGCCTAATCAAAGCCACGTAGCTGAAAGGAGGCAGGGCCGGTTCCACCCTGAGCAGCCTGAACCTAAAGTCCCCACTGCATCCACTCCCCTGTGCTTTCTCCATCACCAACCTTAAGTATTTATCTGCACTCACTCTGTTCCAGGCAGCATGATGACTGCTTAATAGGAACTACAAGGCATGTGCCCCTTTATTCAAAAGAGGAAACAGGCTCCCAGTGAGAGGTTCCCAGTAAGCGGCCGGGCTGGGATGGACTCCAGGGCCACAGTAGGATAAGCCCATGTACCCCTATCTTCATCCGCACTCTTCAGAACAGAGCCTTTCCACGGCGCTAACTGTAATCAGCTCTGCGTGGCCACACACAATATCTCTAAGAGAAATGTCTATAATCATGCCAACTTTGTTGCTGTTGTTGAAGAGCACCTGTAACATGTCTGACAGAGACAGCCAAGCAGCAGCCCCAGGGAGACCTGAGCTGGGCACTGAGGGCAAGGTGCTCCGCCTCTTGGCTACAGTCTCAGGGCCTCAAGGCCTCTCCTCTGTCAATGGCAGGCAGGGAACCAGAAGGTTGCGCATGGTTGGGGTGTGGCAAGGTGGACATATAACAGTCCCTTCACCACTTTCCCCAAGACAGGGCCCAGAGTGGAGTGCTCATGTCCACTAATGGCCATCTACTAAGGAAAACTAGTGACAGCACAATGTAACAAAAGGGCAGGGTTTGAATTCTGTCTTTTGGATCCTGGGCAAGGACTTAACTTCTCTCTGAGACTCATCTGAGAATTATGCTGCTAACTAAGTGCTAACTTTGCCTGCCTTTGTAAGGATCAGGGTAGACACAGCTGTAAAGTCTGGAGCGGCACCCAGGAGGCACCCAGGGAAGTTAAGTGCTCCTTTAAACTGCGTATGTACTCCCACATTGCCATTTCTCCACCTGTATGTATCCTAAAGAAATAATTGTGGGTGTGCACTCGGATTCAGCCGCAGAAGTGAAGGACAGAGTGGTTCATAGCAGCAAAGGATGGAGATCAATGTAGATACTCAGTGAGAGTGTGAATAGTCTTATTCACTGGATATCCCACTTCCAGCCCAGACCCTGGCCTGCAGTGAAGCCATCAGCCTGCCATTGTCTCCCCTATACCCAGCTAGGACTCACTGCCTCTGCAGTACTCACTCAGAGAAGCTCCATCTCCTATGGTATCCTGCAAATGGTGACAGAACTACCAAATAAATAAAAGCGGGGCTACGCAACTTGATTTTTGTCCCATGGAAACTTCCAGGGCAATAGTCAGGATCAGGATTGAGAAAGAGAATGACCACTGAAGACAGGGCCAAGGCCGGAGCTGGGAGATAGGAAGTTATGAATGCAGTGTCCCAAATCCTAAACTGGTCTCAGGTCAGTCTTCATGTCTTTGTCCAGGTGAGTGGGCCCCGCCCCGGTCCGTCCTTCCTCACCACCCCCAATCCTGCCTGACAGCTCCACTTCCTCCAGGAAGGTTGCCCTCTCCTACCTGGCCTCTAGGTACCTGCCCAGACCTCCATATACCCTGAAGTCAGCCAAGACTTTCTGGTCCAGCTGATCTTTTTTCTACTTGAGAATCTTTCCTTTGATGACAGGAAGCTTTCACCTGGGCTTCCTCGCTCGCTCCACCCACAGACAGGCACAGTGCTTTCAGGACAGGGCAGAGTACATGTAGAGGTAGTCTGCCCATTTGTTAGATGTCACTGTGCACCCTTCCTGCTTCCAGTCCTCATTTATTTGTTCAACAACACTTAATGGATGCCTGCCACGTGCCAGGCTCTGTGCTGCTACGAGCTAGAAACACAGTAGTGGCCATGTCAGGCTCAATCCCTGTCTTTTCTTCCCAGCCAGAGGCAGCGAATGCCTGTCACATTTCCCTTTTTGTCTCCAACGGCACATGACACTGGGCCAGGCACACAGGAGATAGAGTTTAATTTCCTGATAGGAATAACATTGTTTCTCAGCCCAGTAACCAGAGGGCACACTGAGCAATGCCTGAGGGTGCCTCCATCACATTCCCCCTGAACCAAACTCAATGTCTTAGGTCATGCTTGGATAGGGATGCTTAATGACATTATCCACAAGGATTCGCCCCGGGATTTCAATGATGCAAAAACTCAAATTGCCAATTGCCCTTCCCAGGACCCTGGCGGGTGTTGAAATCCTACAGGGAAATAAGGAGACATGAAGTATTGATGTCTCACTGCTTAAGGAGCCTCAGAGGTTTGCAAAATGTGACACTTAGTCTCCAGGGACTCAAGACACAAAATCCCCTTCTCCAAGGCTTGTCTGGCTGGGCTCACCCAGGTTTGCCATGCGACGTGAATGCCCCAGGAATGGTAATGATGGGTGAAATGCCCTCCCCTCAGTGTGGCCTTTGACTTCAGACTTGCTGGAGTAGTGGGTAGAACTTCATTCCTTCTTTTAAGCAGCAGTAATGACGGCTCCCTGAGATCTGAAGCTACAGGAGAGTCTAAGACCTGATCACTTTCTTCTAGGGAGAGCTTAACCAATGGGGTTGGACCCAGTGACAGGTCTGAGTAATGACGAGGATTGTAAAAAGCAGTGCAGTTTGATAGCATTTGAATTCCTTTAACAGACTACACACTGCTTTCAAATATATACTACAGCACTTGTAAAACGAAAAGCTGATTTAATCATACTTCCTGCCTAAGATCCTCCGTCTCTCCATAGCTTTCAGGATCCAATGCAGATTCCTAACCCTAACCCTAACCCTCCCCAAATCCTCCACCATGCTTCCCCGGCCCATTTTCCTCCGTGGACCCCCTCCACTTGCCTCCCCACCAACTTATCTGAATTTCTCTGCAGGCACACGTAGGCCTCCAGGTCCATGTACTGATGTGCTGCTGCTATAGTCCCTGCTCCCTCCCTTCACACCCCTCACATGCGCACATCTGGGTAATTCATTCCCTTGTGTATCAACACCTCTGGGGGCTCCCCACCCCCTCCCCCTGCTCCCAGAGCCCCTGTACCTGTCTCCACCACAGACTTATAACAAGGGCCGTGACATCTTCTTAGTCAGGGGTCCCCAACCTCCGGGCCACGGAAAGGTACCAGTCTGCGGCCTGTTAGAAACCAGGCTGCACAGCCGGAGGTGAGTGGCCAGCAAGCAAAGCTTCATCTGTATTTGCAGATGCACCCCAGCACTAGCAACACCGCCTCAGCTCCACCTCAGATCCTTAGGCACTAGATTCTCATAGGAGCCCTGGTTCCTGGTGCCTAAAAGGTTGGGGACCACTGTTCTCAGCTGTCTCCCTCCCACCAGACAGGGAACAATATGGGTAGGGCTGGGTCTACTCACAGGAGTCTCCAGGACTCTGCATGGTTCTGGCTCAGAGAAAGTGGTGGGTGAATGTCTACGTAATGCACAAGCATGAGCAAACGAATTAAAGCAACCTGCTGCCTTAGAAAGCACTCCACGGAGGCATGAACTGGGAGCGCAGAGCTCCGTAAGCTCAGTCTTCAGTCCTCAGTTTTCATCTCTGTACAGTTTGTACAATTGTACAGAGCAATGATACCCACATAGACCTGGTTTGACTGGGATGTTTTCAAGGTTTTCTTTGTACAGGTATTAAGTAGAGGAACCGTTTTATTAAAAGATGCTCATTGAGAATGAACCTGCCAATGATGGGTGAACTAAAGAATCTCCTAGGTTTTATTCATCGGCGTCCATTAGCTTTTCCCTTCTATACACATGCACGGAGCTCATGCTGCAGTTGGCTGGGCAAGCCCTTTCTTCCCAAGAGCTCACAAAGAGAGCCATCTGTCCAGTTCCAGGTGGAACCGTCTCACGGCTGTCTTCCTGGAGTGTGAATCAATGAGGCTTCCCCGAGCCTCTCTTTCTTGTGGGGTTTCCATGGGAATCCTCCCACGCGTGACTGAGCCAGGAGCCCCTAAGGCAGAAGCTCAGGCTGTCAGCCAGCAAGAGCAGGGGATGAGATGAAGGAGGTTTGCTGGGAGGTGACCAGGCCAGCATCCTCTGCGAGGTCATTTGAAAGAGACACACCTTTCTGGCAGACCTGATCAATGCTGCAGCCGTACCTGTGCCCAGAGGGCTACCTCAGGCACAGCTGGCCTCTGTGAGGTCCAGCATGGCTCAAGCTGGAAAAAGCTGGACACGGGGTTGGGGAGGGTGCTGCATAATGGGACCCTACGAAGAAAACCCTATGAAGACGCTTATGAAAAAAATACAATAATCTTCATGTCTAGCTCCTCATTTATCTCCCAAGCTGAACTCTGCCCAATTGGTATAACTGGTCGTCTGAAAATTCAGGATGCCTGAAAGAAAAGTGAACCTATTTGTGTTTCATACTTGACCTAGCATATCATAATAGGGACCTGCTGGGATTTCTGAAGGTCCCTCTGTTAAGCCCAAAGGTTCCCTGATATTTGAGATCTGGGCTGTGGGAGGGGGGACTAGAGAGGAAGAGGTGATGGTGAGGGAGCAGGGAGACAGGAAGACCCAGAGAGAGAGGAGAGAGGAAGTGCCAGATGGGATGAAGCCACTTGGCCCCAGGAATCTGTGTGACCTGCATATCTAACAGTTTGTGGCTGATAGGTGAGATGTCTTTGTGGCCCAGCTAGCTGTATTAAGACCCACTTTTTCTGGAGAAGGCAAAGCTCCAGGTGCACCCTGAATGACTTTTCGCAGTCAGGTGGATGACTTTGGTGCAGCTCTGGGCCTTTTCTTCTGCCTACGCCAGCACATGAATGTATAGGGCTCACAGCATCTTTCTGCTAGCTCCTGGCTCCAGGGTCCACCTTGCCTGCCTCATGAAATGGAACGCCTCTTGGGTCACATCTTCCGTTTCTGCTCCCTTCTCTCTCCATGTGTCTTCTCTTATGATTGACACTTTCAGCCCTTGCAGATTCTCCCAAACTGGGTCTCCAGACCTGTTTTTCTCCTCAGCACCAGACTCACCCCCGAATAGGGCTCCTTCAAATGACCTTGTAAAGCCAGCTGGCCTCTTTCTACCACAAGCCTCCCTTTGTGGGCACGCCCACCCTCTCCAGATGTCAGACACTGGGGGCCCACTGGCACCTCAGAAGCCATACACCCAGGGAGGAATGTAGCCTCTTCCGTCTCTGACGTACCAGATTCCTCTCTGTATGCTGCCCTATGCCTGCTCCTTCTGCCTCCGTCACTCAATGTCTCCAACTTCCCTTGCCTGGATTACTTCAAGGGTCTCCTAGTCTGTGTCCCTCAACACATTCTCCACACAGCCAAGGGGTAAATCTGACAAAGCCGCCCACTTAACTTCTCTTTCAACTCTCCAGGTGGCTTCTCCATGGACAAGTTGCACCCCTTAGCTTAGCACACAAAAGTCCTCAAGACCTAATCTTGCGTATTTCTCCCATGCGCCTAGTCACTCACCATGGTCTACCACAGGACAGTAACACCAGACTCCCGCAAGCACCACACACCTTGGTGTCCTGGGAGCCTTCCCACCTTCCCTTGTCTAGCTGACATTCTTTTGTCCCTACCCCATCCCTCAGCAGGCCAGGCACCCTCTGTGGCCACCCTCCATCCTCCTGCATCTTCATTCTTGTTGTCAACTCTCTCGTTCTTGTCGATTCCCGTGACTGTCTCCTGCACCACCTGTTGCATTTCTTGCTGGTGAAGCCAGCGCAAAACTAGCCTCAGCCTCTATCCCCTACCAGCACCCAGATGGCACCTGCTGCCTCTGGCTGCGCTTATCAGATTGAAGAAGAAATATACACTCTATACCTCTTGTATAGTTTGTATTTTTAACATTTTTTCATAATTAAAGTACAAATTTTAAATGGGGATTAAGTATTAAACTCAATACGTGAAGCAAAAATCACATGTAATCAACACTGCCTGGAAGGTGCTCCTGAAGGTCCACAAGGTTCAAGATATCTGAGGTGGATTCGCCACCCTCTTTCCCACAGGGTTCAGCACAGACAACGGTTTTCCTACAGCCTTGGAACGGATCCCTATTGCTTAAGATGAGCAACAGCCAATAAACTAGTTGACTTATTTAAGGAGCATGTTTTATTAAAAATGTTGCTGTTTTAATTTTTACTGTGATCTTTTTTTTTTACCAAGACTGATTATGTTCACATAAGTTAAGTGCACAGATTTACATACCTATATTTTTAAAACCCCTACGAGGCAGAGACTTCTGGTAACTTTGCTCCAGGTCCCACCCCCCACTTCTCAGCACCTTGATTTTCCACATGGAGTAGTTTGTTCTAGTGTGGGGGTGGGGTGCTGCTCAAGATGCTTCATTCTTATACCAACAGAGAAAGGACATTTTAAGAGCCTGGCTATATGACAACAGGCCATCCAACTCAGGGAAAATTAGGAGCTTCTGTGTGGTGAACTATACTGGGTTTTCCCAACGGGGTAAGGATCTGCAGAGGCTCAAGCCTTAGCCACTTCCCAGGATAGGAGTGAAGCTCCCCAAGGACAGGCCTGCGTAAATGAGGAGAAAGAGACAGCATTAAAAGCTAGGGGAGGAGGAAAGTAGTCTAGGCAGGGAGAATAGGAAATGAAAAAGTCCTTGGAGGGTTGGAGCAAAACCAAAAGTCCAGGGGTAATGAGAGAGGAAAATGGTGAGGACAGGGTGGAGGGTGCAGTAACCAGACCTGGAGGGCCTGGGGACATCTAGATTTTACTCCATGGCACCCTGGAGGAGGTTCTAAATCAGGAGAGATTTGATCTATTTACGTTTTTAAAAGATGTTTCTCATAAATGGTTAATACTATTTGATCCAATATGAGAAAAATTGTATCTTATTATAGTTTTAACTTGCATTTTTCTTACTGAGCGAAGCAGAGCATCTTGTCATGTGCTTGAGTGTTATTTTGATTACATTCTGTGTGTGTGTGTGAACTGTTTACGGTCTTTGTCCGTGTTTGGTTTTTTTGCTTGCAGACTTGATTAACCTTTTATGCCTTAAAGAGATGAGCCCTTTGTGACAAGAGTGGCAATTTTCTCCCGTTTGTCATATGTCTTTTGGCTGTTTATGGCGATTTCATTTCCCCACAGATTTTCGTTTTATATAATTGAATTCATTAGTCTTTGAAATAAAATAGAAATACAAACTGGAGAGATATTTGAGTGGAATGGCTGGCACGTTGAATTTTGTTTGACGTTTCCCAAAGCTAGCTTAAATTCCTTTTATTGCTACTTTTTGAAGAAGTTAAAAAAACAAAACAAAACAATGAAATCAGTCGGAGGGTATGTCTCAGAGGACTATGCCCTCATGTAAAGCATGTTTATATCATGCTACAGACACTTTGTCTTTCTACTAACTCCATTAATCAGCAGCACTTAAAATAACTGAAGGTTTTGGGGGATAAGCAGGGATTCCCCCATCAGTCTGAGTGACAGAAGCTGCAGGATTTGTTTGGAGGGTAGAGGCGCCAAGATGAGAAAATTGAGCGCACTGATCTCCTCCTCTTCCCCAGGTGCAGGGTGCGGTGACTGGCAGGGAAGAGGGTGGGCAGATCCCGAATTCTCCTGTTAACAGAGTTTCCCAGAGGCTCAGGCATAACATCTCACGTCTTCCTGATTTAGGCTCATCAGATTGCCGGGCGGGGGGGGGGAGGGGAGGGCAGAAGGTGGGTGGGAGGATGGGGCTCAGATTCTTAGAAAGGAGAGAAACTCCTCCTTTCACCACCCAACCTCCCCCGGGAAGAGGATGGGGAAGAGGAGGAAACTGAGCTGGGAGAGATCAGAGTACTTGCCCAAGGTCACACTGCGGGCGGTTGGAGGCGGAATTTGAACTCCAGAGCTAAGAGCCCTCCGCCTCCTCGTCACAGCGGTACAGAAGTGCCCTCGTCTCCCTTTCAGTCTGCAAACAGCCAACGCTTCTGCCATCCCGGAGGCGGGTGCAGCCTCCCCCCACCCCACGCCCCGCTTCTCTCGCCAGCGAGAGGTTCTGGGCTCAGTGTCCCTCCTGGCTCGGGGCCATGGCGAGTCCTGCGCTACCAGAACTGACACATTTGCCGCGCTCCAGGCTCTGGCCTCCTCTCTCCATCCCAGACCACAACCCCTAACTCCTTGCTCGTGACTTGAGGAGCCTGCGACCCCTTCCCCTTCTGAGCATCGCCAAGTTTGTCTCCAAGCAAGGCCATGAATTGGCCCCCAGAGCTGCGCTGGGGTCGGGCGACCAGCCACACTACACCAACGTCAAGAATAAACGATAACAACAGCCACCACTTCACCAGAGCCTACTGCGCGCCAGGAGCCTGACTTCCATGGCCTCGAATCCCCCCCCTCGCCCCCACCCCACGAACAGGATCCTAGAACTTACGTCCCCATTACATACAGAGACGAGGGAGCTGCTGCAGCTCGGGAAAGTTGGATGGCACTCTCGGGCTCATACAGCTGAAATAATGCTAGCTAACATTTGATTGAGTGTTTCCTATGTGTCAGACACAGATCTATGTACCCACAAGCACCACCCCATAGATCCCTTATAAAACCATTATCATTCCCATCCAATGGATGAGGAAACCGAGGTTTGGTAACTTGCTCAAGGTCATCCAGCCAGTGAATAACGGATCTTGGACTCAAATCCAAGCAAGGTAACTGAGGTGAGGGGTGAAAGGGACTGCCGGTTTTTGTGTGTGCTGTCTCTATTTCGCAGAGAAGCAGCTGGCTTCGAACCTGCGGCTCCAGGGGCCGGCCCCAAACGCCCCAAGGCTGCGCGCAAACCAACCAGCTCCGACTGCTATAGCCAGCAGAGAGGAACTCCCCGGGACCAGGACGCGACCCACGCCAGGAGCGCGGGCTGTGGCGAGGGTCGGCCCGCTAGCAGTCCAGCGCCGCCAGATCTCTGCTCCCGGCTCCCGCGCGCCCCAGGGCGCCCCTCGCCAGAAGCTGAAGAATACTCACCATAAAAGAGAGGGCGAGCGCCTGCCTGCCTGCGAGGAATCTCCGGTGCTGGCAGGTCCTTGACTCCCCCGAGAGGCGTCTGCCGCCGCCGCCCACTCAGGGGCGCCCGAGCGACCCTGAAGATGCCGGCTCGCTCCCCGGGGCCAGGGGCGCTTCCTCACCGCTGGTGCCCAGCAGCAGCGCCCCCCTGCCCGGCAGGGTGGCCTGGAGTTGGAGCGTTCTTAGGGAAGTTGGCGTTTGGGCGCTGGAGGTCGGGTGAAAGTGGGGAAGCGTCTTCCTACGCGGATCCCGGGAACGCGCTGAGGCCCGCGCTGCAGCCGCTCCGAAGCTCCGCGCCGGACCCGGAGGGCGGCGAGTCCTGAGCTCAGGGTTCACGGGCCGCGTCTCGGCCGCTAGCCCCTGGCGCGCCCTGCGTCTTCTCCAGCGCCCTAGGTGCAAGGAGCGGTGGCTGGAGCTGGTGCCCGCGCCTGGGCTGCGGTGCGCTCATCACCCTCCCCAGGGGCTGGGCGCCTTTGTGCGCCGGGCTCGCCGGCCGCGGCGGCCAGCACTGGATGCTGCAGCCGCCGCCGCCTCCCCCTCCTTCTCTGCCGCCGCCCGCTCCCCGCCTTCCCGGCCGGCCCGGAGGCTGCAGCTGAAAGCCGATCCGGCTGAGCTCATCCCTGAAGGCCACTAATCCAATAGCCGCGGAAGGCGCGGCCGCCGGGAACGCCCCTTCCCCCACCATCCCGCGCCCCGGCCCGTCCCAGCTCGGGCCGCTGCCGGCGCCGCCACCTTCCAGAGGCCACCAGCTGGCGGGAGAGGGAAGTGGAGCCCGCGCCGGCTCCCTGTGCCGAGTCGGCCTCGCGGTCGCCATTCACCCTCCCGCTCTTCCGCGCACTCCCTCACTCACGCACTCATTCATGCGCGCGGGTCCTCCCCCATTCATTCAAGCGCGCCAAGATCCCCAGGGTGGGTGCCTCTGAAGGGGAGGAGACACCCAGAGTCAATCGCAGCTTTGGAGTCTTTACCCAAAGCATGTGGAAATAGCAGGGCAAGAGGATGGTTTAATATCCTCTTCCTCAGAAACGTGTCCACACTTTCTTTTTTAAAGATCAAGCTCCAACTGATCTCTGAAAGTCGAATTTCATACTGCACTTGCTTCACGGAGCCTTGCCGGCCCTCCCTAGGCTCAGGGAATTGGGTCTCTTTCTCAGCGGGCTGCCAGCGCTGACGGTGGCCCGCAGCTCTGCGAGCTTGAGCAGAGAGATAAGGGAGAGGGCGTGGCCAGAGCGGAGGCCGAGAGGGTGCTTCTAGCGTCTGTGCTTCCTTGGGAAAATCGAAAGTTCCTGTATGGGGCCCCTCGTCTGTGCTCTCAGAGTTGACTTCAGTTCCGTTCCACAGTCGTTTGGTCTGACCTCAGCCCTCTCTGTGCCAAGCACCAAAAAGCCTAGCTGCAGAATTCCCATTTCATCTGGGACACCGACAAATAAAGACAATCCAACCCGGTGAGGGAAATGCTTTGATGGAGGCAGCAGCCCTCCTTTCCCAGACTGGTAAGGGCAATCTAGGAATGCTCCCTAGTGGAGGTGGCTACACGAATTAGCTCCTGGATGCAGAGGGACAGGTAAGTACCTACCGCAGCAAAGAGCCTCTGGTATAACTGGAGTGTGAGCAAAGGTGGGGAAATGAAGCTGGAGGAATAGACAGTGTCTAGGGTCCTGGGGGCAATCTCAAGAGTTAGGCCTTTCCTCAATATCAGTTGGAGAAATCTTTAACCAGGGTAGTGACACTGTCAGTTTGCATTCAAGAAAGGTCTCTCAGCAGCAGAATGAATGGACGGAGGAAACGGAGCTTGGAAGCTACTGAAATAGTCCAAGCAAAAGATGATGCTTCACAAACTAGGGCAGCCACTGTGAGGTAGCAAAAGGGTGTATTGATCAAGTATTTATTGCACTCATTCTACTGTTTGTTTTGTCATTGGATTTGTCTGTCTCCCTCCTAACACTGTGAACCTTCCTTCCCAGAGGCAAGTCTCTGTGTTTTATACATCCCTGGATCCCCTGTACCCAGACAGAACAGATGCTGAGTAAATGTGGTCGAACTGACCTGAGTGGCAGTTCTGACCTCCCTTCACACTTACTATATTTCCAGGGATCTCCACAGCAGTCCTTCCTCACCCTTATCAGGAGCTCCTGGAGCACCTAGTAAGCAAGCTGCTGTGGGGGCAACGGTCATAGTTGAGGAACAAGAAAAGAGAATTTGAGGAAAGAAGATCGGAAGCAAAAGTGAGTTTAAAGAAGGCTTTCAAGCTGATAGTTTCTCCACCTAGACGCAACCCAATCTGGCTGACGGGGTGCATGAGAGGATGCCTGTTGCTTCCCCTCCACTGGCAAACATCATAGCAGCTTCAAAGAAAAAGTAGGAAGGGAGAAATGGCCAAAATTTGAGAAACTACCTCCTCCCTTCCTTGGGGGCTCCAGAGTAGGTTCAGCACATGGCCCCCCCAAATGAGACTATGCCTCAGGCACAAAGGAGTGGCCACACCAGCACCTCAGGTGTTCCTGTAGGCCCCAAAGTACTCCAGCCCATAGATGTCAGGGGAAACAACTTGCCATTTTGGAAGAAGCCAGGATATTCTGGTTATGAAAAAACTTCAGATTGAGATGAGCAGCCTCTAAGATTAGGTTATTAAAAAACTGACTTCTGTTTTAAGCAGATTCTCTCTCTCTCTCTCTCTCTCTCTCTCTCTCTCTCTCTCTCTCTCTCTCTCTCTCTCCTCCTTCTCCCTCTCTTTCCCTTCCTCTCCCTCTCCCTCCTTTTTTCTCCCTTTCTCTCTCCCTTACTCTCTTTTGGGATCACCTCAATTGAGAGAAGCCAGCTGCCAGGTCCTGAAACAGCCTTATGGAGTGGTCCGTGTGGTGGGGTACAGAGGCCTGCCAACAACCATGTGAATGAACTTAGAAGTGGATTTCCCACCCACAGCCAAGCAAGCCTTCATATGAGACTGCAACCCTATCTGACATCTTGACTGTGATTTCATGAGGAACCTTGAATCAGAGATACTCAACCAGGCTGACACAGAAACTATAAGAGAGTAGATGTTTGTTGTTATAAGCCGCTAAACTATGGGGTAATTTGTTGTGCAGCAATAGATAACTAATACAACATGTTCTTAACTGTCCAAGGATATTTCAAAAAATAAACCGTTGAAAAACTAGCCAGTCTCACTCAAAAGAAAGCACAATATTTCATAAGCATAGCCAGGCAGCCTTGGGCTTAAATTTTTAAGTCAGACTCTTTGGGTCTTAGCTTTTTCATTGTAACATGGGAATAAAAGAGCTTCCTGAGTATGGTTATCTCTTGTAGTGAGTTAAATAGTAAGTCCTCAATAAACGTTTTCCTTGTACTTCTCGAAAATATACTAGGATCTGCAGCACTCTTGGAATTCTTGAGCTGAGAAGAAGCCATGCCTGGAGCAGAAGGTTCATTAGAGGCCCATGCAGTCAGGGGTACAGAACTACTATTTATAATACCGAACTCCAAACCCCACTGCTGCTTGCCTTTTCTCTCAATAAGGCTTGGCTTAGAATCCACTTACCAGGTTTTAGATATTGCAACCTTAATCTCCTTCTCTGTCTTTTAAAAGTATCAACCATGTTTAACAGAAGTCAAGGAAAAATTCTCAGTTCTGAGAAATTCTGCAGCTTGCAGCTTGCTCCAAGGATGTGCGTGGTGGTGCGTGAGGTCTGCCTGTCTCTGGCCTCCCTCCCTCGTTCCACTGGAGCCCAGCCTACAGTGTGGTGTTGCCCATAAGGTGTTCATCTCTCTGATCCTGCTTCTTCTAAGGCTCAACACCACCATCCCTTTGTCCAGCGGTTGCAGCGGGCTCCTCACCTCTGTCCTGTCAGGGTTGTCTTCGTAAAGTAAAAGTCGTCCCTGCCACGCCCCTCAGAGGTAACCCGTGGTCCACAGGATGGTTTTCCCATTTCTTAGCTGAAGATCTGGCTCCTGGGCACTAGTCTCACTCCCCGCACCTGTGCTCTGGCTCAAGCCACACTGAGATGCTCCAAGCAACCCAGTGAACTAAGCTCTTTTTCCCTGACACAGGCCTTTGTACACATTGATCTTTCTTCCTGGTACGGACTCCCCAGGTAACTGACTCACCCTTCAGCTCTCTGTCTGTATGCATGCGACCTGCCCCAGGAAGACTCAGCGACACTCTAGGGCCAGTGCGATGCCCTCCTTTGTGTGCCCTCAGACCTGTGTGCTTCCCTCTCCCAGGGGCCCAGTCCCACTGTCGCTATCGCCTCTTTCACTGCCATCCCCCTGCCTCTAAGATGTGAGCATTTCTAGGGCAGAGCTTTTTCACTTCTACAGCCTTTGCCCTCCCACCTACATTTTCATCTTACTAATTTCTCAGAGTACAAAGTTCTACAGTCTTCCCCAGTAGCCCTGGGTGGGTTAGGGGCCTCTCTCTGAGCTCTACAGCACTTTGTTTCCTTCCCTCTGTCATAGCACTTTACAAAGCCTTTGGGAATTGTCAGATTCCAATAGCAGATAGTGACTCTATTAGGGCAGGACTATGTCTGATTCAACCCAGTGCTCTTGGCACAGCATCCAGCCTAGGGGCAGGTACACAGTAGACATCTAATAAATGTTTATGGAATACATGATTGAAGACAGAGCAGAAGAAAAGAAAGACCAAACGTTGGAAGAAAGAAAGGTTGGCTCTACTGGCCTTTCTCCCTCCCACCCTCCCTTTCTTCTTCTTTCTTTCTTTCTTTCTTTCTTTTCTTCTTTCTTTCTTTCTTTCTTTCTTTCTTTCTTTCTTTTTCTTTCTTTCATTTAATGTATTGAATGCTGAGAATTGGATTAATTATAGTCTTTGGTTCATGACACACTGTCATCATTAGCCCATGTATGGTCCTTATTTATTTATATATTTATTCATAATATAACAAACACCCACGACCCCACCATCCACCCCAGAGCACCTACATCTCCCTATGTGCTCCTTTCCTAGCCCATCTTTTTTCCTCTCCTTCACATAAAACCACTGTCCTGATTGTTAAGGTTTATCATTTTCTTGGGTTTTAAATATATATATGTATGTGTGTGTGTATACATATATATATATGTATATGTGTGTGTGTATGCACACACACACACACACTTGAGAAAAGTTAGGCTTATATATGTGCCTAAACATTATTTTATTTAGTTTTACTTGTATTTTAAAGTTTCTTAAAAGATACTATATTGCATTTTCTAAGACTTGCTTTTTTGGAATTAACAAGACTCATCCATGTTGATACATGTAAGTGTAGCCCATTCATTGTCATAGCTTATATAATAGTTCATTATATAAACAAGCACAATGTTAAAAAATTATTTATGACGCTTGTTAAAGACAGTAAGGAAGACTCTATTTAAGGAAGGC
This sequence comes from Eonycteris spelaea, assembly GCA_003508835.1. Lineage (NCBI taxonomy): Eukaryota > Metazoa > Chordata > Mammalia > Chiroptera > Pteropodidae > Eonycteris > Eonycteris spelaea. The sequence goes on from PUFA01000425.1 coordinate 441,422, forward strand.
TACTATAATGGGGCTTTGTAGTAGGGGATGCAGATCAAGAGCCACGTTGAACACAAGGACAAGTGGGGATTTATAGTCAAGTAGCAGGGTTGGGGTCAGTGGTTGGAAAACTGCTAAGAACAAACATCAGGGGTAAGGGAGGATTCTGGCCAAACGGACCTCAGAGGGTGCTTACTAAAAGCAGGCCCTGGGAGGAATGAGGAATTTGATCACATATCGAAGGTGGTCAGATGCCAAAGGGTGGCAGAATTTCACTAACCTGACTGAGCAAGACTCTTGCTCAAACTGCATTCTATAAGGACAGAGGGAAGCCCCAAGTCAGGCCTGGTCAAACAGGAACCTGATTAAATTTGGTCAAAGGAGAGCGTCTTTGTCAGCAATTTAATTTTCCATGCTTCTTTCAAGGGGTGTTCGAATTGATTTTAGTTTGAGGCTATTCTGAACAGCACTGCTATGAACATTCTTGAACAGGTCTCCCAGTGCATCTGTGCTAATGTTTTCTAAAGTCTATTCTTAGGAGTGGAATTGTTGATTCGCTCTCTAGCAGGGGTCAGCTCATCACAAAGAAATATTAAAAACTGTTTCGCTCTTCTACATGATATGTCATCAGGGAAATGCAAATTAAAACAGCAATGAGACACCACCCCACACCTATTAGAATGGCCAAAATCCAGAGCATTGACTGCACCAAATGCTGGCAAGGATGTGGAGCAATAAGAGCTCTCATTCATTGGTGGCGGGTTTGCAAAATGGCACAGCCACTTGAGAAGACATTTTGGCAGTTTCTTACAAAAATAAAATACTCTTTCCATATTATCCAGCAGTCATGCTCCAGCTGAACTAAAAACTGATGTTCACACAAAAATCTGCCCATGGATGTTTATAGCAGCATTATCATTATTCGTGATTGTTAAAAGTTGAAAGCAAACAAGATGTTGTTCAATAGGTGAATAGATAAATTAACTGGTATATCTGGACAATGGAATATTATTTCAGCACTGAAAAGAGATGAGCTATCAAGTCATGAAAAGGCATGGAGGAACCTAAGTACATATTACTAAGAGAAAGATGCTAATCTGAAATAACAATCTGTATTATTCCAACTATGTGACATTCTGGAAAAGGCAAAGCTGTGGAAACAGTAAAAAGATCAGTGGTTGCCAGTGGCTGGGGGCGGAGGGAGAGATGAATAAGAGGAACACAGAAGATTTTTCAGGTAGTGAAACTACTCTGTGTGATACTGTGATGGTGCAGAAATGTCATATACATTTGTCCAAACCAATAGAATATACAGTGCCAAGAGTGACCCCTAAGGTAAACTATAGACTTTGGGTGGTAATGTTGTGTCAGTGTAGGTTCATCAATTGTAAGAAATGCATCACTCTAGTGGGCGATGTGAGATAATAAGGGAGGCTATGTATATGTGGGGTCAAGGGTATATATGAAAAATCTCTATATCTTCTGCTCCATTTCGTTATGTCCCTAAAACTTCTCTAACAAATAAAGCCTATTTAAAAAAAAAAACAAAAAAACAACAACAAAAAAACCCTAACGACTTTCAATCCAGCCACCAAAACTAATTTGTATCATTTACAGACATAAATGATTTGACCCTGGGATCGGCAACACTACTTCCTTAAACTCGTGTGCATACAAATAAATTATTTACATGCTGATTGGACTGAAGTTTCCAGGCCGTTCCATTCCCCATCCTATTGTCCTTTACTTCTTAGATTGTTAGAGCTAGTGGGGCCCAGAGATCTCAGCAGCTCAGGAGGACTCTAGGATACACCTGAGTGAGTCTGTAGTAAGAAAAGATGACAGGTGAAAGTTGGTGACAAAGACACTCAGATTCATTCAGTGAACACTGAACTTAGTGCGGGACAAGATATTAAGGACACACACATATGTACTTGCACGTGCGTGAGCACACACTTGTACACACAAGCACATGAACATGCATACCTACACGCCGAGGCCTAGAGAGTTCTGTGCATAAAATGCCTCGGTTCACTGGGATGAGATGATGGGATAGGAGAGGCAGATCATGGCAGGGTCACATGATCATGTCACAGGATTTTTAGCTTTTTAATTGATTTCTATAATACTCATTTTCCTCTTATATAAAACAGGAGCAATAATGTCTACCACACTGAGTTGTGAGGAGTAAAGGAGACGATGTCTAGATAGGCTCGTTCTTCAAACTGTGATCTTGCACAAGTTACCAAATGTCTGGGAAGCTCAGTTTCCAATCTGTGAAATGGAACTAATAAAGTACCTTTCTCTAGTGGCATTTGTCACTTTTGTACATTGAGCAGATGAACCACCTTCCTAAGTGTGAGGAACTCCCCACCGCATGAAGTTGGGAGAGAAGCAATCAATTCCCTCTGACGAACAAAAAGCCCAATGCTCAGTCAGGGTTCTTAAATATCTTGTAAACCCTCTTCACATTTTGTTTCTAGAAAATCAAATGAACAACCCCCCTTTATTTCCTAGCCTCCCCTGCTGCTGGTTGAGGATGTGACCTGGATTCTGACAAAAAGACACACCAGTTCGATGCAGAAGTGAGCTCCTTGAGGAAATGCCCTCGGCCTAGGCCATCCATGCTGGCTGGTACTTCTGGGGAAATAGAGGCAGCTTTTTTCTGCGATCAGGGGAAGAGTGGCAGCTTCCTGACCTCATTCATGGCAAAAGCTCTCTACCAGGCCAGTTCTGTAGTGTAGTGACAGCTATTTTCCTGAAAACTCAGTCCAGAGCCTAGTTATTTAATCTGTTTTACTAAGTCCCACCTGCATGAAGTAGGTGGAGTGGATCTATTGTTGGCAACTAAGCACCCTCCTTACCTTCCCTTTTCCAGCCTTCCTGACAGCTGGACCAATCAGACCCTCCCTCTTGGGCCTACAGAGCTGGAACCAGGCATTCAAAACAGCAAGGATGGTGAATTTATTCTGATGGGGCAGAGTTAACAACAGCAGCCTCCAAACCTCAGGGACAGCATTGGCAGCTGCCACCCCAGTGTCCAGCCATCAGTGCTAGGAGTGGCATCGGTGTTCTCAACGGGTTGGGTTTGGGGCATGATTCCAGCTATGGTTCTTGCTGCCCTGCATTTGTTGTTGATTTTGTCATTGTTCCTGCCTGTTTGTTTTGTGTTTTGTTTTCTGAATCTGGTTCTCCAGCCTTCTCGGTCATTCTGTGATTTCCCGATTTCCTTTCTTTTTGTTCATACAGTGACTTACATTGATTGAGTTTTCAATATGGAACTATCTTTGTATTTCTGAGATAAGTCCCACTTGGTCATTCGTTCCATTATCCTTTTAACACCTTGTTGGATTCCATGTGCATCTATGCTCATGAGGGATATTGGTCTTTACTTTTCTTGTATATTTTTGCCTGAGTTTAGCATCAAAATAATACTGGTCTTTAACAATGAGTTAAGAAGTGTTCCCTTTTCTTTTATTCTCTGGATGAGTTTGCGCAGAACTACTATTATTTCCTCCTTAAATATTTCACAGAGTTCACCAGTGAAGTAATTTGGCCCTGGAATTTTCTTTGTGGGGAGGTTTTTAAATAGAAATTCAATTTCTTTAATAGATATAGAGCTATTCTGGTTATCTGTTTGTTTCTTAGCGAGTAATGGCTAATCTTTTAAGAAATTTATCCATTTCATCTAATTATTGAATATATTAGCATTAGGTTGTCCATAATATTTCCTTTTTATCTTTTTAATGCATGTGAAATCTATAGTGATGTCACCTCTCTTATTTCTCATGTTGCTAATTTGGATTTCCTCTCTCTCTCTCTCTCTCTCTCTCTCTCTCTCTCTCTCTCTCTCTCTCTCTCTCTCTCATGTCCCTATTCAATCTGGTTAGCAGTTTATCAATTTTATTGGTCTCAAAGAATCAGCTTTAGGTTTAATTTATTTCCTCTAGCTTTTTGGTTTCTATTTCATTGATTTTTGCTCTGATCTTTACTATTTCTTTTCTTCTGCTTACTTTGGCATCTATTGCTCTTTTTTCCCCTAGTTTTTTAAGATGGAAGCTGAGATCATTGATTTAAGAGCATTTTTTTCTTGTCTAATATAGGCGTTTAGTGCTATAAATTTCTTTCTAAGGACTGTTTTACCTACATCTCACAAATTTTGCTATGTTGCTTTTCATTTTTATTCCCTTCAGAACCCTTGGTAACTTAAAATTCTTCTTTGACTCATAGGTTACTTAGAATTGTGTTATTGTTTCCAAACGTTTGGGGATTTTCCAGACATCATTTTAGTGTTGATTTCTAATTTAATTCTATTTTGGTCAGAGAGCATTCTTTGTATGACTCGAAGTTTTAAATTTACTTTATGGCTCAGAATATAGTTGATCTTTGTAAATGCTTTAGGTGCACTTGAAAAGAAGGTGTATTCTACTGTTGTTGGGTGGAGTGTTCTGGAAATCGAGTGAGATCAAGTTGATGTGTAATTCAAGCCTGCTGTAGTCTTATTGATTTTCTGTATACCTGTTCTGTCAATTACTTAGGGAAGGATGTCGAAATCTAAGACTATTCTTGTGGATTTGTCTACTTCTTGCTAGTCTATCAGTTTTTGTTTCACATGTTTTAGGTACATACGCCTTTGAGTTGTTATGCTCCTTTATGTAATGATCTTCTTCGTAGCTGCTAATACTGCTCTCTGGAATTTATTTTGTTTGATATTGTTATATCTACTCTAGCTTTATTTTCAAATGTGTTAGTATAGTATATCTTTCCCCATTATTTTATTTTTCACCTGTATGTGTCTTTCTATTTATAAAGGGTTTCTGGGTGGCATATAGTTGTGACTTGGTTTTATTACCCGATTGAGGAATCTCTGCCTTTTGATTGGGGTATTTAAGCTATTACATTTAATGTGATTATGGGTATGGTTGGGTTTTAATCTGCCATTTTGGCACTTGTTTTGTATTTGTTCTATTCTTTTTCCCTCCTTTTTTTTTTTTTTTGCCTTTAAAATTTTTTTTTATAAGTCCATTTCATTTCCTTTATTGACTTATTGGCTGTAAGTCATTGCTGTCTTCTTTTAGTGGTTGCTTTAGGGTTTATAGCATATGTCGCTAACGTGTCACAGTCCACCTTCAAGTAGCGTTATACCATTCACAATATCACATAGTATAGGAACGGTATATTTTCCTGTCTCCCCTCTTGGCCTTCGTGTATAGCTATCATACATTTTACTACCATTATACATTTTACATATGTTATAAGCCCTTAATACATTTTTCTTTTGCTCTAAACAGTCAATTATCTTTTAAAGATATTGAAATAATAATTTTAAAGTCATTATATTTACCCATATAGTTCCTATTTCAATACTTTTCATTCCTTTGTAGAGATCCATATTTCCATCTGCTATAATTTCCCTTCTGCCTGAAGGTTTCATTGTAAGATTTCTTATAGTGCAGGTCTGATCATGATGAGTTAGTCATTCAGCTTTTGTATGTTTGAAAAAGTCTTATTTGCCTTCATTTTTGAAAGATATTTTCTCCTGGTAAAGAATTCCAGACTGATGGATTTTTTTTTTTTTTCATTTCAGCACTTTAAAGATGTTGCTTCTTGTCTTTTAGCTTAAATTGTTTCTGACAAAAAAAAAAAAAAAACCCACAGTCATCCCCGCCTTTCTTCCTCCGTATGTAACGTGTTCCCTCCTCCACTAGGTTACTTTGAATATTTTTTCTTTATCAGTGGTTTCAATCGATTTGATTATGATGCGCCTTGGTGTAGTTTTCTTTATGTTTCTTGTGTTTGGGTTTCATTGCGCTTTTGAGATCTGTGGTTTTACAGTTTCATCATGTTGGGAAATATTTTGCCCATTATTTCTTTCAATACTTTTCCCCCCCCCTCCATTTCCTTTAAGGACTCCAATCACACCTCCGGAGGCCACTGAAGTTGTTCTGCAGCTCAGTGCTATGCCGTTCATTTTTTCATCAGTTTCTCTCTGTGTTTCATTTTTAACAGTTTCTATTTTTATGCCTTCGACTTCACTAATTCTTACTCTGCTATATCTAATCTGTAATTAATCCCAGACAGTGTATTTTCATTTCAGATACTGTAGTTTTTGTCTCTAGAAATTCTACTTGGGCCTTTTTATTTCTCCCATGTCTTCATTTAACATGTCCAGTCTTTCCCCTCGTATCTTGAACATACAGAATGCTGTTCCAATGCTTTTTAAATGTCCTTGTATATAGACATATAGATATATAATAGAATATACAATTCTATTATATATCATTTCTGGGTTAGTTTCAATGAATTGATTTTTGTCCTCACTTTAGGTTGTATGTATCTGCTTCTTTGCATACCTAGTAATTTTTTTCCCCACTGTGGAGCGAGATCCTTCTGAGTATTCTGTGTGATGCTCACTCAGGCTGTGAGAATAGGCACTGTTTCTTGTCCTAGGTGAGCTCCAGGGACTGTTCCCTTTAGCCTTTTTGGTAATTATTTTCCATGCCTTGTGATAGTCTGATGCATGCCCTGATCTTTACTCAGCTGAATCCCCCAGGGAACCCTTTGCAAATGTCCATGATCTTCTTTCTGTGTAGCTAAGTGTAGCTTTCTTTCCAGGATTCTGCCCTGCACATTTTCGTTACCTTGGAATCCCTTCTCTCAGCTCCATATTCCTAAAACAAGGAGGTCATCAGGCTCTGCCTGGCTTCCCCCCTTTTTTTGTGTTGTGGCCTGGAAACTCTCTAGGTAGTAAGCTGGGTAAATTATTTGTTTCCCATCTCTTACAGATCATTGTCCTTCACTGCCTACTGTCTAATATCTTGAGACTATGGTTTTATATTTTTTGTCTTGTGTTTTAGTTTTTTCAGATGGAAGGGCACATTCAGATTTTGTTGTTCCATCTTGGCTGGAAGCAAAAGCCTTGCTTTTACACTTCCTTTTGTACACAGCCAGAGTAACTTTCTGTTGTTTATAATGGAAAACCCTGGCTGAAACACTACCTTACATGACTAATGTGAAGATTCAATGAGAGAACATATGTAGATGCTTAGGACAGTGTCAGCACAGAGCAAGTGTTCATTTAATGTTGATATACTAGTCAGCTTTTGCTGTGGCAACAAAAACCCTCCACATTTCAGTGGCTTACAATAACAAACATTTCTAGCTCATGGGTCTGCTTGTCTCTTGGTCTGCTTAACTCTGTTTGTAATGACTCAGCTGTGCTTGGCTCACCTTGAGCATCGAGCTTTCTCATTCTGGGACCCAGGTTGACAGTCGAAACATCTGAGAACATGAGAGCATGAGGTCAAATAACCCATTTGAATGATTCAATATTTCTGTTCTGATGTGCTGCTTATTGCATTATCTCATATTTCGTTGGCCAAAGCAGATCATATGGTCATCCTGAAAATCCGTAGGACTACTGTACCCCCCAGAGGGTCCTGGCAGAGAAGGGATGTATGATTCTTTTATAAAAGAGGGAGCTGATAATTGGGGGACAATACCACAGTTTACCCCAGCTGGTGATTGTTATTAACATCCTCTTCTGCAAGTAAATTTCCCTGTAGATTTTTGTCCAAAGCAATGTTTTGGGAGTATTGGAATGAACACATCTCTGTCATTAGCATTTTTTTTAAATCCTAAGCATATATCTGTCCTCATTTGGTTTGTTACTGCCCAGTGGACTCCGGTACTATAGGAAGAGGGACAAATCATTTGTAGTGTTTTGGAAGGCTATTGAGACAGGCAGATGGTGACCTGTCTCAATAGCAGTTAGAGGACAAACAGTATTATTGATCTGGGCATCGAGTGGATAACTGAATGACTTTGTGAGGTCTTCAATGTGCCACTTCTATCTTAGCCCAAGTCTTTACTTCTTATCATTTGTGCAGGAAACAAGGGCTTGACGCCAAGACTCCCAAGATGCATCTGAGAAAATCAGCCCATCCTTGGAAGATGTTAGTCACTTCCCTTCCTCATCCAAGAATCTACCCTTCCTACCTCAGCCTGAATGATTTTGCCTTTTGTTAGACTCCAAGAGCCTTTACTTCAGGGCATTTCACTTGGCAATAAATTATAGGCTATCTTGCAATAGATTTTCTGTTACATTAATTAACTACCATGTGGTTCAAACATGAAGGAATTCAGATTTTTGAAGTTCCTCCTCTGTTCTAGGTCCCTTACATGTAGTAGCTATTCTAATCCTCACAATGACCTGATGATGTAGATACTGGTGGTTATGTTTTACAGGTGAGCAATAGAGGTGCAGAGAGGTTAAGTGACTGTTCAAGGTCCCACAGCTAGTGAGTAGTAGAACTGGGATTTGCACCCAGGTCTGTTTGCTTTGTGTTGTGCTTATTTTGGGTCCTTAGTGGGATTTTATGTTCCTGGAAAGCAGAGATTACATTTTATACTTCTTTATATCATCCACGAAATCCAATACAGAGATTGGGCACTGGATAGTTGTTTTAAAACATTTATAAATTTTTCTTTGTAAGAAAGAAGCAGATGACTTAGTGTTCCCTAAGTCCTGAAAGAAATACTGGGTGTGGTGTTGGAAGAAGTATTGTTCCTCTTTGATCTCATTCCTATAGTGGTCTAATCCTCAGAGCTGGCTGATGTTGTATTAGGCGGAGTCTACCATGGGGCTAAGAGGATATATAGACAAATAGGACTTTGTCAGGGCACAGAAGTAAATCCATGGAAGTTGCATAAGGAGAAGGGAACTTATACTTACTCTATGCCTGTGTGCTTCACTTTCCTCATTCATTATCTCATCAAAGGCCCATGATATCTCATAGGGTCAGGATTTCTTACCCCCATTTAAGAGCCCAGCATCATACGCAATAAATAACAGAGCTAAATTTGAATACAGGTCTGGATGACTCCAAAGCCCCCATTGCTGCCTCTCACTCTACTACTCACATGGGTAGTACCCCCTCTGTTGAGAAGCTGCCGGGTCAAACTATCACTGAGGATAGTAGGACTCCAGTGCATGAGGAATTAATAACTCAGAATATACTTCATCCACACAATAGGAAGTTATCCACTCCACGTTACCTGATCTATTGCCACTTGCGACTTTTTTGCCAGCTATTACCTGTGTGGTAGTCAAACATTTCATCTTTTCATTGAATTATCTCATTATGTCTAGCAGGCTCCCACCCTTCCTGCTAGAGCCAAAGTGACTTGTGCGAGGTTCAGAGAGGTTAATAACTTGTCCAAGGTCACATAGCTAGTATTCTCCTGACACTGGAGAATGCACAGTATCCAGGGAGCTGGTACAAACTAGAGTGTGCAAGATTCTAGAAGGGCTCAGTTGATTTCATGGGCAACATGTCCCCAGCAGGCATCCCTGGTTTGGGCCTTACCATCTCTGCCTGGACCTTGGCTTTCCAATCTCTTTTCCCTCACTTCATCCCCTTTTCACAGTGCTCTCCAGATAACATCCAGAGTTACTGTAACAATCACCATTGGGTGCCCACTGAAAAGCCTCCCCCACCCCTTTTACACTAACAAAATGATCGCTTGATTCCAGTGGCAATGTACCCACCTCAGAAGACAAATCCTGACAGGTTTCAGCCATGCCTTACAAATAAAAAAATTAGTCTTGTATTTGACTTAATAGATTCGGTTTTCTGTAACAGTATGAGTATAAGAATTCTAAAACATTTTCCACGTTTTAAGGTTGAAAAAATAAGTGGATATACTAATATTGTTAGGAATCAGCGTTCTTACTGTGGAAGAAAGGAGAAATAGGACAAAGCAAGCAAAACCCTACAGGGTTGCGTTAGAATAGAGATATAAGTATTTTTTTGCCTCAGTGCAGCTGGCAATGAGCACACTCTAGCACCAATTCTTGGTTTTTAAAAAGCATTCTTTGCTGAAAAAACCAAGGATGATTGAAGAAATGGCTGTTTGAAGAACTGGGGCAGGGAATCCCTTGTGGGTATGACCAGATATGTACTAAGTTGTTAATTATTACTGTGTTTTAAAAAATAGAGTGTAGTTTATAATAATCTTTTTTAAAAAAGTTTACTATATGCAAAACTGTAGGTGATAAAAATAATGTTTTTTGTTTTTGGGGCTTTTTTTTTTTGGTTAACTAATTTGCAATAAAAATTATGTTGATGGCCATCCAGATTTTGCTAAAAGAAAAAAAAGAAGAACTGGGGCAGGGAAGTATAAGATGAGTTTTGAATGTTGTACAGAAAGTAAGAAATAATAGCAATATATCAAAAGTACACAGGGGGACACCTGAGCCTTCAAATATATAGTGATGGATTATAATGAATTCAATATAATAAGAATCCATCTGTCCATACAAATAACATATACGTACATAAAGGAGAGCTCTTCCTTATTGGAGAATGCCAACTAATGAATGCAAAAGAAATTACAATATTAGAAAATCACCATTTTGCTTCTATCCTAGTAATAGAGCCAAGCAAGAATCATCAAGGGTAATGTGGGTGAAAGTCTGTGAGGAACAAGCTATTTACGATCTCAACAAATCCCTCCACAAAAATAATTACTAACTAGAAAAAGAAAAATGGAAATTCAACAGGCACCATTTTAACAAAATGATTGAAGTTAACATCACCTGTAATGAGACAAATCAAGACGATGTGCTTCCTAATATGTTGCACTGAGAGGAACACATCATTCTGTGGTGTTCTGACCCAAAGTACATAACTTAAAACTAATAATGAGGAAATATCAGGCAAGACCAAATTGAGGGACATCTTACAAAACAATCATCATGATTTTAACTCCTTAAAATCTCAAAGTTATGTAAGAAGAAGAAAGGACGAGGACACATTCCAGGTTAAAAGAGACTAAGGAGACATGATAACTAATGTAACATATGACCCTGGGTTGGATCCTGGGCCATAAAAAATTTTGCTGTAAATAATATTATTCGGACATTTGGATTATTAATCTAATCTAATCTAATATATTAGATTTTAGTAGTTATCAGTGTTAAAATTACTGCTGTACTGTGGATATGTAAAAGAATTTTTTGTTTTTAGGAAATCTACAAGAAAGTATTTCGGAATAAAGGTGCATGCTGTGTGCAACTTATTCTCAACTAGTTCAGAGAGAAGACTGATAAAGCAAAGTGGCAAAATGTTAATTGGTGAACGGTAGTACAATAAAGATGGCCACAAATATTTTGCTACTCTTCTGATTGGGAAATGAAAATGAATCCTCATCTTTAAATCTGAACTGGCCTTACTGACTTGTTTGATGACTTGAATGTGGGAAAATTGATGCCCCGAGACTTCCAAGGTTACATCTTAAGAAGCTTTGCACCTTTGACCTGGGTCTCTTGGAAAGCTTTCTCTGGGGACCTTGAACTACTATAAGACATTCAGTTCCCTGAGACCACCACACTGAAGAGACCCTATATAAGCTTCTCCTGTCATTTTCAGCCAAGCTCAGCCTTCTAGCCACCCTCACCAAGGTGCCAGACATGTGAAATAAAGCTATTTCGGATTCTCTGTTATCTGTCCATCTACCAGCTGAATACCAATCCATGACTTCTGTCAACACCATGTGGAATGGAAATCACCTAGCTGAGCTCTGCCCAAATTCTTGACACAGAAAATCATAATGTGTAATATATTGGTTGTGGTTTTGAGCCGTTAAGTTTTGGGTAGTTTTTTTAATATACAAAAATAGATAACTAGCAGTACACAATTAATAAAAAGGGCATTCTTCTTAGTGTTCTTATGGCTTTCCTGTAAGGTCGATATTCTTTTTTAATTAAAAGAAAAAGTTGGGGGCCATCAACTAATGACTGAAATTATGGGTGCATATTTCTGCTTAAACCGAAAAGTTCTTTTCCTCAGCAGGAAAGTCACTTAGCAATTCCTTAAATCCACGCCAACCTCTGGGACCCAAGTTGAACTTTTTAACATTGTGAATCAAAGCTATACAGGAGTTTGTCGAACTTTGATCCTCAATGTGGAAACCAGTACGCGTGAAGTGGAAACACACCTATCAAATGACTGGCCTCTGTGCTCCATTGGTATGGGTCCAACTACTTCTTCTCCAGTGGACATCTAAGAGCTACTTCAATTCAACATGTCCTACACCTTGCTCACATTCTCACTAACTTGAGCCCCAACTCACACCAAAACAAACAAACAAACAGACAAACAAACAAGCAAATGGTAAATAACACAGCCGTCCTTTAGTGTTTGCTATACCAGTGAGTGGCTGCTCCATTCCCTGTCATAGCAGAACCAGAAATCCGGGACTCGCCTTTGATGCCTGTCTCTCTCTTAATCTCCATCACCAGTTATATTGGTTTTGCCTCCTGAGAGCTCTCCCATTTGTCTCCTTCAAAGTAAGCTACCATTGCCTCACATTTGTGCTTAACCTTGCCCTTCTGAGAGTGAGTCTCCAGTTCGTCATGAAGCAGCTACATTTAAAACACAAATCAGATCATATCGCTTCTATGCTTAAAACCATTCAAGGCTTCCTTTTGTTCTTAGACTTCCTCAGGAAGCCATAAAGGAAAAATTTTAATTTAACCAGGAAAAATGTATAAAGCTCCCAGAGGCAAAAAAGAATACACATAAATTACTATAAAGCTGGCTGAAAACAAACTGGAGGAAATTGTCACACCATTACATGATTAACAAAGAGCTATATTCCTCATTATAGAAAAAGATTTGACCCCTCCAAAAAATGATCAATATCCAATAGCAAAATTGATTTAGAACACAAAAATTCAGTTCACAATAAAAAGAAAATGACATAAAAATTCACACACAAAAAATGCTCAATTGCTTTCATATTTAAATAAAAATAAAGCTAAGAAATAAGCAAAAAGGTTGCCTACCATATTGGCATAGATTAAAAGTTTTGAGATGCCCAGTGTTAATGAAGATACAAGATATAGGCAATTTCCTACATAGCTTGTACAGTCAAGGCCATTTAAAGACCTTTACAGATCTCAAATACTCTGACTTTTAGAAGCCATGCCCTGTATCATATGAAATATATTTAAAAACATGTATCTTATATTAAGTATAATTTTTGCTGATATTGAAATATTGAAAGGGTTTTTATAATTTTGCTTTTGAAATTACTTAGCTATAAGTAAGTCTTATGATAGGCTATTTAATTTATGATAGGCTATTTCTCAACAGTCATTATGCATACTTGTGAATTCTTACAAAATTAACAAAATATATAACTTCCTAATTGTTTCAAATGTAATCAACTTTTTTATGGATAATAACATTACAAGTAATACATTGCAGAGATATTTAATTAAATATCTATTGATCTCAAATTCACAGGTTCCTTTGCATCAGGAAGCCAATGCTTACTGTTCGGTGCCCACTTGCTTAGGCCCCTAATACTAAGCTATGCCTATAGAACATCTTAATGGTAAAAGGACCCTGGACAAACATCTCTGGAGGACAACTGGGCAACATCTGTCAAAATTAAAAATGTACATCCTTTTTCACCAAGAAATTCCACTGAAGTGAATTTATCCTCCACATATACTTACTCATGTGCCCAAATATGTCTTCAGAAGTGTATTCTTGGCCACATTGTTTGTAACAACAAAAAACAAAAGGAACTTAAAATACCCATCTATAGGGATTGAGTAAATACAAAATGGCACATCTATGCACTGCAGTACTGTGCAGCCCTTGAAAAAAACTGATGTAGAACCGATTGCACTGATGTGGAAAAGCCTTTTCATGCATTGTCAAGTGAAGCAAACGAAGGTAAAAAAACACTGTGTATAGAATCTCATTCTCCTTCTCCCCCATTCTAGATTTTTTTTTTTTAGGAGAAGCTGTAAATTCCTACATATGTGTGTGCATTTGTGAAATAGTTCTGGAAGCATGTATGGGAAAACTTGACAGTGGTTATCTCTAAGGAGTGGGAGAGGGATAGGGGAGGGCACTGCGTTTTCTTTGAACACAATTCATGAGTTATTTTCCTAACAATTTTACAAAGGGCGAAGAGGAGGAGAAAAGGAAAGGGAGGAGAGGAAAAAACAAACTTCTAAACTAAACCACAAAGTTGCACGATCAGGACCCTACCCTCTCAGGCTTTATCTTGTGCTCCTTGCCCTCCCTGCTAATTCTCTCTCACTCACTCACCCACCCATCTGCTCTCAGTTCTTCAAATTTCCAGGCTTCCCTCCCATCTCTGGCTCTTTGCACATGCTGTTCCTTCTGCGTGGAACTACACCCACTGGCACACAGACTTACTTAACTTTTACTTCTCTTCCACTGATTTCTTGCCCCTGGGGGAAACCTTTTCTGACCTCTCAGGCTGGGCCAAGCTCCTGTTATACACTTTCATAGTACCCTATACTTTCAACGCACGGTGCTAATCGCAGTTAAAATTTTATACCTATGGGTTGTTATTTGTGTCTGGCTCCCTTAGTATGTTACTGATAATCATATACCTGACGTCCAGCATCTGGCCTAACACATACTAGTGTGCTCTGTAAATATTTAATGAGTAAATGAATCACGTAGGGAAAAAGCAGGGGACAGTCTCCCATCATGGAAAGGCAAGGCATTTTTTATCCAGCTTGGTCCCTTTCAAGTTCTTCCCACCCAATAGCCTGATAATATGAGCTAATGACTTTGCTTTCATCTCAGAAAATTAATCCGCCAAGGACTTCCCTCAGTACTGTTAGAATACACAAGAATGAACACTTTCTTGTGGAGAAATGGAAGTAGTATCAATAGGCTTCATTTTAGTAATCTAGATTTTTGTTAGAACTTGACAAAATAAAAGTCCATTTTATACTGGATGATTTTTTACCACACATATGTCAAACAGGCTTAAAATAAATTTAAAAAGAGCAACTATAAGGACAAAACAAAGGTAAAAGAAGATTTCCACTGCCAATATGGTTGATGGACATGATCCTCCCAGAGAAAATAATAAACTTTAGATAAATTTAACCCCCCCCCCAAATGACCTGATTACACTGAAGAATGAACAAAGGCAGATTCTGGAAAAGAGTCAACCCTTGGCAAAAATTCAGAGCGAATTACTTAAATTTATGGCTTTTAGCCTTGGGCTAAGCCTAAAACAGCATCACACAAGGCAGCTAAACCTTTGCTAGGAAACCTGTACTTTTGGCCTGAAAAAGTAGAAAACAGAGTTCAGCCACTGAAAATGAAGTGAAGGGGAATCCTGTAAAAGAGTGAACCAGAGAAAGAAAGTCTCAAATTCTGTGCAAAATCTCTACTCAAATCTCTGTGTAACCATTCACCCGTGTATGCCTGGGGCAGGTTGTGAGCAGCCTAGTTAAGAACAAAGAAATGACTGAGATTTGAGGTGCTACCAAGAGAAAAAATTTGCAGTTGGAATCCAACAAAAGCAATTGCCTACTAAGAAAAACAAACAAACATACAAAGCAGAATCTTGAGTCTCTGCAATATAATAGTCACAACACTGGGGATAAAAGTCCAAAATTGCTCGACATATGAAGATCATGAAAATTCGACCTATCATTAAGAAAAAAGACCAACCTTGAGATAACTCAGAGGTTCAAATGAGCATATAAAGATTTTTAAAGCAGCTCTTGTAATTATAATTCTATACCGTAATTCTACACAAACTCTTCCAGAAAATGGACTAGAACGGAACACTTTCCTACTCATTCTGAGTGAGCATCACCCCGATACCAAACTGAAGACATGGCAAAAATAAAACCACAGACCATATGAACAAAGATGCAAACATTCCTTTAAAATTTAGTGAATTAATTAACAGAATATTAAAAATAATTCATCATGACCCTTTATCTCAGGAATGCAATATATATAAGCTCAATGTTAATCAATGTAATTCACAATATCAACAGACTAAAAAGATAACTATGTGATCTCCTTAATAGATGCAAAAAAAAAAAAGCATTTGACAAAATTCAATCCTCATCTATGATAAAAAAAAAAAAAAACTTGCAGCAAACTAGGATTAGAAGGGAATAAAGGAAAACTTCTCAACCTGATAAAGGGTATCTAGTGAAACCTACAGCTAAACTCATACTCATTGGTGAAAGACTGAAAACTTTCCCCTAAGCATAAAAACAAGAATGTTCACTTTCATCACTCCTATCCGACATCATACTGGCAATCCTAGCAAGAGCAATGAGGCAAGAAATAAATAACATTTGAATAAGAAAGAAAGACATGACACTACCTTTATTCATCAACATGATGATCATCAAGGTAAAAAGTTCCCAAGAATCAACAAAAAACCTAGTAAGACTATTAAGTGAGTCTAGTGATATCAGAGGACCAAAAACCAACATACAAAAATCAGTTGTGTTCTCATATACTTTCAATGAACAATTGTAAATTGAAATTTATAAAACAGTGCCATTTAAAAAACATGAAACCTAAAATATATAGATAAATTTTCAAAAGTATGTGTGAGATTTGCATGAGAGAAATCAAATGGGACTTAAATAAATGGACAGATATTTCATATTCATAAACCAGAAAGAAGATTATTATTAAGATGTCAGTCCCCTCTAACTGATGTATAGATTCAATACGATCCCAATCAATATTCCAGGAGGCTTTTCAACGTTGACAAGCTGATTCTAAAATTTACATGGAAAAACAAAAATCTATAATAATTAAACCATTTGAAAAGAAAAAACAAAAAAAGGATTCACCTTACCTAGTTTCAAAACCTTTAAATACAGCCCAGAAATAGGCCCATTCCTATATTACCAATTATTTTTTAACAAAGGTGCTAAGGACATTCAATGGAGAAAACATAGTCTTTTCAAAAAAATAAAACGATCTTAAACTTGTATCACGTACAAAAATTAATTCAAAATGGATCATAGAGTTCGTGTAAAAATCTTCTGACCTTAGATCTAGGCAAAGATTTCTTAGAGAGAACACGAACAACATGAATCTTTTAAGAAAAGTTGGTAAATTAGACTTTTTCAAAATGAAAAGTTTCTGATTTTAAAAGATTGTTAACATGAAACAGACAAAGCACAGCGGGGGGAAATATGTGCAAAGCGCAGCTGATAAGGGATTCGTAACTAGAGTTTATGAAGAACTCCTGCAGCTCAACAATCAGAAAACAAATAAGTCAGTTTAAAAAATGGGCCATCAAATTGTATATGTACGAAAATACGGAATGTCAACAGAAGTATAAATTACCCTATTTTATACTTAAGGGAAAAGAAAGTGGGGTCGCAGCAGTTTTAAGACTTCTTTCCCCTGTCGAAGACGTTGTTTGGGAGTGTGGGCTGCGAAAAGCGCTGAACCCGAGGCTGGATACTGACACCTGGTGACATGTGCACATGTGGATGTGGACATCCAAAGTTCCTGGAAGGTCAAGATGGTAAGATGGCTTCTTTCCGTGGCTGGTTTTCTTTCTTTCTTTTTCTTCTTCTTTCTTTCTCTTTTCTTTCTTTCTTTCTTTCTTTCTTTCTTTCTTTCTTTCTTTCTTTCTTTCTTTCTTTCTTCTTCCTTCCCCTTCCTTCCTTCCTTCCTTCCTTCCTTCCTTCCTTCCTTCCTTCCTTCCCTCCCTCCCTCCCTCCCTCCTCCTCCCTTCTTCCTTCCTTCCTTCCTTCCCTCCCTCCCTCCTCCTCCCTCCCTCCCTCCCTCCCTCCCTCCTTTCTTTCTTTCTCTTCTTTCTTTCTTTCTTTCTCTTTCTTTCTTCTTTCTCTTTCTTTCTTTCTTTCTTTCTTCTTCTTTCTTCCTCTATGAAGACAAATCTGCTTTTATGTGAGTGTTTTTCCTCACACATTCTACTTCGTGATATTCAAACATAAACATATCCCCTCCCCCTCATTTATTTAAAACTATTCTTTGCCTTCTCGGACTTTCCTACTTCGCTTCTTCTATTCCCTCTCCCTGACACCTTACGCATAATCACATACTCTCAGTCCATGAGTCCTCCCCGTGCTTGAGTCTAAGTCAGAAAAAAATCCACAGAAGAAAGGGAAACCCTTGGGCACCGTTGGTGGGAATGTAAGTTGGTGCAGCTACTTACACCAAAAGTTTCTCAAAAAATTTTTAAAAAGAATTGCCATATGACCCAGCATTTTCTCTTCTAGGTATTTATCTGAAGAAATCCAAAACACTAACTCCAAAAGATACATGCACCCATATGTTCACTGCAGCATTATTTACAATATGAATGGAACTTGAGAATATCTGCTAAGTGAAATAAGCCAGACAGAGAAAGATAAACTGTATGTTCCCACTTACATGCGAAATCTAAAAAAAGCTGACCTCACAGAAACAGAGAACAGAATGGTGGGTACCAGGGGCTGGGCGCGTGGGGTAATGAGGAGATGTTAGTCAAAGGGTACAACTCCCAGTTGTAAGATGAATAAATTCTGGGGATCTAATGTTCAGCATGGTGACTATAATTAATAATACTGTATTGTATAATCAATAGTTGCTAAGTGAATAGACATTAATGTTCAAATCACCACACACACACACACACAAGATGATAACTTAGTGAGAGGATAGAGGTGTTAACCAATTTTATTGTGGGAATCATTTCGGAATATATATGTATATGACATCATCACACTGTATACCTTAAACATCCATATGTAATATGTCAATATCTTAATAAAGCTGGATAAGAAAAAAGAAAAATCCACAGTCATTGCAAAAA
Source organism: Eonycteris spelaea (assembly GCA_003508835.1). Taxonomy (NCBI): domain Eukaryota; kingdom Metazoa; phylum Chordata; class Mammalia; order Chiroptera; family Pteropodidae; genus Eonycteris; species Eonycteris spelaea. Next base: position 460,058 of record PUFA01000425.1, read on the forward strand.
AATTCTAGAGAGAACTTCCTTAAAAATGCTACCTAAACACATTGTGTAGCTTGATGCCCAAAAGAGTGGAAGAAGGAGAATAGTTCATAGAAGGCAGAATGACCTTTGTATAAAGTTCTCATAAATCCAGACACACTCGTGCCTCTAGGCCACACAAAACTCAGTACCATTCTGCTGAGGAAACCAAGGCCTGGGGTGGCCATCTTTGTCCTCTGTCCCCCGACAAAACCCCTCTTCAACATCCTCGGCCAGGGCCTCAGCCATGGGCCCATCTGGGCTTGGCTGCGAGGGAGAGAGGCAGCCAGGCGGACACAAAGCAGAGGCCTGACCCTGGCCCCAGAAGCCTTCCCTGCATTGTTCTGCGGGAGGCCCTGGGCAGCCCTGAGGCCGGGGAGGGGAGTAGGTGGGGCTCAGATGGCAGGCGGCACCCTCCAGCCAGACAGATGGTGAACAAAGGGGCACACAAAGGAGGCAGAGGCACCAGAGCAGTCCCCATCGAGGTCCTGACCCGCTGCCTCAAATGCAAGCTGCACATCAGACCATCGTGCACAGCGGGGAAAAGGCCGGCCATGTGTGCTTGCCAGCGTGAGCTGGGACCGACGATTTTCTTCATTTTAATTTCACGGCCAAATTCTAACTCCTGTGTTACTGACAAGGAAACTGGGTCTAAGAAATGCTTATCCAAGGTCACGCACCAGGATTTTAAACAAGCAGCCTGTTTCCAAAGCCTGTATTCTTGGTCTACTTCGCCTTTCTTTCTATATGGTAAATAGTGACCTCTTGGCCTTGAGCACATGATTTCTATCCAAGATCAGAAAGACAAAACACTCAAAGTTCCTCAACCTGTGTTATCAGAACCAGGAAATATCAGAATTCTCAATGGGACAAATGAATCAAGATGCCAAATTGCTTGACTAGAGGTATTCATATCACAAGGAAACATTTTTTGGACGTTTAAAATAATTGCTCTTAAAAAGAGTTTTGGGCCATTCACAGCTGTGCTGCAGCACAACCAATCTGAATAACTGCTGGTTCCATTGAACACATTTTGCAAACATCTAGAGGTGGCCTGACCAATTTGCTGTGTAGCACTCCTCCCCAGGGTTTTGCCAATTCTAAGCTCCCTGGTACTACTGAGGAAGGATGGTGGCATGAGGTGGTTGTTATGCAGAGAAAAGAATAGAGACAGAACCATTAGAGAGAGTGGAGGTAAGAATAGTTACAGTGATCATTACCGAGGGCCAGAATTTTGTAGAACCCATTGACTCCTCAAGTAGGCAGCATCATCTCCATTTACAGATGAGGAAATGGAGGCCAGAGATAGTGAAGTGATAAAGGGATATCGCTTTGTCTTCTCTGTCAAGGATCGAATCTCCGTTCTTCTGCCAACAGCAATGCTATTTTCCCTTGCCCCACTCACAATGTACTGTAGTTCAGGTGAGGCTGCCTGGACCCAGCCCTGACCCTCTCCATATTCAATCCCTAAGACACAGTGTCTGGGTCAGGGGTGTGCAGGTGACCTAAGTTAGCCGAAGAGATTCAGTCCTGGGTCTCCTGCTGGCTTCCTGGGAAAGAAGAGTCTTCTCTCCACTGGAATGGCAGAAAAGGTAGGTGGGTAGCTGGCCCTGAGGAGCGAGGACACCCTGTGGAGTAAGAGCCTTCCTGAGACTGAACCATAGAAAGTAAGACCAGGAGACGAGTGAGACCCAATCCTGGGATCCAGTTCTCAGCCCTGCATTAGAAGTTGAAGACTTTCAGGTCTGTGAGCAAAGCAATTCCCAGCTGTGATTAAACTTATTGGTTTTCTTTTTTCTGCTGATTTCCCGTTACTTTCCTGTATGGATGGTGGGGTGAATCATCTTTTTCAGTCATGATATATTATCATGAGTCACTGGAAGGCCTCAGGGCTAGAGGATGGGCACGTAGGAAGACTATACTTCCCAGCCTCCCTTGTGGTTACTTGGGCATATGACTGAGTTCTAGCCATCTTTTCTCCCAACTAGTCCATCTATTCTCTATTCCCTATTCACCACCACCACCACCCCTTTTTTCTGGATTATTCTAAAGTAAATTCTAGACATCTTACCATTTACCCTCGGATAAGGACTTAAAAAAACATTACCACAATACCATTATCACACCCAACAAAATTAGGATAATTTTAAAAAATTATCTAATACCAATCCATGTTCATGTTTCCCCAATGTCTCAAAATGTCTTTTTGTAGTTGATTTATTCAAATCATAATCCAATTATGTTCCTTTTGCATACGGCTAATCTGGCTTAATATCATTTTTCATCTGTAATAATCACCTCCTTTATTCTTTACCCCACTTTATTTATTTATTGGAGAAACAGTCATTTATCCTGTAAAATTTCCAACATTCTGGCCTTGAGGATAGTATCCTCACAGTGTTTCTTAATATGTTCTACCATCCCTTGTATGTTCTATAAAATGTAGGAAGGTCTAGAGGCATGGTTCGACTCAGTTTCATTTTTCTTTGGCAAAATCCTTCATGTGGCGCTCTGTATTTTTATGGTGTTACACTTGGAGACACATCCCCTGTGGTGCTACTTTTGGTGATGTTAAAATTGACCAGGGGCTCAGGTACCAACTTGATTTATCCATCATAAACACCCTCACCTTTCACCTCATGGTTTTAGTAGCATTGATGATTGCTACTAAATTGCTACTAGATCCATTATTTCAATAGGGGTTATAAATGGTGGTTTTCTAATTCAGTTATCCTTCTTGTTTTTATTGACCATGATTCTTCTATAAACTTTCCCCCATCAACTATTTGATTACTCTGAAATATAGTCCATCTATCCAGAATAAATGTGTATTTCTTTCATTTTATTCACCTGTTTTCAAGATAATACTATCAAACCTAAAGAAAAAAATCTCCTACAATAAGTTTTAAATGAGTATCATTTAAAGGGGATTTAAAGTAGATGATATTTCAATAAATGGTATTCTTTTTGTTACTCAAAGTGCATCTCTGGCCACTGAGGGCCCCTGCAAGTTGGACTCCATGTTCTTTCCACAGGACCCAGTGGTTCTGATAGCTTCCTTGCTTTCTGGCACAAGTTGTCCCAAGCTTATCTCATCCATATCCAGCCCCAGCCCTGGTGTCAGTCATTTCTCCAAGGAGCCCTGGTTCTTTCTGGTGGTAAATGGTGCTGAAAAGAACACGATCCTTTTAAAAGCCCTTTCCCGGTGGAAGTGAAGCAGACAAGCAGCGCCCACAATCACTGGTCAGATCTTTTCTGGTACAGTCAGGGGACACAGATGCTGCAAAGTAGACTCACTATATTCAAGATTTTGGCCTCTGGCTGGCCCTGCCGGAAAGGACCATGGAGAAAAGCCCAGAAAAACCAAGCCCAGCTGTCTTTGCATCCTTCCCACAGAGCAACTGGCCAAGAGCTGACAGGTGTGAGGCGGTGTTTTCCTGGAGACCTGCTTCCTCTGCTCACCAAGCTGATATCTGAAACACAGTGTGCCGGCCTTCCTCCCCACAATGGTGCTATTGCTAAGTGTGTAATTGTGTGTGTACAGAGGAGGAGAGGTAATGTTTCTAAGGGCTTTTGGCAGGGACTTGACAATTTGAAACTCTTATCCACCCTAGGAGCTAAGTACCATTTCTATCACCATTGTACAGAGGAAGAAAACGAGGCTCAAAGTCACCACATAATAAGAGATGGGCTACAGAGTAACCCAGGTCTCTTGGACTTCACAATAATAAAACTCCCTAAGGCTGGAGAAGGAGATACTTCTATAGTATCAAAAACACTAACAGCAGCAGCAACTAAAATTGCTAAATGCCACCCCAATATTCATTCTCCCTTTTTTTTTCTTATTATCAGATTTCTGATTTTATTCTGGAGAAACAATGTGCACAGCTGAAAGACTTCATTTCCCAGCTTCCTTGCAGTTAGGGGCATCAATGAGGTGTAAGTGGAAGATTTGGGATGACTTCTGGGTAAGCTCCAAAAAGGGGAAAGACAGCTGCAGGGTACCCCATTGCCCTCCTTCATTCCTAGCTTACTGCTTACATTGTGGCCAAGATGACTGGAGCTCCTCTGTCATCTTGAATTGTAAAATAGCTTTGAAAATGTAAGACTGGCACTAAGAATAAGGGAAACAGAAAGAAAAAGAAAGGGCTTGGGTCCCTGATGACTGAAGGAATTGCCATTGCCTGGCTGAACTGCCTGTGACCAAGGTTTTCTCCTTGATCAAACTCTAATGAGGCTCCCCTGAACTCTTTTCAACTAGGCCCTGTTTTGAGCTTCCATGTTTATCTCTGCACTGCCCAGTTCTGGCAAGAAACCTGCAAAGTCATTTTCGCCGGAAACCCCATCCACAATATCTGAACACTCTTGATATCAGATCAGCTTCCTCATCCTGCACCATCCTCAAGGCATGCATGGTCAGATTGCCTTGGCCCAACTTTAGCAAGAACCCTATGAGGTCAGTTTAGCCAGAATCCTCCCTTACTCCTGATTCGCTCTTAGTTATTTTCCATCTGCTGCCTCTCATCATGCTCCTTGGCTATAAATTCCTACTTGTCATTGTTGTGTTCAGCATGGAGCCTGATATCTCTCTCCTACTACAAAACCCCATGTTAGTATCATCTTTAACAAGCATCAGAAATATTTTTTTCTCTGACATCTATTTTTGGATTTAATTTATGGGAAAGAGAAACAGATCTCTGCCTTGCTTAGCGTTGATTTGGGTATTTTCTTCAGGGCAGATGAGTCCAATCCAAATAGACAGAACCGACATCAAAGACAGAAGCAGTGCAGAATTCTGGATCTTCAGTGATGCTCTAGTTCAGAGGCTGTCGGCCGCCGAATAAAACTTTCCCTTGTGGGCGCGCTTGAGATCTTGCTCCCAAGCATGTGTCACCAATTTTGGCTCAAATAAACTCTTATAAAAATTTTCTAAAAAAAAAAAAATTTTTTTTCCTTTGGATGATATTTTGCAAGTCCCTTTTTATCATCTTGAAACAAACTTACATGGAGTGTATCCAAATCAATATACTATCATAATTCTAATATAAAGGGGAAATGGAAATAAAGTAATTTGTAAAAATACGTATTTCAGTATAAATACTTGGGCACAATTATACCAGCAGTCACAGTAAAGCAGTGAGATGTCAATACCTACATATAAAATCACTGTGCGTGTGACAGTGTCCAATGTAGGCCAACAGGGGTGTTTTATTACTGACAAACACAAGCGTGATGTTGAGACTTTCTAAAATGGTAAACAAAACTCTCAGTAGAGTTTCACTCATAATGAAACAAAACATAATCTTACCTTGATTTACACAGTAGATGTATTTCTAGAAAACACAATATTAAAACCACATTCAAATACTTCGTATTTATATTTAAAACCAAAAGTTCTAGGATGAGCTCATTATGAACAAGTTTTTCATCGACATGAATTTCTGGTCAGACACTGAGAATTTGTGTGGGATGCAGGACAACTTTGTTGTATGAGACTGTCCCACTCCTTGCGGGACAATGCACTCCACAACTTGAGCATTAAGAGCACAGCTCAAACATCCTAAGCGCCCCCTCGTGTGTGGTACTGTCCTAGCTGAAAATCGCTGGCTCAGCTCTCTGAAGGGCAAACGTCAAACTCCACAGCTCCAGAATGAAAGCAAAGTCGCCAAAATGATAGCAGTATTTTCTACTTCACGAAACTGCTAGATCCCAAGGGCGACTATGGAGGTTGGGTATCATTGTCCCCATTTGCCAGATGAGCAAGCAGAAGTGGGATATTACGACACTAAAAGAGCATCATGCTTTGCACTCTTTAATTACTTATCTCTAAGATATTGTGATGAATGTATCAACACAACTCTGTTCATACACAACCCATAGCAAGCTAGAAGACACTTGCCCACTATTGGGTTGGCTAATTCTTGGATGCGTATTTAATTGAGTCTTGGCTTGCTATAGTAGAGAGGGGATTTGTGGAGTGATGACCTGAATGCGTGGATGAGCAGGAACCCTTTTTCGATTCACAGTCCTAACAGCCAACCCTTGGCTGATCTTCAGCTGCAAAGAGGAAACGTACAGGAGTTCCCAAGTGACGTGAGAGGATTCAATGCGAAATCCCTGAAAATTCATATTTCTTTACACACAAACACACAACACACACACACACACACACACAACACAGACACACACACACACAAAGACCAACTTTTTCATTTCCTAACACCAGCTTGGCTTTGCAGAACTTTGGGCACTGTGAATTACATTACAATTTCTCTCCTTCCTCTGGAGGCATGTGGCGAACACTCAACTTATTGGTATGTCCCTCTCATTGTCTTCATACACATTTTTCATTTTAAAATAAAGAAAAATGTTTTCTTTACCCAATTCTCCCCTTTTCAACACAAGCTTCTGCTTTTTTCTTGCAACGCAAAAACTGGGGCTAGTAAAAGTTTCCCAAAGCGTAGGTAAGCAGATAAAGGGTTTCAATGAAGGTGCAGTCAATTGCTTTCTTCTGGGCAAAAAGAAAATTCCAAAGGAGACTGCCCTTATTGGCCTTCCACTGGTCGTAGAACCTCCCACAAGTATTTATCAAATTTAATGTCCAAAGCAGCCCTGTTGGGGTAGGTGTCATAATTCTCATTTTATAGATGAGACGATTAAGAAGATCACTTGCTCAAGTTCCCAGGGCAGGTGTCAAAGTCAGATTCAGATGCAGACACCTTGCAACAAGACCACATCCAGATCTGTTTGAACTAGGAAACCATGGTGATTCTCTCACACCCTGAGATAACTTCCTATTTGAACAAATGTGCTCTCCTCAGCTGCCATGCACGGGACGGAGTGTTCACTGCTCATTCACAGACATCATTCTTTGTACGGCACAATGAGCTGGACTTCCTGCCTTTGGAGTCTGTCTCGGTCACCGAATCTGAAAGTCCAGGGGTGCAACTGTCACTGCAGCTTCTATCTACAAAGTCCTTCGGAAGGTGGCTCACTCGGCTTCTAGTTCTGCCTCTCTCACAAATGCAACTGAGTACAATTATAGTGGTCTTTCACTATAAACAATGAAGAATTACTGAAGGAAGTTCTAATTCCAGTGAGCTCTGCCAGGATTTCTCGGTAACTCAGTAAACATTTGCTGAATATTAGTAAATGAATAAACAAGAAAACTGATGAATGTATTCTGTGCTTCCGTGGACTGAGAATACATTCTCAATGATGGGGAGCGAGGGAACGGCTGGAACAGGCCTGCTGTAGTCATTGGCTCTTCTCCTCATCCCAACTGCTTTAAAATGAAACCCCCAGGAACAAAAAGGAAATTGCACCTATAAACACGATATTATTTTAAATCCTTGATTTCCTGTACTCCATTGCAAAGTATTTACTCGAATGCCCACTCAAGTCAGCGTGAAATACCACCCCCAAAAGGAGAGCAGCGAGAAGGAGATAAAAAGAGGTCATTTATCACAACGGCAATTAGCATCAAATTGTTTTAAAGATACAATGTCAATATTTTACAAACTCTTCCTCTGTCGGAATAGAGAACCTGGGAGAACCAGCTGCTGTTTTCAACTTCATAATCTCATTCTGGCTAAATTACACCATTAAATCACAAAATTATTAATATGCAGTCCACATTTGTACATATACGACAGTACCAAATAGTATCGTAGAGGACAAGTACCTAACGGTGAATATATTTATTCAAATTACATTTAATTTGCCCTGTGTCATCAAAGAAGATTATAAAACCATTCTTTGTTTCTCTCCATGTTTTAATGTCTGCAATTTATCAGACCCTTAGGCATCTCTCAGATTTTTAAAAAATATTAATGTGACAAGCTTTCAGGAGTCTTCTTCCTATCTGGCTGCTGCTTCCAAGTTCTGAGGGTTCTGGTGACAGCTCCTGGGCTCAGAGGGGAAGAACTCGCTGCAGAACTCAGAACCCAGGAGACAGGGGAGGAGACAAGCCCTATAGCAGCGATAGGCGCCCCCTAGGGCTTCTAAAGTGGTAGGATGCATACAGCTACATATTAAAAAGATAATACACCACAATCAAGTGGGCTTCATCCCGGGGGCACAAGGATGGTTCAACATATGCAAATTGATGAATGTGATACACCATATGCAAATCGATTAATGTGATACACCACATAAAACACATAAACAAATTAAAACATAAGAATCATATGATCATATCAGTATATGCAGAAAAAGCCTTCGACAAGATACAGTATCCATTTATGATCAAGACACTTCACAAAATTGGGATAGAAGGAAAGTACCTTAACATAAAAAAGGCCATATATGAAAACCCTCAGCCAACATTATACTTAATGGTAAAAACTAAAAACCTTCCCTCTAAGATCAGGACCAAGTCAAGACTGTTCACTATTGCCACTCTTATTCAATATAACATTGGAGGTCCTAGCAATCAGACAAGAGAAAGATATAAAAGGCATCCAAATAGGAAACGAAGAAGTCAAACTGTCACTATTTGCGATGACATAATTCTCTATATAGACTAAAGACTCCAAAAGAACATGACTAGAAACAATAAGCAAATATAGTAAAATATCTGGATACAAAATCAATGTTCAAAACTCCATAGCGTTCCTACATTCTAACAACAAAGTGTCAGAAAAAGAAATTGAAAAATAATTCCTTTTGCAATTGCAAAAAAAGAATAAAATACCTAGGAATAAATTTAACGAAACATGTGAAGGACCTATATAATGAAAACTACAAGACCCTATTAAAAGAAATCGAAGAAGATAAAAAGAAATGGAAAGATATTCTGTATTCTTGGATTGGAAGAATCAACATAGTTAAAATGATCATATTACCTAAAGCATTATTCAGATTTAATGCAATCCCATCAAAATCTCATCGCTATTTTTTAAAAAATAGAACAAAAAATCATCAGATTTGTATGGAAGCACACAAGACCCCGAATTGCCAAAGCCATCCTGAGAAAAAAGAATGAGGCTGGAGGCATCACTCTGCCCGACTTCAAAGCAACAGTAATCAAAACAGTACGGCATTGGCAGGAAAACTGACACATGGAACAATGGAACAGAATTGAGAGTCCAGAAGTTTTTATGGGCACATAATTTTCCACAAAAAGCCAAAAACATGCAGTGGAGAAAAGAAAGCCTCTTCAATAAATGGTGCTGGGAAAACAGGAAAGCCACCAGCAAAAGAATGAAACTAGACTGTTGTCTATCACCACATACCAAAATTAACTCAAAACGGATTAAGGACCTGAATATAAGGCCTGAAACAATAAAATGCATAGAAGAAAACATAGGAACTAAACTCAAGGGCTTTGGCCTTAAAGAGGATTTTATAAATTTGAGCTTAAAGCAAGAGAAGTAAAAGCAAAAATAAATGAATGGGGCTCCATCAGACTAAAAGGCTTCTGCTCAGCAAAAGAAATCACCAACAAGGTAAAGAGACAACCATCCGAATGGGAGAATATATTTGCAAGCAACGCCTCCGATAAAAGCCTAATATCCAAAATATACAAAGAACCCATACGACTCAAAAACAACAGAAAACAAATGATCCAATCAATAAATAGGCAGAGGACCTGAACAGACACTTCTCTCTGGGACTGCAACTGGTACAGCCACTATGGAAAATAGTATGAAGTTTCCTTAAAAAACTAAGAATTGATCTACCACACGATCCATCAATCCCTCTACTGGGTATTTACCCAAAAGACTTGAAAACTCATATCTGAAAAGATATTTGCACGCAAGTTCATAGCAGCATTATTCATAATGGCCAGGACATGGAGGCAACTGGAGTGCCCTATGATGGATGACTGGCTAAAGAAGCTGTGGTACATATATGCACGGGAATATTACTCAGCCATAAGAAGAGATGAAATACTGCCATTTGTGACAACATGGATGGAACTTGAGATAATCACGCTAAACGAAATAAGCCAGACAGAAAAAGTTGAAAATCACATGTTATCACTTACATGTGGGATAAAAACCTAAAAGCAACAAATGAGCAGGACAAACAAACAGAGACTCATGGACATGGACTGTAGACTAGTGGTTACCAGAGAACTATAGAGTAGTGGTTACTAGAGGGGTTGAGGAGGAAGGTAGAGGTAGATGGGGTAAAGGGGGTCAAATATAGATGGGTAGGGGAGGGTGAAGTGGGTAAAGGGGATCAAATATATGGTAGCCGAAGAAAACTGGACTTTGGGTGGTGAACACACAATAGAATATACAGATGTCAAATGATAATGTACATCTGAAAATTATTTGATTGTATTAACCAATGTTATCCCAATAAACTTAATTTAAAATTACTAGGAAAAAAAAGGGTAAGACGCCTTATTTCTACATATGTCTTAAGCTAATTCTTTCCTAAAGCCTTTTCGATTAGGATCATGTTAAGATTGACAGAAACATTGAGGTGGATTTTTTTGTAAACTATTTTGCACGTAAATTAAAAATTGAGTTGCATTGGTAATCATTTTGTAGTTATTTCAGTAGAATTATCAGTTCTTTAAACATCGCAACAACACAATTCAGTTCTGTGGTCTTCTTCTTCCAAAGTTTATAACCTCATCTACTTCATGGCTAAAAAAAGACGAACACAAATTACAGGTCATTTTGCAAAAGAATTGGTCTGTACTTTGAAAAATAGTGTCTGAAAGTGAAAAGCCTAGGATTGCTCCAGAGTGAAGGAGACTAAAGAGACACGGCAACTAGGTGCAATGTGTGATTTTGAACTGGGTTTTTTTTCATTATAAAGAACATTACTGAAGCAACCAGCAATATCTGAATATGCACTGTACATGAGAAAATAGTATTGTGTAAATATTACTTTTCCTGAATTTGATAACTGTACTATGGATATATGAGAATGTCCTTTATCTCTGAAATTTAACTGAAAAAAAAAAACTAAAAAAAAATTGGATGAGAACATGTATATAATACACACATTGTATTAATTTCCTATTATTGCTTTAACAAATTACTACAGAGTTAGTGGCTTTAAATTTAAAAAAATTATTATCTTAGTTCTGGAAGTCAGAAGCCTGAAATGGGTTTTACTGGGCTACAATTAAGGTGTCAGCAGGACTAGTCCTTTCTGGAGGATCTAGGAAAGAATGAGGTGCCCTTATATCTTCAAAGCCTAATGGCTGATAGAGTCTTTGTCATGATGTCATCTCTTTGGTTCTGACTCTTCTGCCTGCCTCCCTTTTCCCCATATATAAGGACTCTTGTAATTACATTAGACTCAGGATAGTCTTCTTATCATAAAGTCATCTGATTTGCAACCTTAATTCCCCTTTGCCATATAACATACTGTATTTATAAGCGCCAGGGATTAGCATGTAGACATATCTGGGGGCCATTATTCTGCCTCACACACACACACGCACACACACACACCACGCAAAATGAGAGAGAAAGCAAATGTGTTAAGATGTTAACAATAAGAGTATATGGAAATAGATTGTAATATTCTTGTGACTGTGGGTTTGAAATTTTTTCAAAATAAAGCTTTTTTTTTTTTTTTTAGGCAAGGCAACCCTTGGTTGACCTCAGAGATTGCAAGGACCTTGTCAGCTTACAGTCCCTTATGTTTTTTTATTTTTTATTTTTTTATGCCTACGGCACCTGGTCTTCCTAGGTGGTCTTCTATCCAAATATAACCAGGTCCACCCTGCTTATCTTGTGAAATCAGAAGGGATTGAGCTTATTTAGGGTAGCATGGCTGTAGACTCTTCAAAATAAAGTTTAACTAAAAAAAAACCCCTCCTCACAATGGCACTGGATATTTTAAGCAACACAAATCCACAGTCCCTTATGTAAGTTCAAAAACCTGAAAACTGACTATTTTTTTCATAACTCCTTTGGCTTAAAAGCCCCACCTGAACTGTCACGAGGCTCTTCATAGCCTCTATGCACTCCCTTGCTGTGAGTGTTTATCAATGTCCCTTTACTCCCTCTGCACTGTCTCACGTGGGGTGGTTATCGTGCCGAGCTCTGGGATAGGTCCTAGCCGGTAAAACAGGGAGGCAGGTTCCTGCCCTCCGAGAGCCCAGAGTCCAACTGAGCAAATGCCCAAGCTACCCGCTCTACCATTAGACCAGCAGAACCTAACCCAGGTCAGAGGACGGAGAGACAAGGAGTGGGAGCAGAGATGGTGTTTGGGGGAGGTGATGCATATTAGTAAAAGAGTGAGCAGCTCTGAGGAGAAGATACTCTACATAGGAGAACAGTGTGGGGAAATGCTTGGAGGCTTGCGCACATGGCCTGTTTGAGAAAATCCACTTAATCGGTCTGATGGGATGGATAGTGGAGGCTACAGGGCAGACAAAGCCCGGCCGTGGAAGAAGGCTTCTAAGCGTGAGATTACCACACTAAGGAAACTATTTTGATCCTGAAGTTCCTGAGGAGTCACCATAGGGATTTTTTATTATGGAATACTTAATGAGAAAACACACACTAAAATATATGTGGCAGGCAGCTTTTAAAATGGCCATTAGTGATTCCTGCCTCCTGGTGTTCACACTACTGTGTAATTCTCTCCCCCTGAGCGTGGGCTGGCCCTGTGACTTGCTTCTAATGCATAGAGTATGGCAACAGTAATAGACTGTCACTTCTGAGATTAGCTTATGAAAACTCTTCTGGCTCACCTCTTTTGCTTCCACTCAGTCACTCTGATGAAGCCGGCTGCCGTTTTGTGAACTGCCCTATGGAGAGGTCCATGTGGCAAGGAACTGAGGGTGGCCTTCGGCCGAGAGCTGTCAAGGATCCAAGGCCCTCAGTCCGACACCTCACGAGGAACCGACCTCCTAACCATTACATGAGTGAGCTTGGAAGCAGACCTTTGCAGTCAAGCCTTGAGTTCACTGCACCACCAGCTAACACCTTACAGCCTCGGAGAGAACTGAGGTGGAGGACACAGATCCACAGAAACTTAAATAAGTGATTTGTTGCTTTAAGTTCTTACGAAAATCTTAAAAAATCATCTGACTCACCAGATGAAGAAATAGAGCATATCAGTTCCTTTAAAGCCTCTTGTGTGTCTTTTCTCCATACACCCCCAAGCTCGTTTCTGCTGTCAGAAGTCACAGCCGTTTCCTTGCTTTGATCATTTTAACATATGTATGTTTGCCAAACAAATTTTGTTGTTTTGCAGGTCTTTGAGCTTTATATAAACAGAATCACACTATCTGTATGCTTCTGTGACTTCCTTTTTTAAATTTGAAATCAAGTTCCTGAGATTGAGCCATGTTGATCATGTGATTCATTCGTTTTCACTGATGTGAATTTCACCATTCCCCGTTCCTTGGACGCGTAGAATGTTTTCAGTGCTTTGCTATTGCAACCAGGCTGCTATGAACATTCTTGTGCATGACTCCTGGAACATATGAGCCACGGTTTCTCTGGGGTATACACCCAGGAGTGAAAGTGCCAGCTTATATGGTATAAGCATTTTCAACTTTATAATATAATGCAAATGTTTTCCAATGTGTCATATGATACCACTTTACATTTCCAGCTGGAGTGCATAAGAATTCCTTTGTTCTACATCTATTTGAGATTGCCTGGTTTACTCATTTTTGCCTTTTTGATAATTATACGACATGTCATGATTTTAATTTGCAGTCCCCCAGTTACTACTAAGATAAACATTTTTTTCACGTGCTTATTGTATATTAAGTTTTATTCTCCTGTGAAATGCTTATTTATGACTTTTGTCCAGGTTTTTATTGGGTTGTCTTTAACTGATTGATTCACAGGAGTTCTTTATATATTCTAATACTATACCTTGTCAGTTATATATGTGGCAAATATATTCTAGCTTTGGGGGTTACCTTTTCATTATTTTTAAAGTGTTTTGAAGAAGTTATAAACTTTAATGTAGTCTAATTTATCAGTCATTTCCTGTATGAAGTGTACTTTTTGTGTCTTGCTTTAGAAAAATGTTTTCTCCCACTAGTTTATATAGATTTTTTCCTATATTTTCTTAACATTGCAAAAGTTTGGCCTCTCACATTTAAATCTAATCCATTGGAACTGGTTTCTTTTAGTTTGGTATAAGGTATCCACCAATTGGATATGAATATCTAAGTTCATAATTTTCGTATAGATAATATTGAACCAGCACCACGTTGAATGGTCCAGCCAGTTCTCACCGATTTGCAGTGCTATCTCTGACGCAATCAGGTCTCTGTGTAAGTGTGTCTGTTTCCTGTTTCTGGGCTCTGTCTTCTGTTCCCTTGTTCTGTTTCACATATCCAAAGGAAATGAATTCACCATCTCAAAGAGATATCTGCACACCATGTTCATTGAAGCATTATTCATAATAGCCAAGATATGGAAACTCCCTAAGTGTCTATTGACGAGTGAATGAATAAAGAAGTTGTGGTATATATATTCAATGAAATGTTTCTCAGCCATAGAAAAGAAAGAAGTCCTGGCTTTTGTGACAATATGCTAAGTGAAATAAGTCAGAGAAAGATAAATATTGTATGACCTCACTTATATGTGGAATCCAAACCCCCCCCCGCCCACCCGCAAAACGAAATAGAAATAGCAAGTAGAATAGTAGTTGCTGGATTGCTGGAGCTGGGGAAAATGGGGAGATATTAAGTCAGAAGGTACAACTTCCAGTTATAAAATAAATAAATTCTGGCGACTAAAGCTCCATATGGTGACTATATTTAACAATACTGTATTACACACTTGAAAGTTGCCGAGAGAGTAGATCTTAAGTATTCTAACCCCTGCCCCACCCCCAAAAATGGCAACTGTGTGAGAGGATGGAGGTGCTAACCTTAAGGTGGGAATCATTATGCAATATGTAAGTATCAAATCATCATGTGGTCCACCTTAAATCTACACAATGTTATATGTCAATAGAGCAGGGGGAAAAATAAAATATTTCAGTGATGCTATGGTGAATATACATCTAATAGTTTTATACTCTGAATTATTTCCTCAAATAATGAACTTTGCCCACCTATTTACAGCTTCTCTAAAATAGGTGATATTTATTTTTTACTTTAACCACCACTGTTAGGAAAACAAAACACAAAAAGCCCTCCATATTATTTGGATTCATGCTGAAGTTGGAGAACCACAGCCCCAATGCGACCTTGGAAAGCAAGTGCTGAGAATAGCGGAGACTTCGGCTGAGTCCCTGAAGGACTGTTAGGGAAGAACCAACCTATTCTGGCCAAGATCGTTAAATGAGCAAGCAATGAGTCTGTTAGGTTGAGCCCTTACACATTTATCTCTAAATTACTGTGCCCTTGCCAACGCTAACTTATATGCTTACCTCAGTAATTTTCAGTGTTATCTTTTCCTAATATATGGACTTAAAATTCTAAATTTTCTATAAGGGCTGCTTACGCTACATTCATTAATTTTGACATTTAGATTTTTTATTATCATGTAGTTCAAAATATTTTGTCCATTTGATTGAGCAGGCCATTAGGTTATTTAGAAGTATATATCGAAATTTCTAAACTTATGAAGTTCTTCAATTATCTTCATATTGATTTCCAGTTTAACTGCATCGTGGTCAGAGAACATCCTCTGTATGATTTCAACACTTTGAAATTTGATGAGATTGCTAGATCAATTTTTATACATACTCTGTGTATGCCTGAAAAAGTGTGCACATTCTGCAGATGTTGAATGTATTATTGTTTTCAACGGAACAAGGTTGTTAACTACATTGTTGAAATCTGTATGCTTACTATTTTTATTCTCTTGTTCTGTCAAATTCTGAGAAGTTTGTTAAAACTCCCACTATTGTAGATTTGTCTGTTTCTTATTGTTCTTATTTTGGTTCTATGTAATAAGAAAATTTTATTAGGTAGGTGAAAATTTTAAATTGTTGTGTCTTCAGTGAGACAAATCTTTTATTATCACATGGTGACCAAACTTGAATAATGCTTTCTTGTCTTAAAGTGTGTTTTCTCTGGTAGTAGTATGTTACACTCATTTTCCTTTGTGTAGTATTTTCATGTCTTATCCTTTTTCATTCTTTTACTTTCAATCTTAATATGTCCTATGATTTACCCATGGCTCTCCAGTCTTTAAACTAGAACGTTTAAACACATAATTTAACTACTATTGTTTTTAAAACTATATTATTTCATGCTTTTGCCTCTCTTATAGATTAAACTGATATTTTAAATGAATAATTTCATATTTTCCTTCTACTACTGTGGAAGTGGTATTATTTCTGTTCTTTCATTGGTTATCTTTATTTTACAATGTAGACTTAACAAATTTAAACTGAATCAAAATCTTTTTTCTCCTCCTGGACAACATAAGGTTCCTAGAACATTTTAACTCCATTTATCTTCTCTACTTTCATAAAATTGTAATGTGCTGTATTTTCTATCTTGTTTTGTTTTTGACTAATTATTATTACTCTTTTATATGGTCAATCACCTTTTGCATTTGCCCATCTTACTGTTTTGTTGTTGTTGTTGTTGTTGTTGTTGTACACCATTTTTCCTTGCCTTACATCTGGTATCACATTCCTTCTGCCTAAAGTACATCTTTTAGGATTTCTTTAGTGACCCCCTGCTGATACCAAACTCCCAGTTTTAATTTTTTCTGAAATTTCTTTATTCCAGTTCATCCCTAAAAATTTTTACTCGGTATAAAATCCTAGTTTGGCAGTACATCGAAAAAAATTGTTCTAATATATATAGATGTTTAATTGTCAGGATAGCTGTCATTGCTTTGAAGGTTCTGTCAGAGGAAAATCCTAAAAATTTCTTTGCCTTCAGTAATCTCAATTTCATAAAAGTGTTGCTTAGATATGGGTTCATTTTTATTTATTGTTTTGGATTACGTGGGATTTTGAATCTGTGGAGTAGTGTTCTTCATCAGTTTTAGACATTTCTCAGCCTTTATAGCTTCAGATGATCTCTCTGATCCAATCTCTGCTTCTCTGGGACACCAATCAAACACATACTGGACTTCTTGAGTACCCTCCCTGCAGTTTGCTCTTTCCTCCATGTTTTCTTTTTCCTTTTTGCTGCATTTTGCATTTTTCTGTTCCATCTTCCTGTTAAACAATTCCCTTCAGCTTTGTTCAATTGCACTTTAAATTTTATTTTTCATTTCTAGAAATTATATTTGGTGTTCAAATTCGCTCTACCATTATTTTTAGTATCCCATTCTATTTTGGAGCACGTCTTGTATTTTTTAAAATGTATTAATTTGCATGTCACGGTCTGTATTTGATCACTCCAAATCTGTTTTCTTTGTAGGAGAGTGGGCTGTCTTTGCCTTTGAGGGTTATCACCAGTGATGTGGTTGCCTTCTTTGCTTATTGACTGTGTGTTGCTCATAGTTCTTGAAAAAATTATTGATGTGGTTTCACCATGACCTAGGGTAAGGACTGCTTATTCCACAAATGGGATTTGCTTCTACCAGACACTTGGGATTCTTTATCTGGAACCCCTTTAATCATGACCCAAGTGTCCTCCTCTTCACTCTAGCAACACAAATTTGGGCTTTAATTCTGCTCGAGTTAATACTTGATCTAGTTTCTGGGGCCCCAATAGTCTACTAGACTTAACTTAGGTGGGGCCCAGTCATCTACTTCTGTCTTTCTTGTCCTGAAAAGCTATCCAAAATTATAGCTTGATCAGCAATTGCTCCTAGGTCCTAAGTGGCTTGGAACGATAACTTTCTAGGTTCTTATCACATCTTGGATTTTGGCCTGATCATTCTTCATTACCATTACATCTTGTTAAGATTTTAAAAATATTTTACCTAGCATTTTCATTGTACTTATAAGGAGCATTGGCCCAGAAATGTAGCCTATCATGCAAGTAACAGAAATCAAGGTCTTTGCTTGGTTCTTTGGTCCTATGTTTATAGGCATGTTTTAATCCTACTTAGGATGCATTATTATTTGTGGTACTATGAATTCATATTTATCAACTTTGGGAATTTTGCAAGTGTTTAAAACATTGCCCCTTCTCCATTCTCTTCATTTACTTAATAAAGTATATTAGACATTCTCATTCCAGTCTCCGTATCTCCTATCTTTTGTTTCATACATCCTCTATATCTCTTGGCTGTTCTAGGTAAGCTATTTGAATATAGCTTCAAGTTTAAATCACAATTATATCTAGATCATTTTTGACTTATCCATTGAGTTCTTAATTTGTGTCTATTTTTCACTTTTAATGTTGACCTTGATAATCTGCTTATTCCTTATTGTATGCTCATCTATGTATTTACAGCTATTCTGCATTTTATTTCCAACAACTGGAACATATTAAGTCCTTGATGGTGTAAAGCTATTTCCATGTTTCTCTTACCAATCATAGTGACTGGTCTTTTATGTTTGGCAATTGTCAGATAATTCTATGGGAGTTCCGTAGGCCTACAAACTTTGTAGGGAAAGTTTCCCTACAAAGATTTGATCTTGCTTCTCCTGGTATCCAGAAGTACCCCCAACCTAGAAGCACCCCCAGCACCAGTCCTTACCCTGATCCAGATCCAGTTCTAATTGTTTAGCCCTGGGCTTGGTGGTTGGGAGGGAAGGGGAACCCTTGTGGTCGCCCACCAATAACTCATAAGAAATGTTCTGAGATCTAGTTGAATGGAGGTAAGTTACTCATACCAAAACCAGATAGTCACTTTAAGACCTCCATTTTTATTTAAACACATTAAGCATGACTATTTTATGAACTGTACTTTGCTAATTCTAGCATCTCGTCTTCATGGGTTTCATTCTGTAGCTTTAACTAAAATTTACTCAACTATTTATCTTGATTAAAAATGTTTAAAATGAACAAATCTTAAATGTACACCAGATGAATTTTTGTATTAGGTGCACACCTGTTTAATCACTACCCAGGGCAACATGTGGGACATTTCCAACACTCCAGAATATTCCACAGGCCCCTTGTTGGTCGACTCCTTCCCTACCTCCAGATAAACACTAACTTAACATGTCACCTTGCCTGATTTTGCATGTTCTTGACCCTCATGTAAAATGACCACGTTTAGTGATAAAGCTATGAACATTTGTGGACGTTTTCATTTCTCTTGGGAATCCCCCCTTACCACCAACACCCCTCCCTCAGTAATAATTCTGGGTTACAGGGTGGATAGTTTTAAGCTTTCTTAGAAACTGCTTTCCAAAGTAGCTGTGCCATTTTACATTCTCAACAGCAGGTACGGGAAATCCTAGTTGTTCGTACATTCTTGGTATTGTCTAGTTGTTGCATGGAGTGCACTGTACTGTTTTCTCATTTCTGGTTCAAATTTGTATTACTAATCATGCTAAGTATCCCTTTCATATGCTTTTGTGGTAATTGTTCAGATTTTTGATATTTAATTATATATCATGTCGATATATTGTGGATATTTTCTTCCAGTACATGGCTCCATTTTTTTACTTTTAATAATATCTTTTACATTTTTTTAATGCATTTTTGTGAACTCTAATCCTGGTCTATTCCAAGATTGCAAAAATATTTCCTCTAGGTTTGCAATTTTAATTTTTACTTGTGTATGGTGAGATAATGGTCCATTTTTCTTTATACTGATATCCAGTTGCTCTAGCACTTATTGGGGGTGAGGGAGACAAAAAACAAAACCAAAAGTCAGTATATAATTTAGGAAAAGTATAGGTCAAATAAACAAGGCCACTAAACACTTCAGTAAGTTCATACAATGAAGATCAATCTCATTTGGTAGTTTTGAAATCAAAGTAGCAGTTGAAAATGCGGTTTATCTTGACAATGAAAGACTCAAGGAGGAATTATGAGGAGCTTTGGAAGAGCAGGGACCTAAAATAACAAAAACGAGCCTAGCACTAAATTTTGATGGGTTGGATTTGATGAGCTCCTTTGAATTAGACTAGGTTTAGAATACTGGGTCTACCAACTAGTTTAGAAATCGGAGTCAGTTCCCAGGAGAGAAGAAAAGAAAATGGGTTATTTCTCCTGCTGGACTGCTAGAATGCTTTGATTTTTGCTTCAACCAAGAATGCCCCTCCCCCTATCAGCCTATCAAATGTCTATCATTGTGTCAAAGCCTGGTTATAATACTGTTTTCTCCAGGCAACCTTTGCAGATCTCCCTAGAGGAATCAATCCTATAACACTTCCAGGGAACATAGGGCATCCCTGAGGCTCAGTGGTACTACAGTTGAGAGCGGTTCACCTACCACAAACTGAACCTAATGTTAAATCTAACTTTCTATGATGTCACAATGATGCTTTGGGGAAAAAAGAAAATCCAGTGGTTCTCCAGTTGCCTCAGGATATACACTAAGCTCTATACGGATCAGCTTCGAAGACAGTTGTACTGTTTCAATTCACATCTGTAGCTCTATTTCTCATCACTTCCCCATGTTTTATTGAACCAATCCACACAGTTCCTTTAAATGAAGTTTAAAAAACCATCTCAGCATCATCCCAAGTGTTGATTAAAACCTAGTATAAACATAAGACTGATATTCAGAATACTCAAGTGAAAAAAGCCCAGTTGCGACTAATATCCCTCTTAACTATCACTTCCCTATTCACCCACTCTATAGACTGTTGAGAAGTCACACGAAATCATTGTATAAACATAGCACTCTATGAATTTAAACTGCTAAATCGATTCTAGGCATACTAAGGTAGCCAGCTGGTTTGTGCAATGCAAAAATTAAGCAAATAAAACCACTGAACTACAATTTACTTGCCTGAGTTTTACCAGTTGTATACATGTATACATAAGGCACACACTTGAACCTTAAGAAATCATAAACTCATCAATTCTGTTACAGCTCCTGATATTCAGTAATGAACACACATACACACAATTTAGACTGGAGACATTTGAGCTAATAACAATATCAACCATTACTTTGCCAATGTTACCATTTCAGTCTTTAGTGGAAAGAATACTGTTAGTAGGTTGAATGATTTCGGCTTTATGTTAACTTTGATAAATGGAATATGACAAATTTGTCCTGGTTTCCTCACCCACAAAACTGAGTGATAATTGATGGAAACTACAATTTGGGAAAACTTAACTAAAACAAAATAGACAAAAAGTAAAGTGGTTAGGTACTATTTAACACTTAACATCTATGTTACTGGTATTTCAGTGAAAATATGTAGATTCATTTGGTTATTGTAACAAATTCCCAGCTCTTTACTTTTAATTTTAAAATTCTTAGCTTTCCTAAAGGCCGAGACTAAAACAAAAAAGGTACTTATGTCAAAAGGACATTATAACCTAAGGAGATATCAAATAACCTAACTTGGCTCCCATTTCAGATGTTCTTTGTAAACTACATGTTTTTATAAGTGAAAAGTACACGACTTAAAAATCAATAAACCTATGGAAAATATGGAAGAGAAGTTTCTTACTGAGCTATGAGATAGTTTTATTATTTGACCTTTTGATTCCCAGAGATATGATTAGGTCTAGCAGATAGGAGTCTGACATTTAATTCGCAAATGGCAATGCACTTTTGTTCTATACATAACCCTAAGAAAGTGTGATTATATCCTCACCATACCAAAATATTATGATACATTATTTTTTTTTAAGCGAGGCAACCCTTGGTTGACCTTACAGATTGCAAAGACCTTGTCAGATTACAATCCCTTATTATTATTATTATTTTTTAACACTTACAGAACCTGGTCTTCCTTAGGATACATTATTAATAAAAAACCAACACGCTGTATTTTCGTAAGCATATAATTTTAAAAATTTTAACAATTCAAATAAAATTCAGCTAGTTAACATAAATAGAATAAATGCACATAATTTACAGCCCTGTACATAAATGCAAGAATAGCAACCCTCACATAAATGGTCAAAGATATCAACTCTTTTGAAGTTGATTATGTACCTATGACTGATAGGTCATAACTTAATTGTTCACATACACAAGGGTACACATTCAAAATGTTTAACATAAAAACTCAAAACTGGGTAAACCTAGAATTTTCAGTTTCTAAAAGGAGTAGCATAAAAAGCAGCAGCATATAGATTAACGAGAAATTTAAGGGCATGACAGAGAAGAGATTTGAGTGGGCAGAAAGTACATTAAATATTTTTATGTAATTAAAATTCTTTTTT
Source organism: Eonycteris spelaea (assembly GCA_003508835.1). Taxonomy (NCBI): domain Eukaryota; kingdom Metazoa; phylum Chordata; class Mammalia; order Chiroptera; family Pteropodidae; genus Eonycteris; species Eonycteris spelaea. Next base: position 482,190 of record PUFA01000425.1, read on the forward strand.
AATTTAAATCATTCAGAAATATCTTATTCTTAGAAATGTTAAAGTCAGGACAGTATTAGAGGAGGGAAAAGCTGAACTATTATATTTACCAGCCCATAAAAGGTCACTATAATACTTACAACCTGGGCAGAAGAGCATGTAAACAAGAAGACAGGCATAAACAGTGCTGGAAAAGTACAGACTGACTGCTAGCATTTAAATACTTAAATTTAAGTTCAAATCAGTATTTTCAGTGACTTAAATAAACCTAAAAATGCTGAGATGTTTCTGCTCCACTAAGAGTAAACACTCCTTATTTTGAACCCAAACTCTGCTGGGTCCTAATATACTACTGCTATTCCACAGTGGGCATTAAGTTTTAGGAGACAAAAAGCTGAATTAAATAATCTAATGATAATCCTGGTTTTGAAGTTACAAATCAATTACTTGTGGGCCCTATCCAATAAGGTTGGTTCTACGAAGTTACATACATTAAGACAAAGCTTTGGTAATAAATTTACCTGATGATTTAAAATCATTGTATGAGACCCAATAATGACAGGGTTGGCAATTCTCAGATTTGGACTTTGAAATTTAGGAAATTTTTCTATTTTCTATAGCCACAGGTACCAGAGTTCCATCTGCTGCTCTAGGAGAGTATGCTCTTTCAGTATCTACTGCTTTTAACCTAAATAAGTTCAATTTAATTTTCTGAGAAAATTCTACAATAAAACTACATACCAAGCTGAAGAGTGCCGACTACCTCTATACTAGAAATAAAACATTATCTGATAGAAAATGATGAAAACAAGTTTTTAAAAAAGTCCAATATTTTACGTATGTTTTTCTTTTTAAACATTTGCATCAATTAAAAAAAGGTCTAAGAAATGTTTCAGAGACAAATTTGATAAGCAACTTTTATACAATTTTCTTTAATTACCTCTGTCATAAAGTAAACTATAGCAGATCATGCTTTGGGAAAAAAAAATTAAATGATATTGCTCTTTTCCAATTGTTGCATAAACAAAGTCTAAGACTCTAGGATCTTTTCCTTCCAAGTACATACATAAAACTCACTTATAAAAGCTGAATATAATACACTAAAGGTAAACATAAATTTTACTTGCTAAATACAAACAGGAATAGAAAACATGTTCATCCTTGAAGGACACTTGGTATGAATTTGCTACAACTGAATAATAAGATGTCACTTAGCTGCTGGTTTTCACATCATTCTTAATCATTTGTGGGGTACTGAGATCATAATGTTAGGGAGAGTCTCTGTCCTACATTCAATATAACTAATATTTACAGATCTTCACAAGGCAAATGGCACTGTATTAGGCAGTACAAGTGGCACCTGAAAAGGCAAGCACTACAGATGGAGAATTTCTCTAAAGATTTAAGTTAGATACCCCTGTTATTATTTTTTGGCATATTCCTCAAAGCTGAAATTCACCATAAAAGTTATGAATAATCCCAAAGGTGATGAAACTAAATTTGCCTTTGGTCTCCAAATAGATTGAAATGTTTTTAATTTCAATCGAAGCACCTCAAAAACATCCAGCTACTGTTGATTATAAGAAAGTTAAGAAGGTGAAGAAATTTAAGAGGGCACTGTGTTTCATTGGTGATAGCAGAGAAAGCTTGCAATGACATGCTACAATTTTCTATGCTAGGTCACTACAGTGTACACAGAATACTTAAAACATTTATATTAAAGATCTCCAAAACAACATACCTAAAGCCCAGAGAAATGTTATAAATACTGTTTCTGCCTAATACATGACCAATGTTTTAAAAATAATCTTAAACATAGAATTCTCCCCTACTCTTACTAACCACCCCAAAGGCCACAAAGTGCATTCACAAAGTGTCATTCTTAAGATAAAGCCATTGCACAAAATGTACAGTTCTGTATGTTAAAATGAGTACCACACTGGAGTTTAATTGAAGAAGTTTTTTTATACCAGTATAGCGACATCCATAAGCTAAAGTCTCTTAATAGAATTATAGCCAACATCTTCATAAGGGCTATACATATAATACATTTAAAGTATTAAAAGGTGCAGTTGAATTCAACAGCAAAATGTAAAAGCTATATCCTGTTAGCACACTATATCCTGTTAATCTGAATTATCTTGAATCTTTCTGATTTACCATTCAAGAAATTAGGATAGAATACATTTCTTCACAAAAGCAGTTTGTTCATTTACAAATTTAAGTCAATTAGGATCATTACCTGCTCATCAGACAACAGAGGGCCCTCTTCTATGTTTGTACTACCCCAGATATTTATGTTGCCTTATAGAAATGAGAATTTTAAGGACAAAGCTGAAAATTACCATATTCTCCACAAAATAAATGCAATTTATACAGATCTTCTGAAAATAACTCCAATGTTCAAATTCTTAATGTGAAGGCAAGAGATAAATGTAGAAGTGGTCGATATTTTCCACTTAAAGAAAATGATACTTAGGTGTGATATGTGATGACTCAATTCCAAAACTAGTAAATCACTGAAAAGACAACTGCATTCATTCATGTATCATAAATGCAGAAAAGATATGAGGACATGCTCGAATTACTGAAATGGCCAAAAATCAACATTTTACTGGTTTATTTTGTCCCAAATGATTACCATTTGAATTTTATATATTAACAATTTAAGTGTCCACATGATGCTAAACATCAAGCACCTGTTAGCAATGGCAACCAAAAGATTTTTAAAAACATAAGATATTTAGACACTATTTCATCAGTTGTCAAAAACAGTGACTAATGCTAAATAACTAACTTTAAAATATTGGGCCAGATTCTCTCAAGGAAATGTGAAAATAATACTGAGGATCTCAATATTATTATTTTACAAGAATTACACAGAACCCCGAATTAGAAATTTATGACTGTCAATACTATCTTTGGATAGTTTACACTATAGCACATAACTAGGGATGGTTTTGTTGAAAAGACTGAAAAAATACTCATGGAATAAACACTGACTGTCATAAACAAAATGCAACTCTGACCTGTGGATGACAGAGAAAATGGCAATTTTGAAGAAGGAGTGCTTCTAAAGGCTTTTTCTTGGAGGCAGCTGAGGGTTTTTTTTTTTTCCCCCACATTACTGAAAGACCAAGTAATGTGATTATAATTACTTTAATTCCTAAAACCAGACTTCCACTTAGGCATAGTTACATGTTCCCAAACCATTTTTCTTCTGTCCACCAAGCTGGCTTCGATACTCCATGGTCCACTGTAATCTTTTGGTCTTCCCTCTTTATAGTATGACAGTCTGATGTTGCTATCCATTGAGTAGGTAGACTACCAATTCATAGGTAGCCATCATAATGGCTGTGTTGGGAATCTGTCTCACAAGATGGGTTGTTAGACCACGGTAAAGAGACCCATAGCCTTCTTCTTGAACAACCAAAGATAGTGTCTGAAAAAAAGACCTGTATTTTGTTCCCTCTTCACGCAGTCTTGTTCTTATGACTTCTGTTTAGGAAAAAAATAAAGTCATTTCATTTAAACATTAGTGATACCTTTATATGGTCCTAATACTAAGAACATCCTACCTACCTGTAAATGTAGGCTTAGGATAAATAAGAAGTGATTTTTAATGTGTAACTTACTGAAACCAGTCACATTACACCACCAAACTTCTAAGATAGCTGGCTAAAATCATGTATACTTGTTATAAAATGAATATACAGTAAAAAACAAGCAGAAAGATTTTTAAAAAGTGGACTTTGCAATGAGAAAAAAGAATTATTAATCTAATCACAATGGTCCACATACCAAGATGAAATTTCACGTAGAAGAGGTAGAAAGTGTTAAAAATATACACTGCTAGCTAAAAGGCCTTATCTATGAAGGAACTAAGCAAAAATCATAAAATTTTAAAGCTAAAAGGGATCTTAAAGATTACAGTTAGTCCAATTTTTCTTCATTTTAAAAGGTGAGGGAATGGGACTTGTTTTGGTTTGAGTTTTTAATCCAAGGTTTTTTTAGGTTTTTGTCAGTTGAGGGGAGAGGAAGAGACAAGAATTCAGAGCTTCCAGCAAGACTATTCTTTTCACATTCATTATTTCTCAGACTTTTTCAATACACTATTTTTGATAGGCCCGAGGGAAATGGCCTAAGACTGGAAATCTCGTGTCTTACCTTAAAAATTCATGCTTATACATTCCAACCCAAAATACTGTTTATAAACTGTACCTCTTCTTGTAATACATCATCTCACTTCAAGAGACAGGATACTTAAAACTCCAAACCTCTTTCACCTTAGCAGGCCACCATCCTAATCCTTCCTTCCATTAGGAGGCCAGGACCTAAAACAATTCCACTGACACTATCCTCTTGTGACTTCTTCTAAAAAAGTTGGGACTTCCCTCAGGAAAACTGGGGTAAGCTAATATAGTCCAACTTGGTTAGGGTTGGTTTTATTCATAAATTACATTTTAAAGCAAATATTTCCTAGACCAGTTTCATTTTTCTTGATATAGCTTTAACCACAGAGCCTTAGCTTTACAAGGGTGAATATAAATGCTAATAAAGAGTGTGAGAAAAGTGAAGCACTTGGATTAAAAACTGAAACCAAAACCTCAAGCACACAAAAATCAAAAGCTACACTTGGAAAGTCAACAAAGTTATAAAAACAAACAAAAATCAAACAAATCCCCTTGCAGACCAATTTTTAAGTGATTTTCTTAGCTATCTGTGAAATAAGCTGATATTGTAAAACTTAAATGCAGAAATAAATCATTCATATACACTAATAATTCTTATTTCCCACTTGAAAATGAAGGCAGTTTTGATTATATTCTAGCATACCTAGATTTTGCAGCATTTTTATGTAGATTAGTGATAATATATATAAAGTATCTAGTATACAACCTATATCCATACTTTTTTTTGAAAAAATAAAAACTTGCCCAAAGTCACCCAGCTGTAGTCTGACTGACTCCAGGGTAAAATTTGTCCAGAGCTCATGATAAATCACCACCATGTTACTAATGGCATATAGTGACCCCTTAGAACTGCTTTACATTACTTACACAGATTAATTCCATTATGGTATTTTGTTATACTGAAATTCAGTAAAATTATAAATGCTCTAATAATAAGACAGCTATTGGTTGGGTGGGAGAATATTTCTGAAATAACAGAACAATATATAAATTTAACTCCTCTTACCATGTGGGTATGCTATACTTGTGGCACAAGTTTTTGAGGTGGCAGCAGCTAGCATCATTCCCACAAAATCTGATGCTTCTTTTACAGACTCTTCATCATTTTCCATTGTAGAAGCAATCTTATATTCCAGGAGTTTCTGCTTAATACTTTCATAAATAACAAAATGGATAACAGTCTCTGATATGCCTGCATATGAAGCGGACATGCCCCTATAAAATCCTCTAAGTCCATCTGTCTGATACACTTTACGAACACATTCAAAAGCGCCCATTCTCTTTTCTCCACGATTCCTGAAAAGCAAAACGGAAAAATCTTTTTAATATAAATAAAGTAGTACAGGTTTTTAAATAAAGTAAATAAAACTTAGTAGAAATATGCCATTCTATTTAATAAAGAATGATCCTCTTTAATGTATGAAGAAGTGAAATCGGAATTTAAAAATATTCATTTTAGATTTCCTATTCTTTGTCCAAACTTTGTCATGTTAGGTGGGTAACATGAAGGTAGTTTATTTTACTGAATGCAAAATATACTACACTGAATCTTTAGTTTCACATCTTCATTGAAGTTTGTATTGTAGCGATAACAAGATCCTGTATAGTCCAAATATAGGTGACTTCAGCTCAAGATAAAAACAAAACAAACAAAAAACACTCAACATTAAACCCAGTTCTAAGTTGAGAAGATTTCTTTTGCATTTAATTACATATAAAAAGAATGATTGAGACATCAATGATGACAGTACATCACAAAGGCAAGGAACAGGATTAACTGAATTTCTGTGCACCTGAGGGATTCTTCCAACCCCACCCAGTTCTTCCCAAAAAGTGCCTGGTGAATTTAAGAAAAATTTCCTAATTTTTTTGAAGACAATGGCCATATCTTTTATTTCAGCATCCTAGCGAATACAAGAATATAGAGGACCTCTACAGTTCTCAAGTATTTATTGAATATTAGGCCCAAGAAAATGTCCCTCGTGCTACTTAAAGGCACAGCATCTCTTCTTATGTAAGTATACAATTTTGAGTTTGTAAAAATATGTATTACCTTACACTATGATTCCCTCAACAGAACCCCATCTATAAGAAATGGGTTAAATGTTACCCATAGAAAAAGAAGTAGAAAATCTACCTATTTATCAATTATGCATAACCTGTTTTTAATGTGACAAAATAAAACCACAACTAAGAAACCTACCTGATAACCTACAGATTCCTCCAAATTTATGAACTAATGACTGTCTTCAACTAATGACACTGAATACTTTCTTAGTTGAGAATAATTCTTGCAACCAACTGAAATTAGTCTCTGCCATCAGATCCTTCCTTACAAAATTAAAAGAGCTGCAAGTCCCAAAGTAACATGCAAACACATCAGCCTTGTTCTTGATCTGTGTTATAAATTGGCATCTTTAAATAAACATTTCACAACTATCCTAACACCATCCCATTCCCACTCCCAAGCCTAAGAAACTGTGCTGGCTTGGGTTACAATTATAATAAGTGAAAAAATAATATTAAAGAGTTTAAAGCCATGCTTTTCCTGGATCTCATACAAATCCACCCTAGAATATACTGAAGGATAGCCCTGGTAGTTTATAGTATAATACAGACTGGCATCTTATACTTTCTTAACCTTTGGGTTGTTTTATCTACCATTATCACTTTTCAGATATTTAGCTTTAAGAAATAAACTTTTGAGTTGTGCTATAATAAATAAGATTTCACTAAAAATTATTCCAGGTGAAAGAAGAATTAAACATTTCAAGTCTCCAAATAATATACAGTTCAATATGACAGAATATGGAAAGCAGATATTTAATCAGGCATAACTGTTAATTATTAGATCAGTTTTATTTATAGTCTAAAAGATATAACACTTCCCAATCCCTAAAATACAAAAACTTTGGAAATTTGTTATGCAGTCTACTCCAGACTGAAAGACTAAAACGGTTTCAAAACTATTAACATTATTATTATATACCAGAGAGGGTCATCTCTCTACTTAACAGTATTACCTTTCCCATCCTCTATCCTAAAGGCCAAGAGAAGCTGAGATGGCAAAACCCTTAGCTGCACTGCTTCTGGCTTTCTCTCAGTTCCCAGAACATGCCAAAGGCCCTAAACTTAGACCTAGGTGGTTTGCACTGACTGTAGCCTCTGCTTAAAATAGGCTCAAAAAGCCATTCCTTGATTATTCCCATTTAAAGTTGGTCCCCACTGTTTCCTGGTCTATCTCTAGAATCTAGCAGTGCTCAATACAGATTTATTAAATTAATGAATCTTGCTACCATAAAAGTGGTCAGTGGTAAAAAATGAAGTCTATGAATATATGAGAGCAAAATCCCATGCCATGACTTTTTGTATATAAGGTTACTGAATTTGAGCAATGATCCATAAAGATTCAGCCTAAGCTAGTTGATTATATGGGTTATTTGGCTGTTGGGAGGTTGGTTATAATCATGTAATCACTGCCTGGGCTAAAGTTAATACATCTTTCTTTCTTTCTTCTTTTATTTAAAAACAAAACACATAATGCGCTTTCTTCCCTAAAGTCTCATATTACCAATTATTTTATCACTTTTGCTTTCCATGTTTCAAAAACAAAACAAAAATTCAGCAGCAAAAGAAGGGAAAACGTGGTTAGAGATCTGGCACAGAAATCTCACTGATATAAATTACAGAAAAAAGTAAGCTGAAACCAACTTTAGTTTTGTTTCAATGAAATAACATACCTGGCATCAAGCTGTAACCGAGTCTTTATAAGCCAAACGGGATTGGTTGCTGTGATTGCGGTAAAACCTAAACAAACATGTTTAAAATGAACTCTGGTAAACATGAATACACTATTAACTTTAAAACTTTAAAAATTATATAAATCTATATTAAAGAAAATGCATATAAATATTTAAAGTATTAACTGATGTATGCTTTATACTTTATTTTACAAATCCATACAAACATGAACATTTGTATTTTATTTCCAATCTACATTCTCAAATTCTGACCATAATGACTAAAAGATAATCTTTAAGAGCAAAATATGACTATATAAAAATATTTATCCCAACATATGCAGAAAATCCTCTTGGGTGCCCTCTATTCTTTAAACTAAATTCAGAAACCCAGTTCTACAAATATAAAAAAACTGTATTCTAGGGTTTTTTAGCATGCAAACTACAACCACTACTTGGGGTCCAATTAACATCACAAATCACTATGCTCGAAATGGATTCTATATGTCAGTATTTATTAATATTTCATCTTAAGCTGACTGTATAACAGAAAGGATTGTTATTTGGCCTTATGAATATATAAACATACATTTAATACTGTTAAAATAATGGTATCACAGAGGTAAGGTTTCTGTTAGGGTTAATAGGACAAATCTATTTTCCATCCACTTAAAACACATACAAAAACTCAGAAGTTCAAAAAGTTACAAACTGGAACTCCCCTCTCACTTTTATAGACACTGAAGAGAGAAACCTAGTTAGAGGTAGTTCTTGTTTACTTTAAAACTAAAGTACTGTGTTATTATCAATGTCAAAGGATGGTCACCTAAGATGGCTCATTCCAGGTAGTAAATTAAGATCTCTGGAACCGTATGTTTCTAGGCTAGTGCATATTTTTTATTCCTATCTTCCTAGTGTTAAAAACAAAGCAGCATGAAATGTATTTTTGATGATGGAAATTTATGAACCCTGCTTCATCTATATGAAGCAAGGTTTTAATATATTGCTTATGAAAGTTTAAAATCAACTACCCAAACTTCGTAGAACTACTTACATAAAGTTACATTTATTGAATTGACCTTTAAATTCAATGAAAATTTACATGCAGAAATATCCAAGGATCTTAACTATTTTAATACATTCTATCAAATACTAGCAGGTCAAGCACTTTATTTTTAGAAGGGTGGACTATAACCAGTACATTTAATATTAGTACTTTCAGAAACAAGAATGCTAACTTATTTTTTAAGTTAAATATAATACAGAACCAATCATAAACCTTTCTTGGCTTTCAAAGCTAGTATGGGTATATAACAAATGCAAAATTAATTTCACTAAATTGTATATAAAGTGGAAATTAGTCTCACAGGTTCATTTCCTTTCTGTAATATCAGAAAAATAGCTAAACCAAATTTTTCTCCTTTAATCCATCGCTTTAACACTGTAGAAATAGCCAGATGTTTCACAAAGGGATGCTCAAATTGAAATCTATCAAGCAAGATAAATGGAATAAAAGTTTGATTTCGTAACTCCTTTAGTAATTTTGTAATGGTTATATTGTCTCCTTTTCACCTGTGTTTTTAAAACTACATATTCTAGGTATCAGTTCTAAATAATAAAAATTTAAAGTGTTGGGCAGGTTGTAAGGAACATTTTTAAATGAAGTTTTTTCATACATATATTCTTGGTAAAAGGAAAGAGAAAAATACAAAACTGTCAGATCAATTAAAAAAATCAATTTAAAAGTCTAGAAAAGATTTTCTTGCATGGCCTAGTTTAACTGAGGATAAAGTTATACAGCATTTCCCCCTTCTCTTGAACCTCATTTTTCTAAGTAAAAAAGTCCAACTAAAGATATTCAAATTTTATTTTAAAGCAAATATGAACCAGACACTAGTGTTCTGATGATATCCTTAATTTAAAGATTCTTGATTTTTAAACGTAAATATATGTGCTAGCTACATGTCTGTGCAGCAATATTAGGGGTTTATTAGTGAAAAGCCACCAAGCATCAGAAACCAACAAAATATTCTGCATTATTCACAATGGTTTTTATTAATTATTCTGTGAAAATTTTAAGGAAAAAATATTTGTTTTATTAAATTTAGAAAGGCTGAAATTGGGAATTCTTATATCAAACTTAAAAAAAACTGTGCCTACAAAAGCTCAATTTACTACACTTTATTTGCAAAGACAAACATCGAAGTATTTAAAAATAATTATGTTCTACTTATAAAAATGTAAACTTAGAACCCAAGCTTTATCTTAAGCCACAAAATTCCTCAGAGGCTGAGATATGTCAACTTAAATCACAATAAATATTTATAAATATTACTAGAAATAAAATTTCAAAATACCCATAAATCATAATTTTAATTATTCACTGTACATAGTAATCAATGACAAGAAGCAAACAACAGGTATTTCTCACTTAACTAAAATTCATTTCCAGACACTAACCTATGGAACAGAACACATTAAAATTTAAGTAAGTGAGATAATGTTGTCCTTTTATCCTTATATAACTATTATAGTTGTTTACTTTTGCTTACTATAGTTATTTTGGCTCAACTCTCCCCACAGCTAACTTTTAATAAAGACACTAGCCTAAATGTCAGCAAACCATAGGTTAAAAGAATCCAGGCAACATCCCACAGGTTTTTAGATATTGATCTTTTACCAGTTAAAACTGACCTTTGAGTTTTATGTTATACTATCTTCCCTTATCGAAGACACTCTGGTAAGACTAGACATTATAAGGCTAATAAAACCTAGAAAAATATAATCTATTAATTCAAGAAATGAAAGAAGTGGGAAGAAACAAAAATTTATCATTAACTTTGAATTACATATGGTAAGGCAATGAAGTTGACAAACAGCCAAAGCTAAACATAATTCTTATTTCTTCTAAGACAAACATACACAAAGGCGCTGGGAATGATGCCCCTGAAACTTAGAAATTTCATGTAATTTTTTATGTTGGTAGTTAAATTTTGTGGCATTTTGATAACATGCTAATTTATAGTAATATTCTGAGTACCCTGTTAAACATTAGAACTGACTTAGAGGTATATGTAGGATCTATTTGTAGGTTAAGAATTAATGTTACTCCACAGTCAGTAAAGCAAAGTGGTAGTATATTGGCCACACTTAGTAACGTGGTTAGTATTTTATTAGAAAGTTTTAAGAAACTTTTAAAATACTTTTTAAGTTTTGCTTTATCTAAGACTCCATCTGATAATGTAAACTAATTAAAAAACAGATTAACAAATTCTGCTTAAAGTGGCTGAAAATGTCTATTTCATTAAGTGAGTGATACCTGTAGTATTGCATTTTTAGTACTTTTTATTTTAATTAATTTCTTTAGTAAGAACAAAGCCCATATAACTTTCTAAGACAAATGTATTAAAACTACTAAAAAAAAACTAATTAAAACTAAAACAGCTAAGATCCCATATATTCTTTTCCTCCATTTATTTGAAAAGTAATGATAGGTATTAAGATCAATGTTTCTGCAAGATAGTAGAAAAAAGTATCAACGGACAAGAGAATAGAAAGCATTATATTAGACTTTTAAAATGTTACTCTAAGCAAAGAGAGCTATTTTTTTTAAAGTTGTAGGATGGTATGATACCAGTTACAACTATATCTTAAATACTGTTATCAAATTCTTTGGTGGTCAAAGTTATATGGCTAAGCTGAAGACCCCAGGCTGTTATTGCATAATGACTGAACGGTAAACCCACTCTTCCTTCTAAAAGGAATATTATAAAAGAATTAGAATTAAAGTTTTATAAAATATTCAGATAATGCACACACAAATTCAGGAAATAAAAGTTCATTTCCCGCCTTCTATTAATTCCACAGCTATTATAAATTCCCAGGGGGTGTTTCTTATAACTAGAGGCTGCAAGAGATGCTCAGATCAGTACTCACGAGGTTTAAGTTAGTCCATATTTCTACAGGAAGTGACCTGCGGATGGGGAGCATGAGATGACACGATCTCACTCTTTTCTCGGGAGAAATGTACAGTAAATGCCTAAAATAGACACAGGCTTTTCTGTATCATAACAACAAGCAGTGACCTCATCAGAAACATGTGTACAAAATGAATCCCATTGGAAGGATTTGAGAATATTTACGGTGAGATCTAACTTTTTTGAAAATTTTAAGTTAAAAAAGAAAAAGGAATATCAGAACGGGCCATAAATTTTTTAAAAATGCACCGAGTACTGAAAATTCTGCCATCTGCAGCAGTTTCAGAGTCCAAATACTTACCTAAAAGACCACTTTTGCCTTAAAAAAAAATGCTAACCTTGTCAAAGGGGAATCTAAGAAAATATTTATAGAGGGAATTAAAATATCCCGTTTTCCTACCATTATTATCTATCATGACTGGAGTTGAAATCACAATTTTCCATTCTTTAACCATCAGCCTACTTAGTAAACTTAAAAAAAAAAAAAAAACCACCCCAGAATATTCAAGTAATTCCATTTTGTAATTATTTATAATCTTTAAAAAAAAATAAAGTACATGTTGCTACAGTAGTACCTTTCACCTTTTGCACTATGGCCAGTAATATTGCACATCCATTTTTATGAAATATTTTGGGTTATTTTGTATTTAATTTCTTGTGTTCTACAAAACAAAAAACAGGAAGAATGTTTACACACAAACACAAAACATCTGGTTCAACCATTCATCTGGCTGAATGAGCTGCCATGGACAAACATGATAATAAAAAATATTTTATTTACACAAGATAAAATTTCTATTTAATGAATAAAAATTTAAACTTTAATAAACTTTAAGTCAAATAGAAAAATATAACTTGAAAAATAATAGTGAATGCTAAAAGCTGATAAAACCCACTAGGTATCTAGGAAATGTTAACCGAGTACATTATGGGTATTTAAAAAAACTTGAGCTGTAACTGTTTGAATATATAAGCCAATAAAAATTCATTCAAAGCTAATCAGAATTCATTTCCTTTAAATCTGCAATCCTGTATATAAAAGTATGTACATTCCAGATAAAAACTTTTTAAAGTTGGGAATTACTATAACGAAAGAAAATTATTTTTTGTACATACATCTGTGTTTAGGTATATACAGAGGGATATGCAAGTTCATTTAAACACACACACACAATACCCTCAACAAAACAAATACTGTCAATTGCTAAGATTTACTTAGTCTAACGTCATACATAAGAAAGAAAAAAGGCAGGTAAAACACGAAGTGTCAACATTACTTAATTTGATTAAATAGCCTCACAATGGAAAAAAAATTCTAATTTCAAACTCAGAGGTTTACAAATTCTTATAGTAGTCCCTTGAAACACTACAACAAATGAAAATAAGACCCAGTTTAAATAAACTATTCTTTTAATTAAAAAGATTTGGTATCCAAACACTCTAGTTCTTATGGATAAAATGCAAAATGCAACTGAACTGAGAGATTACTTGAAATAAAAATTATGTAAAAAGTATGTTATTAAATTCTTAATGTGTGTAATACTTGATGTGGCCAAATCTTGCAGGCACTATCACTGTCTATTTTAGTTCAAGATACTAAGGTGACAAGGTTAGCATTTTTTTTTTGACCAGCCAGTTAAAAAAGGATTTTACACATGACTGTCTCTAAGCACTTTGCACCCCCAATTCATATTTATAAGACGTCTAAAAATGATCCTGAAGAAAACCAGAGCAATCTGGTCTAGATTATTTCAAGACTGAAGGGGGCAAAAGTCTACCTTAATGAGTCTGCATGGGACCATTCAGTTTCACAAACCATGTAGTTATGTATAAAAACCACAATGCTAAATGTTAATGCTCATAAACAGTTCAAGTAAGCTCTAAAAGCACAATTCGAAGAAAAAACGTAACTGCAAAGAAATGGAAGAAGTATTTTTAAATTACACAGTAAGTGTACAGTGCAATAATCTCTGAACAAGTATGAAACTATCAATTAACTAAAATTCAAGGAATTCAAGTTGGGAAACAGTACCAATATAGAGATAAAAAAAAAAAAGATGAAGTTAACACTTGTACAACATAAAAAGTGCAAAATAAAAATTCCACTAAATTCTTTGCAATTGATAAAATATAGTAATAAATTCTGATGAGATATTCTAATGAGAAAAATGTTCCAGTGGGAATTAAGATATTCTGAAACTCTAAATAAATTTGCAATACTGAATACATAACTATCCTCAAATGATTGCTCATCTACTTTCTTGATTTTAATTCTTTCAAAAAAGAAAGATTAACATTTTTTATAATTTTCTGGGGTTAAAAAACAAAACATAAATACTGGTAATCCAGAAGTACATTCTTAAAGATCCTAATACAGTGGTTATATAGTTTGAAATTAGCTACTAACTTTTACCTTATACCAACTGAAATGTGTAGAGGGAAAATCTATTCGTATTCAACATCTGTAAAAAGTACATTAAAAAAAATAATTCTAGTTGTTAACTAGATGATCTCTACAGTACTGAAGAACTCATTCTCAAAATCAAAATATGTGTAGAACCACCTACTCATTCTAAGGATTAATAGAAGTTCACATAAATTATATAACTTGCCCAAAAATCTCTCCACATGAGTAAATAAGAGTATTCCACTACCTTGATCTTTACTGTTTTACCTTCCAGCTTTAAAACTTTAATGAGTTAGTCAACAATTACTAAATATAAAAAGCCTTGAAATATTTTGTAAGGTAATATGCTAGACTTTTATTATATATGGCTATGAACCTTTCAGAAATTAGTATTTCAAACTTACACTTAGTTCGTTAAGTATGTGGTTCAAATTGATCCACTTTATTTCTAAACAGAAAATGATTAACAGTTTAAGGCACTCATTAAGCATATAATTGACAATTAATTGGTCAACAGTTGATGAAAGTAGACATAATCTGCTTTACAAAGTCATAGCATAATTTGGAAATGTGAGGTATGATTACATCTGGAATAAATCTCAGAAAACGGTAGACAATTTTGAGAACCAAAGGTCATGGCTTTGTCTAACATGCATAGCAACGAATGATTCCAGGAAGAGAATGGTCAAACCAATCCTTCCAGTTTATCTTTAAGGCAGTGCAGAGAGAGCCCCAGGACTGGTAGTTTAAATTCAGAATCATATATACTCTCAATGATGATAGAATTATTCCTGGAAACTTTTTATAGCAAGCATGTACAGATAGCCAGTGTCTAAATTTCAAGTGCTATCTAGTGTGATTTACGTGGAATGCCAAATGTATTTTTCAAAATATACACATTATAGTAACTGAGTTATCAGTAATACATCACTCACAAAAATGTCAGCATTTGAGCACAGGACAAAATGAATACTTTACCAAGAACTGCCGGCACATTTCAGACAGAAGCCAAAACATGCAGCAAAAAGGGAAAAGGCACTAACAGAAATTGAGGAGAGAAGAGTAAATTACAGCTCCATAACTTATACTGTAATTATGGTTGGATTCTTAAAACTATCAAAAGTGATCACTAAATATTTAATGAACTACACAAGACAATGCAAATATTATATTACCTGTAGGCTACTATAAACTCCTAATTACAAAATGCCAACCGAAACAGATTTTACATACACCCCGATTAAATTTACGGTATACTAAAAAACATAAAAATCGTATTTGTGGATGCTAAACAATGAAAAGCCCATTGTCTTAACTTTACAATGTAAATTAATCATAATTCAGAATTAAGTCTCTAGGTTTCAGAAAATTTTGTTTTTTAATATCATATATTCATACCTGCCATTGCTGCTGAAATCATGTGTACCTGGGTAGAATCAGGATCAAATACACCATTCAATGTTTCCTTGCAGTTTGAATAAGCAGCAAAGTATATTGCTCTAAAACAAAGATTTAAACTTTAGTAATAAGCATGTTGCTTAATTCATAAGATTTAAATGACATGTAAATTGATCTTTATAATTTTAGAGCAGAGAAATCTAAAAACATCGTCTTAGCTACATTCTCATGTAACATCAGGTTAATTTACACTTTTTCCATGAAGGCCCTGTAGTATTTTTTGTATCAACTCATTAAGAAAAAGACAAACTCAAATGTAAAGCATCCTCAGATACCCCTTTCCCCATCCAAACACTTTGACAACAACTATAACAAAAAACATTTCTATAAAATTTTGAAAACATATTAATAAGGCTGGAAGGCTTACATAATGCTAAGACTAAGTTAAATATACTTAAAGAAATATGATATAAGCACTTACATATATTTTTTTGGTGGGTAGAGAAAGTCAGAACTGACCCAACTGATCAAAGTATATGTCAAAAAATTCTGAGAGACTGTGGTATATTCTAATTTATACTATACACAGAATAGTCCATAGCATCATTTAACAAACAAAACAATTCCAAAAGA
Source organism: Eonycteris spelaea (assembly GCA_003508835.1). NCBI lineage: Eukaryota > Metazoa > Chordata > Mammalia > Chiroptera > Pteropodidae > Eonycteris > Eonycteris spelaea. Next base: position 498,517 of record PUFA01000425.1, read on the forward strand.
AATCAGCCCCATTGGGTCAGGTGATATTTTCCAACATCTGCAAACATTCCATTCCATTTGTAAATATTTCCCATTAATTAACTATTACTTTATGCATCCCAACTACCTCCTCATTGTTTAGCTTTCCAGGCCCTGAATCAGTTGTCTGCTATATCAAATACCCTGTTACTTCCCAACAATCCTGATTATCTGTTGAATAAGGGACAGAGTAGACAAACAGTATAAATAGGAAGGATATCACTGTTGCGTCTTTTAAAATATGTTTAGAAAAGGGGAGGTTAATATAATTAAAAACAAAACATTCTGCTTTACGAAAAAGAAAAAAAATAGAATACATTTAATGATGCCAAATTGTGAAGAGGAATAAACAATGCTTTCCTAGAAATCAATATACTAAAGGGCAACCTAATGACAAAATTGGCAAGGAATAATATATATATGTATGTATAGATATGTAACTCACAGAAGAGAAATACAAGGAGGGTGCGACTGCACCAGATATTAAACAAATGTATATTAAAACACTGAAAAATCATATTTGGTCTATTTGACAATTATTACAAGACATGGATAATAGCAAACATGGGTAATACCTGGCGCAACTAATTTACTATTTCCAATAAAAATACTGGATGCCTTTTCAGAAGGCAGTTGAGCAATCTTCATTAATTTTAAATGTGTATATGCACTTTTATCCAGAAATCTACTTTTATGTAACTATCCTAAAGAAATATATTTAAGTACTCAAAGATAAAGGTATAGATAAGTTCATAAAACCATTGCTTTCAACAGCAAAAATCTAGAAATAAATCCGAAAGTTTATCAGAAATGGAATGCTTAATAATGGGATAGTCATATTATTCAATTTTTTAAAAACTATACATTTTCATGGAAAAGCTTCAAGACAATTGGATGAAATATTTAATATCATTCAATTTATGTAAATGATAGGTATACATATTACACATTTGATGTCCAGAAAAATTAATGGAAGACTATCATCAAACTATTTACTAATGATGGTTTCTATAGGAAGAAAAGAAGTGTGTGGTGAATCGTGAGAGAGGTGTGGTGTTTGAGGTGCAATGGTTTATGCTGTACATTTCAGTCTTTACAATAAAGACAAAATTTTGGATAATTTTTTGAAAAAGAGAGAAAGTGGTCCATAAAGAGTTGAAATCCAGTAAATGAGACATGGATCAGGTACTGTTTGGGTACAGAGAGCTGGGTATGTATTTTCACTTGGAATGTGAACTCTGCACAGCATTCTATACGAAGAAGTCGATCTAAGATAAAAACATATCAGAAAAAATAACAAGTTAATGTGTTAAGGCCCTTTCAGCTTTTCTAATAGGGAATGAAACCATTTTGTCTGCTTACCTTGTTCCATAAACCAAAAAACAGGGTTATTTCTAGAAATCCAGATCTTCCCCTTTCTTACTGCTAGTTCCTTTAGTTTATTCTTTGCCTTTTAAACCTGGTAGAAAAACTGTTTCATAATGATCTCACTATGAGTTCCTTTGCACTGTCATATAGTGCAACCTGCCCATCCTTTTAGATGGTTACTGATACGTGTCTTTTATACCACAGTGCGTTATCCTTACCACCTTGACTTCAGCATCTTCAGCATCTCCCCTATTAAGCCTGAAATAAAAAGATTGCCACAATTTTGCTTAACTTAATTTTTTTACCTGGAAGGAGCTACCCCCACTAAATTGGGGCCTAATCCTCTAAACAAGGAACGAGGCCCTTCTTTTTCCAAGATCACCCTGAAAGAGAAAAATACTATTTAGAAAGGAATGTCTTCAAGGTCTTGTACTTTATTTGTATAGCAAACTTAAGAGTCTAAATCCCACATGTTTGTAATATAACATGTTATGCTGCTCTGGTCAGTATTCCTTACTTTTGAAAAGTTGATTTTTTGACATTGCATAAATGACAGAAGATTGATAGCAGATTTATAGTGATTATAAAAAGAATTCCATTTAGATTTCCTACAAGTTTTAAAGCTATAATAATGTATATTTGTACATTTTCATATTGTCATGTTACTCTTATCTTCAACTGCCTCCATTTTACTATCTTTACTAGCAAATACAATCCCCAGTTAGATTTTAGTGGAGCCAAATCCTACAGATCAATAGGTTTCATGGAATTCTAGTCTAGTACTTCTTGGGAACTGATAAGAATTCACAAAATGTAGACATCATTAAAAAAAATAAAATAAAAATAAAACTAGATGTTGGAAAAAAAGAGATGTTGGACACACACTCACAACAAAATCCCAATAGAAATGTAGTTTGCTCCTAGTGGTGGAGGTCCTTTCCCAATATCGGAAAAGTCTCTAAGTATTGCAGCACTACCTCATCCAACCATTCTAGTGAAATGCTATGACAAAATCTAAAAACTTTCAGGGTACTCAAATGTTTGGCCTATTATCATTTCTCCCTCTACTCTGCTAACTTCTACTATACTGAATGAATACTTACTAAAGACTAAGCAGAGTAAAAGACAAAAGAGAGGGTGAAGCCTCTGCTACTAAGAAATTTGCTGTCCAGTTGTGAAAAAGAATTATACTGAAACAAATAACATGTCATATTAATAAGCAAATACTATACAAGTTAGATATATGTGCAGAGAAAGGAGCATATGCATGTCTAAGTCATGGAAGGCTTTCTGAGGGTGAGTTATTAAGTTCTGGAGTGAGGAGAAACAGAGATTGAGAATAGGTGTTTTAATTTAGAGTTAACCATTAGGCCAGTGATTCTCAAGCATCTATAAGAAGAATGTCTTGAAAGGCAAATGAGCATAATGGTTAATCAAGGGTCTGTGTTGTGGGGCCAAACTTCTTGATGAAGTCCAATTCTGGAAATGAACTAGCTGTGAAAACATAAAGTGATAACTTTTCACCTCTCTTTATTTTCATCAGCAGTAAATAGAGAAAAACAGTATTCTCTTTTTCAGTTACTGTAAGGAATAAACATATATAAAAGCTTTAAAAAGTACCTGGCTCACAGTAAACACTTGATAAATCTTAATATGATAATTATTACTGAAGCATTTGTTTAAATGCAGATCCCACCCTCAAAGTATTCTGATTAAATAGGTATAGGAGAATGCTCAGCGACTTGCATTTTCACTATGCATCCAGATGACTGATACAGGTAATGACAGAGAACCACTTTTTTTTCCCCCGCCTGCCTACAGCACCTGGTATTCCTAGGTGGTCTCCCATGCAAGTACTAACCAAACCCGACCCTGCTTAACTTCCTCTCGATCAGATGAGATTGGGCACATACGTTCAGGGTGCCATGGCTGTAGACCAGAATCACTTTTGATAAAACTAGATTAGACAGAAGCAAAGTTAAGAATGACAAAAGCACATTTTGAAGATTCAGTGTTTGTTAGCTATTTCTGTGTTATAAATTCTTTTGGGAAATTAAGGAGGATAAGTGTCCTTTAAAGAAAAAATACACATTTGCAAACACTCACAATTTTGCATACAATTTCAACTTAGAGACCCCCTGAAGATCATCTGTGCCATCTAAGAAAGAGCCCAGGGAAGATTCCTAAGTTCCTGGTTAAGAAGCCATGAAATGCTTCGAACCAGTAGGATGGTTATAATCAAAAAGAAAGACAGTAAAACAAGGGCTGGTGAAGATGTGCAGAAATTTATAGCCATTTGGGCAACAGCTTGGCAGTTCCTCAAAATGTTAAACATAAAGTTATCATATGACTCAGCAATTTCATTCCCAGTATATCTCCAAGAGAAATGAGAACATATATACCTATAGTGGCATTACTCATAAGAGCCAAAAAGTGGAAACCCAAATGTCCATCAGCTGCTGAGTAGATAAAACAAATACTTGACAATAAAAAGTGAAATACTTGACAATAAAGATACTTGTTACAACACGGATGAACACTGAAAATAGGTAAAGTGAAAGAAACCAGTCACAAAAAACCTACATATTATATAATTGCATTTGTATAAAATGTCCAGACTAGGCAAACCTACAGTGACAAAAAGTACATTAGTAGTTGCCTAGGGCTGAGGGAGAGGGGTAGAGGAAAGGGAGAAAATGAGAAATGATTGCTAACAGGTAAGGGTTTCTTTTTGTGGTGATACTGAAAATGTTCTAAATTTAGAATGTGGTGATGGTTACAACTCTGTGAATATATTAAATTGTACACTTTAAAAGGGTGAATATTATGGTATGTGAATTATATCTCAATAAGGAAATTGTAAAGAAAAAAAAAGGAAGCAGCAGTAGCCATGAAGTAGGTGATGAGGACAGTTCTTGAGTAGGGAAACAATGGAAATAAGAGTGAAAAGATGCTACGGCAAGAGAATGCAGAGTGGGAAGTCACCTGTGTACTGACGGGAGGTGAAACATGTTAGACGGACTCGTATCAGAGAGGCTGAACAACTGAGAAATTAAAGCTGAGCTCAGAGGGTCTTACAGTTCCTCTGAGGAAAGTCAGAGAAGGCAAAGCTATTAAAAATGGAATAAAAAATATAGTATTGTTATAAAAGACAAAGGAAGAACTTTAAGGAGAGGTAATCAGTGGTAATAAATGTCAAATCATGATATTAAAAATATTCTATTAATAATCTGGTAGATTTATATATAACTTTTAATCCAAAATTGTTAACAATTTTATTCTACCTATTCATGTACTTAAAGTTTCAAAAAGCAAAGGCTGATGAAATCTTTTGGTAGAGAAGGTAAACACACAGTATGAGTTTATTTGCTACTACAAAATAAACACTTGTGAACTAAGTTCAAACAGATTATGTTCCAAATGAGCTGATAAGGCAGACATACAAGGCATTCACTTACATACCTAAGTTTAAACATGTAAAACCTAATTTTAATAGTTTTTAAATTTCAAATCCAATTTGCAACATATAAAAGTATGGTAAAATGTAAAAACAAATCTTTTTCAAACCATCAAGAAATGTCAAACAAACACTGAATCGAGTTTTAAAATCGGTAGAACTCTGCTTTAAAGATCAGTTATGCTTAGGTTATTTAAAAATCACAGACTACTATTAACTGGATGTACTTACTTGTGTGAGTCCTTGGAAAATTAAAAACACACACATAGTTAGCATTTAACACTATCACATTTCGAGAATCAATGAATAATTCAAAAAAAAATCTGTAATAGCTTTAGAAAATAAATCCATTGGATAAATGTAAAAAATATTCCAAATACATGATTTAGAAATACTACATTTTATTCAACTAGTAGTTCCTCTCCATTAGGAATTATGGTTTCTAATGAATGTAATTCACAGTAACTGTCATTAAGTTAAAAAAAAACTTAAAAAAAATGGCAGAATATAAATAAATATATGGGCATCATTACGGTAAATGGACTAAAAAAAAATGCATAAATTGTGCTCTCACTTTAGGCAATGGAGAGGTCCAGGAGACACTATTCGGTTGACACTGGCTCCAGCCATGGTGTTCAGCTGAACTTCAGAGATATAAAGTGTCAGGGAGGATGACTGTAGCCGTGTTTTTACAACTTCCAGCGGACATGTCAGAATAGCTCCCACTGTACCACCACATCTACAAAAAAAATGAACAAAACTTATCTATTTAATTCATCAGTTAGTACACATATGCAAGCTGTAAAACAGGTGGGCAACTGGGCTTTGTCAAGGTACTAAAATGTAGCATTTTTTATTTCAGAAGAGTAAATAATTTTCTAAATGTTTCATTTATCTGACGGTATACAAACACCTTTGGTAGCTAGAAAGAAGAGAGCTTAATTCTCACAAAAATTAGCCGAAGAAAATAAAAAAATTTCAAGAAATATTCTACCTTGTATCCTTTCTTACACAACTACTAAAGGATGTGTTCCACAAGTTAAGAGATTAAACTAAAAAAGAGGGACTATATCAAATCATTATGTTGTATACCAAAACATTAATAATGTCATGTCAATGATATCTCAACAAAATGGGGAAAAAAGAGGGAATTGAATGCAGAAACAGAATAATAACCAAGGAAAGGGAGGAGCCCCAAGATGATAGTGACATGTCAGGCTCAGAAAATAACTAGTTCAGACAGCCAGAGGATGATAGAGTTCAAAGAGATAAAGAACTCCAGGAAAAGAAGACTGATAAGATGCATATATTTGACATTAAAATAAATCTTCAAGTATAAGTACTCACATAACTAAGCAAGTATTTTACAATGTGGGCAATTATTAACTCCAGGGGGAGAAAATGAAGTTATTCAAGAAAAGGTCAACATATAACTTAGCTGTTTTATCAACATTTATATTGTCTTAGTAAGTTAAGCATTTACTACTACTGATTTAACAAAAAATTGTGATGTAACTAACCATATATTGAGAGGATGAAAAGAATGGGGAAACAGGGAACATTATAACTAAATCCTCATCTATCAGAAAAGTATGAAGAAAATTCCAAAGGAAACAGCTGAGATTTAACAGGAGTTCCTAGTAAGGAGATGTAGGGTAGGAGAACCAGGAAATACTGTTTTGGTTTTTTTTTTTTTTTAATCTTTCAGGGTTTTTTTGGGTACCTTTTGCATACATTTGTTAATTAATTTCTCAAAATTTAGCAATATTTTTAACTTTTAAAAACAGCAGGGGTTAACTGGAGAATGTGCTTAATGTTTCTGGGACCCAATGGACCCTATAAAAAATGTGTATAGTGTGCAAATGTGTCTGACTCAGAACTTTAAAATAAATCCAGAATCTTGACCACTTCTCACCACTTCCACCCTGGTTTAAGCGACATCATTTTTATTATTAAATTTATTGAGGTAACATTGGTTAATAAAATTATGCAATTTTCAAGCGTGTAATTCAAATCTGTGTACTCTATTGTTTCTAAATCACTATATCTTGAGATCACTGCATTAACTTTCTAATAAGTGTGTCTCCCTGATTCTATCCCTCACCCCACCCCCTCCAATCTATCTTCAAAACAGTAGTCAGAGTGGTTTGAGGTATTTTTACGGGCTGGTCAATTTAGTGTAAGATTAAAGAATTGTGCTATTTAATAGCCGGAGGCCGGGAACAATGCATTTTCAGTCTCACAATTAAATGAATGTGAGGGCAACTAAATATATTAAATATATACTACTGTCTCATTTATGAATCTATAAGATGTGGCAGCCCAATTATTTTCTTAAGCCAAGCAAGTCATAAATCAATGGAAAAGACTAGAAATTATTTTTAAAAGATTCTATACAAAAATCTTCATTTTTAAAATTTTGATCTTGCTCCACTCCCCCAAAGTTCCTTAGCAATAAACACTGATTTAAATATTTATTATTTATAATAAGCAGATTCAGCACAAATGTTAATTTGCGTAGCCAATATAATGGTTTAAAAATTTAGCGAGATAGAATGTACTGAGGCTGTGAAGAATGCATGATCAAAAAAAGAAAGAATCTGGAATCCAGAAGGCCTTGTGGAAGATCCTGCCATTTGCAACAACAAAGATGTTATGCTAAGTGAAATAAACGAGACACAGAAAGAAAAAAGCTGCATGAACTCACTTGTATGTGAAATCTTAAAAAGCTGAATACATAGAAGCAGAGAGGAGAAGGGTGGCTGCCATAAGTGAGGAGGTGGCAGAAGTGGGAGGCGCTGGCCAAAGGGTATAACATTGCAGTTATGTAAGATGAATAAATCTAAAGTTCTAATGTATAGCATAATGACTATAACTAATAATATTGTACTGAATGCTAGAAATTGTAGATTTTGGATTCTCCCATCACAAAAAAAATGGTAACTATGTGAGATAATATGCAATATAACAATCACTTCACTATATATATCATCATGATGTGTACCTTAAAAATATACAATATTTTACAGGCCAAGGAAAAAGCTCCAGTTATCTAGGTATGAGGTATTGAAGGCTAACTAACAATCATCGGTTGGACCAAAATAAGGGATACATAGGCTTTCTGATATCCAACTGTCATCGTCTCATTGTTCCTACATTCTAAACTTCCTTTCATACTTCCCCTCATGATCCCCACTACAAATGCTTTAAAGCAGGACCTCATTTTATTTCTTGCCTCCTAAATGGTCCTGGGTCCCTCTATTCCAGTGATACTGCCAATGAGTTAAGATCAGTTGCAAGGTGTCACTGATGTGATTTGCTACTAATAATAAAGACTAAGTTGGATGTTTTATTATTAAAATAAAATGTTGTATTTAGAAGTTGCCTGCTCCTTTGCTTTAAATGCTTTGTTAGCAAAGAATTCCAAGGAGAGAACAGCCAAGTTTGATAGCAGAAGAACAAAGAATTTCATTATCCTGTAATATCAAAAATCTAGAAGGGACAGTTTCTAGGGTTAAAAATCTAATAAAACTACTAAATGTCATCAAACCCTTGGTATATTCAGGTTTGAGCACCTAAACTATATATTCTTGAGTAAAACTTCTTGGATTGATGCTCATTTAAAAGTTTTAAAGGATAGGATGTTTGATGGGTCAGGTAATCACACAACTATGCACTGATTTTAAAGAATATTTAAAAATTGTCTCACAATTTTGGCATGCCAAGAGTTCTAACTACTTAAGAGCCTATGGATTCCTTGCATAAAGCAGTGACTAAAGGCTACTTAGAATGATTTTTTTTTTTTTTTGAAACTAGGCACAATGAAACCAAGACTGGTTAAAAAACAAAACAAAACAAATTCATGCAAATAGGTCTTACACAGAAGAGGAAGCCTCTGGGGACACCAAGGTGCTCTCCCCAACTCATGTTATAACAACATAGAAATAAATCAGAAGTTTGGGGGGAGTGATGAAGAGGATCTTTTCACTGTCTGTTCTTTCTGAATAGTTAACTCTCCAACCAGGTCTTTGCTCAAGCCACCTTTGTAATTAAGACTCGTATCACCCCCCTATTTAGAACTAGACTGCACCCTCACTTTATCCTGATTTCTTTTTCATTTCTTTCACAGCACTGAATACCTTCTAATTAATGGTATAATTCAACCCATTTTGTGGGACTATTCAATTCTACATTAAAACTGACAAGTGGTCGGTACTTAAAGTTTAGTGCAATATGGAATCTGAACTATACCATTAAAATCCATTGCTCCTACCTTACATTATGAACTCTTTGCCCAGTACCTCATTAATACTTAATTAAATAACCTAATGAGCTAGGTTCTTCGGGGCGGGGGCGCTCCTAAGTCTATTTGTGTTTTGTTACTGAGAACACCCTCCATTCCCGTTTTTAAAGAAAAAGCTAGCAAGGGCCTTTATATTGTTTCAATAACAAAGCGACTGATAACAACTAAATAACGGATGATCCTAATCCAAACACGAAAGTTAGTACAGTCAAGTCAACATTTCAAATAAATGTGCCCTACTTTTAAGAAAACAATAGGGATGTTGAAGGCAGAATAGCAATGTTAGGACCTAAAGAAGGGCCTTAGAGATCATATACTACAACTTTTTCATTTTACACATGAAGCAATTAAAACCAAACGGTTTGTCCATTTTTCACTTAAAATAAAATAGTAGCTGGTAGATGTGCAGTCTCCCAACTTCAAGGCATTCATTACCTTTCGATCTAATTACAAGAGGGAATCCAATTATTTGCATCACAAGACATTTTTACAAGAACATCTACAGGGCTAATGGTTTTAAATATGATTTCATTTGCCAAGATTAATGGTAAATGTGTCAGCAATGTGGAAAATAAACTTTATTTAAACTAGGTCTCACTGATTCAAAAAAATTTTTTTGTCAGAACTGTCGTTGGCTCATAATTGGTGTGCAATGTTAAATGAATGTGCCAATACAACGAAAATAATGCTATCACTGGCAACAGAGTCCATATGTCCAACTCAAATCAAGACACTGACTAGAACTGCATATATATTACTTAATACTCTTAAAAATGTCGATTTAGAAAACACACACTATGGCCAAAGGAGATACAACTGTATATGGTCGTATAAGCAGCAAAGAGCCTCAGCATAATTCACCGTAGCTATTTTTGAGAAGACACTTCGTGATCCTACAGATGAAAACTCCTAAGCTTAAAAATTGCTGATTCTCCAAATAATTTGTAAGGAAAAATCCTGAAAAGGAGACTAAACTAGATCAACAAGGTATCTGTAGCATTTAGCCTGGCAACCTAAGACTTTAGGCTTGGTCCTATCCTTGTACATACATTAACTTACAGCCAAAGCATTTGACCTCTCCCAACCCCACTTTCTCCTTTAAGCAAAGGAAAAGGAGGGGGTGCGGCAGATGGTTCATTTTCATGAAAAGAATCTGACCTCAATGGCATTGCCACTTTGCACCGCATCTCGCAACCTGGAGAAGCTTGCGAAATAAATCTTCCAAGAGCTAGAAACCTACAGCTTCTGCAGGAGAGAGAAAACCTAAGCCTATCTGGTGCTAGAAGCCCCCCGGGGAAACTACCAGGCAGAGCAAGGCCCGGAAATCAGCTGCCCGAGTCCGCGGTGGGGCCCAAGCGACCTGAGGAAGCCCCGTAGCCCGCACGGCGAGAAGGAAAGAAGGAGGCCCTGGCGCCCATTTTGTCCTCGGCCTCCGCACTTTCCGCCCTGTGGCAACCTGGGCCAAGCAACCTACGAGAGGCCTGCGGCTATTTTCCTTCCCGCGGGCCCGCATCTAGGGAACCCGCTAGGCCACGTTGGGCCCAGGGGCCCGCGTTAACTCCAGCCCCGCAAATCTGGCTACAGCCTCACTCCGTCTCCGCAGGCCCAAAGCCTTACATTTCTCCCCGCCTGGGCCTCAGCTCCCTCACCTCCTCCATCCTCGAGGGCCCGACCCCACTCCCCACCCCCTTCCCGCCTGGACCTCACCCCTAACTCCGCGGGCCCGAGATCCCCCCTCCCCCGACTCCTCTCTGCCCGGGACGCACCCCCTCACCCCTCTACCCCGCGTCCCAGTCCATGGCTTTCGGCCTCAGGCCAGCCCCCTCAGCTCCAGTCCGCACGCCCCGCCTGGACCGTACCCCCCAGCAAACAGATGCACCAGCGTGTCTCTCTGGCTCATTCTCTCTCCCGCATGTCCTCCGGGAGCTGAGGCTGGACGCAGATCCGGCCGCCCGTGACAGCCGGTGGCTTCGGTCCTGGACCGAAGCCCACAACGCCCCAGGGGTGTCGAGGGGAGCTGGCGAAGGAGACGCGGCTGCACAAGGTAACCGTCTGTGCCCTCCCGGCGGCGTACAGCCACGCCGCCTCCCGCTCCAGCTCAGCGCACACAACCAAAGCCCGAGAGCAGGGCGGGAGCGGTGGGGGGTGGATGCGGGGGCGTGAATATTTGGATGTCCTACCCCCACCACATAAATAGAAGCGCCCATTGGTCCGCGCCGCCTGACGTCACGGGGCCGCCATGCCTCTCTCACGTGATCGCTTAAGTGTTTCTTAATGAAAGGCGCCGCGAGGCGGGGCCAGAGCGCGTGCGGGCAGGGTAGTAAGTCATTGTGCCCTCGCATCTAATCCGCGGGCCCGCGGGGGCCGCAGGCTCCTGCCTCGACTACGTGAGAAACCGTCTGGGTTCCCGGTAGGCAAGCAGAATGGGGGCGGGAGCGTGCTAAATTTCTGATTTACCTAAGAAAAAAATTCTTTTAGAGCAAATTTTAGGTTTACAACATGATTGAGAGGAAGGTACAGAGATTTCCCATTTACCCCCTGCTTGATTCACTTTCTAAAAATTGTATTTATGACCACATTTCTTCTTGGTATCTACCTCACAGCAATAGTCAAACAATGCATGAAAAGACTCACACAAGGATACTTGTATTTGGATCACAAACTGCAGTGTTTACAAACAATGCTTCTAGTAGTGGGAAATGGGCATCTGTAAGGTAATGGAGAAATCAAACATTGCTAATGTGAAATATTTAGCAATTATAACAAGAGGTGAATTAGATATGTAGGGGGAAAAATCTCGAAGGCTGAGTAACTAAAACAGGCAAGTAAAATTAAAACACTAAGGTTTATTTTAGAAAGAATGGAGAACATGGGCATTTACTCTTAACTAGCGAATGTTTCTTATATGTATGTATAAGAAGGTCAAGGACGAAGGGACAGAAAATGTTTTCTTTCTCCAGAACAAGGTGATTAAATATTAAAAAAATTTGTTAATTAGTAATTATTTCTAAGGTGTAATAAAGTACAGAGAATAACATAACATATAATCTGTACTCATCACCCACACTAAACAAATGTTATAGTTTCCACCTCTTTCTACCATAACTTCCAGTCTACCTGCAAGGCCCTCACCACCCTTTACCATACATGTGCCATTATCCAGGGCCCACCTTTCTTTCCTTCCTGGGCTACTTCCTTCATAAAGTCCTTCCTGACTGCCTCAGCTTTTCTATGTTCTTCACCTCTCCTAAAGTCCCACAAAATGTACATTCTGCACGTCACTGGCAATTGTTCACCCACTCCACAGTAAATGCTCATCAGTAAGATGGAGTACCTACTTTACAAGGTGGTTGTGAGGACTAAATGTATTAAAATATGTAAAGCACCTAGGGCAGTGCTATATAAGGCCTACTTATAACAATTAGTAGTATTAGTAGTAGTATTTTACTGCCTCGTATTCTTAATAACAAAAATGGCAGTTGATATTTCTTGAGCACTTATTAACGTGCCAGGCTCTAAAATGAGCACTTCACAGCATTCTCTTATTAAACTCTCACAACTACCCTATGAAATAAATGATATTATCCCCCTAATTTTTCATGAGACTGAGGTGTAAAATAATTAAGTGACTTGCCCCAAATTGTCCAGTTCATCCAGAAAAAGTTTGGATTTGAATCTAGCAGAGTCTGTCTGATTCCAGAGCTTCAGTTCAGTGAAGTAGTAGGTGTTTATTAGAGGGGGAAAATTTGGAAAAAACCGAAAAAGTAGAATTAAAAATTGGTGCCTTAGTAGTAGTAAAAAATTGGTAAGGAGGGAGCCAGAATTCTCATATACAGTAACGGTTATTGAGCAGTAACAGTTCATCATGTGACTGTTTGAGCAGTAACAGTTCATCATGTGACTGTTTCCTTTCAAACCTCCTTCAGATGCCATCGTGGAAGTAGACTTTGCTCCCTGCACATACAGGCTGGTACATCACGGGGGCTGCCCACTTAGATGTGGTTGCTGAGGTCATTATTCTTGCTGTGATTCCAGGGTTGAGTTGTGCTTGCTGCGTTTCCCACTGCACTGTCATCCTGCTCCTCCTTTATAACCTTCCTTCCTCATTCCTGTTGACTAGAGCACATCTTCAGGTGAGTTTTTCAAGACGGGCACAAAGTTTTCTTGAGCCCTTGCCTCTTACACAAACAAGCTTCTAAGTGTTTTTCCAGAGTGACGTCAGGGCAGGGTGGGTGACTCTAAGTCCAAGCTTAGGTGTCAGGCACAGCTTCACTTCCTCCAGCCCTGCCATTTCTTGACAAGGGGTCTTCTGGGAGTTGTAGTTTTTATTGACTCTAGAAAGAAACATGGGGAAGGTATGCCCACAGCTCTATGCTTGCCTCAAAACAAACAAATAAGCTCATTTGTTTGTTTTGTAGAGGGGACTGCTACTCTATTTCCTGATTAATACTGGCCTTGAATTTTAATTGCTAATGTGCTGAACGAAAGTTCTTAATAGCTATTTGTGGGAGAGGGGAGCATAGATGGACCACTGCCGTCATTTTTCTCCCCACCTAGACTCTGTTGGTTTTGTAGATAACAGAAAATTCATGTGGGTTTTAAGCCTTGGATTGGCAACACTAGTTTTAAGTGTTTGGGTAGAATTTTTTCTTTTTAATCTTTATTTCTTCTTAGGTATTTTAGTGGGAGAGATTATTTCATAGTCTCTTAGCCAAGTGCCATTTTATTTACTTTTCCCCTTACTTTGCTTTTAATAAAAAGTAGTAAATTCAAACAATACAGAGGTGCACAAGGTGGGGATTAAAACAACCTCCCTTCCCAAATCCCACTCCTCAGCTGTCATCATCGATAAGAGTTGGGTAAGTGTCCTTCTGTGTACTCTTATGCCGTGACTGCAGTCATCTCAAAGAGCCTCAGATTTATGCAGCTCTTACCACGTGACAGACATTGCAAGCTCTTCATGTGAATTTAAATGCATCCACTCTAGACCTAATGAGGGATATTTTACAGGAAACATACAGAGAGGTTAGAGGATTTATCAAGGTGACTTACCTAGCAAATAGCCGAGCTGAAGTGGAAACCTAGGGAGTCTGGCTCCAGAGTCTGTCCTCTCATCCTCTATTCTATACCATCTTAATTGTTTTTTGGTTAACTGAGAATATTAGCCATAGTTCCAACCCCAAAAGGGGGTGGAGATTTTGGAAGAATTTAAGATGTGCCCAGAGGATAAAATGTGTACTTACACATGAGCCCCAGAAGGAGTCATGAGGGCAGTTGCTCCTGAATGCAGGTTTGATGTTTTATTGAGCCACCACTCCCATCAGCTACTCTGTGTAACATTCTAGTCAATAATGGTTAAAGTTCCTTCTGATACACAGGTGATAAGCAGAGCTAGCACTGAAAATAGATAAGGAGCTTGTAGAAATGGATATTTCCCTAGAATGAATTAACAGTTTGCTTGGAGGAAATACTATCTCGCAGGGACCAATTCAGGAGTGTGTTTCAGGAGGCTTGGAAAAAAAAAACCCAACAAAGGACTTTTTTTTTTTACCTTACGGAACAAGAATAATAGAAGGGTAGGGAGACCTTGCAAAGAAATGCATAGACTTGTTAACATAAGGTATAACATACGTTTTGAATTTTATCTGGATAATGTCTGCAACGTCAACAGTTTGTGGTAATACAGTAATACCCTGCTTCCAATTTAAGAATCTATCCAAAGGCCTTACCCAAGAGCCCTGCTTTGAAACCCAACCTGTATGTTGGCATTTGGATCTTGCTCTTAATTCTAATTCTGTTATTACGAAGTAATTAATGCAGACATACCACCCAATTCAAAACATGGGAAAAATACTCAAATAGATATTTTTCCAAAGATTTACAAATGGCCAATAAGCACTTGAAAAGATGCCCTACATCACTAATCATTAGGGAAATGAATATAAAAATCACAATAAAGTCTATGGCCATGCTACCCTGAACGAGTCCGATTCCATCTGATTTCGGAAGCTAAGCAGGGTCTGGCCTGGTTAGTACTTGGATGGGAGACCACCTAGGAAGACCAGGTGTTGTAGTGTAAAAAATAACGGATTGTAAACTGACAAGGTTCTTGCAATCTATGAGGTCAACCAAGGGTTGCTCTCCTAAAAAATAAAAAACAAAAAAATATCACAATGAGAAACTACCATTTCACACCCGTTAGGATGGCTATTATAAAAATAAAACAAAAGCAGAAAATACCTAATGTTGCCAGGATTTGGAGAAATTGGAACCCTGTGCATTGCTGGTGGAAATCTAAAATGATGCAGCTGCAGTAAAAAACTGGATGGCAGTTTCTCAAAAACTTGAACATAGAATTACCATATGATCCAGCAATTTTACCTTTAGGTATATACCCAAAAGAATCAAAAGCAGAGACTCAAACAGATAATTCACACCAAAGTTCATAGCAGCCCTATTTGCAATAGCCATTAGGTGACAACCCAAGTGTCCATCATCAGATAAATGCATAAATAAAATGTATATACATACAATGGAATATTTATTCAGCATTAAAAAGGAGGGACATTCTGACATGCTACAACATGGATGAACCTTGAAGACATTATGTGAGGTGAAATGAGCCATCACAAAATGGCAAATATTGTGTGATTCCACTTACATGAGATACCTAGAATAGTCAAATTCTTAGAGAAAGAAAATAAAATAGTGGATCCCAGGGGCTAGGGAAAAGTGGAATTGGAGAGTTAGTGGTTAGTGGGTATGAAGTTTCAGTTTGGGATGATGGAAATATTCTGGAGATGGATGGCGGTGATGATTGCACTATAATGTGACCACTTAATACCACTGAATTATACATTCAGAAATTGTTAAAATGGTAAATTTTATGTTATAGGTATTTCACCACAGTGAAAAAAATGATGAAAGCAATGCTTATGGTTGTCAAAAAGCAAATATATAGTATTGATATAGCTATAAAGAAAAACATCAGACTCCCTACCCCGTCCTCTGTTTCCTCATTTTTGCTCTGAGAGGTAACCACTTTCAACTTTATACTTTTTCTTTAGTTCCATATCTCCCAATAATAGCAGAACATGCTGCTTTTTTTGATTCATTAATATCAGACATCATCTGTTACACTTCTGGTTATAATAGATGCAGATTTAGCTTTTTTACGTCACTCTTCTAGTCCCTATTTTCCCTGTTCCATCTTCCCAATAGTTGTATCACAAATTTTTAGTTGACAATTATTTATCTTATTATGAGTATGTAAATTTTTTCCACTGCAAAGCCACATGGTGTACATGTTTATTTGGTACAAATTCTTAGTTTTTCTGGTTAACAGTTGTACTTTTTCTCCTATTTGCTTAATTTTGTAAACCTATCCTTAATTTTTTCCACATAATATGTCATATCAATGGCCCAAACATACTGTTTTTTAAATGTTTACATATTAGTCTATTAATCCCATTTTTTACCTCCCTCCTGGATTTTTCCATTTTCCTGCTCCAGCCTGAACTAGTTGCTCTCTTGGCTGCACCATTGTCATCCTGGGATTTACATCCCTCTATCTGTTTCCTGGATCTCATTTCTTTTCTTTTTTTATTTGCTACTTCATTTTGCTGATTTACATCACTCAGCAGCTGCCAAAGAAAAGGTGCACAGGAGATATTATTGTCATTATTATCAGGCCATGCATGTTCTTCTTTTATCTTCACACTTAATAATTTGACTAAATAGCATTCTGGGTTGAAAATCATTTTCCCTCTGACTTTTGAAGCCATTGCCCTATTAATTTTGAGCTTTTAGTTCTAGTATTGAAAAATTTGACTCCATTTGTACCTCTGATCTTTAACATGTTTTTTGCTCTTTTCACCTTTTAGGATCTTTCTTTAATTCTCGGTTTGGGAAAATTTCATGACAAAGTGCTCTGTTTGTGGTGTGGGTCTCTTTGTTCACTATACTGTGTACTCAGTGGATCTTTTCCGTCTGGGAAAAAAAAATCTAGGATTTACCCTTGGGGTGTTCTTTAATGATGTTAAGTGCTAATTTCAGTCTTTCAGCCCTCATGAAGCCAAAAAGTGTAGTTGATATTTTCTCTACCTCACAGTACCTGGCAAGTTGATAGTACTGGGGTTAGCACCCAAGGTCAGGAGCCAGTGGTTAGAAGGATAGACTGCTGTTTTGGCTGCAATGCTGTGAGAAGCAGTACTTGACAGATATTTAGCAGGGAAGAGAGTGGTAACAGCTTCATTTCACAAGTGACCAATTCCTTTGATCATGAGATGGGGTGAACCAGTTAAGCAGCTTTTTACTTTCTCTAGTCTCCACTCCCGGCCATGCCTTCACAGGTGCTTGGAAGAGTGAACAGAAGAGAAATGGAGAACAGGATTGGCTAGTCTCGTTGTACTTGGAGTTAGGGTCAAAGATCATTGCTAGAGGGCAAAGCCCCATACTGCATAGTCAGAATTTTCATGGAAAAGCCCTTAAATCTCCTAGAAAAGCAGAATACTAAGAACTTTTTGTACTTAATGTTTCTCTCGGCTCCTCAATTCTTTAATGTCTTCTTCCAGGAGGTCAGTGAAACCATTGCCATTCAGTTTCTTGGCCAGAGTTAAAAAATTTGTTTTTTTTTATCTTTTCATTGATTAGGTAATACTTAAAGTTGTTTTCACAATTTTGGCTCTGTAAGCCTTTTACTGCCAAATAAGATGGAGTAACAGAGATCAGAAGTATTGAAAATGAGGCAAAATATACAAACCTATGGTTTTATATATTGGTTTTAAAGACACTTGATATCAGGCAGTGAAAGATAATGATTTTTGAGAGATGGGAAACAAAACGAGCCATAAAATGATCCAGCTTATCACCTGGAGAGAGTTTCCAGGCTGCAACTCAGGAGGACTGCTTTGCAAACCAGGCAGAGCCTGGCAGACTCTCTGGGTTGAGGACAGGGAGCTGAGAGTTCAGGGACACCAAGGCAGGTGAGGTTTGCTGGACAGAGTACCAAGAGCCTCAGATATCTGTAGAGGATCCTCCTTAAGTTTTCAGCTGAGTACTGATCAGCACACGCACATTAGGAAGCTACCTGAGGGAGGACAAAAGCCTCCTCATAGTTTTAGGGGGAACAGTAAGTGGCATTCACTCAGGCCAGGAATATTCTCATCAGCCAGAATGGAAAAATCTCACCAGTCATGGGGCACTGAGTATAGTACTCAGAAGGGCCTCACTAATGGGGAAGAATTAGTCTTAGACTAAACACTGTTCTGGCCCTGCCTAATACATCATAAAAGTGAGATGTGAAAGGATTAAACTATGTGCAATTAAATGCATCCCAGAACAAATGTCAAAAATATTTATAGGGATATAAAAATACCCAGCATCAACAAGGTAAAATTCATAATGGGAATCAAAAATTACCAGGCATGCAAAGAAGCAGGAAAATATGGCCCCAAATATGCTATTATAAGTTATATATTTGCTATTATATGTCTATATATATATATGCTATTATAATATATGTGTGTGTATATATATATATATATATATATATATATATATATATATATATATTTAGAGAGGGGGCATTGTATCATTTGAAGGTGAACTGTGGTAAGTTAAAGATGTATACTCTAAACCCATAAACACAACAAATATAACAAAGTTATAGCTAATTAGCTGACAAAAGAGATAAAATTGAATCATAAAAAATATACAATTAAAAATAGAAAATAGGAAAAGGGTACAAAGATCACATGGGACAAATAGAAAGCAAATATCAAGATGATAGTGTTGAACCTAACTATTAGCAATAATCATATTACATGTGAATGTCTCTAATTAAAATAAGATAGCCAAATTGGACAAAAAGCAAGACCCAACTATATGCTGCCTATAATTTAAATATTAAGACACAAATGTGTTAAAATAAAAAGGTGGGAAAAGGTATAACACTAGTCAAAAGAAAGCTGGAGTAGCTGTTATTAGACAAAGTAGATTTCTTATTAGATTATTATTAGACAAAGTAGATTTCTACATAAAGAATATGCTCAGGGATAAAGAAGGTCATTTCATAATTATAAAGAGTCAATTCATCAAGAAGATATCAGTCCTAAATGTTTATTTCCCTAATAATAGAGCTACAAAATACATGTAGCAAAAACAAATAGAAATGCAGAGGAGAAATGGACAAATCCACAATTATAGTCAGATATTTCAATACCCCTCTCTAAATAATTGGTAGAATAAGTAGATGCACAATCAGCAAGGATATACTAGTTTTGAATAACACTAATAACCAATTTGTACTAATGGACATTCCAAGTGCACAGGGAACATTTACCAATAAGACTAGATTGTGGGCCAACAGAATACATCTGAAAAATTTTAAGAAGACTCAAGTCATACAGTTTGGTTCCCTAATCACAATGGAATTAAATTAGAAACCATACTTTTAGCCAAGTTATATGATTTTATAGACTTGAGTGCATCTACTGCTTTTATTGTTTGATTCTCATAAATTATGTGCATGATTACACTCTCATATGGGCAAAGAGAGGATGTGTACGCAGAATGTAGTGAGTCATTAGATGTGTGTAGGTAATAGGTAGGTGATTGAAGATGGGATAAATTGGTAAAATGGTGATTGTGTGTGAGAATAGTGCACCATCCATTTGAGTTAAGAAATGAAATGTTCGTTACTGTTATTCAACTAAGTTTTATTCAACTAATTTTTGTCAATTAGGGATTTGACACTTTAGTGGATGCTTTCACATATATTAATTCATTCTGTTCTCACAACACACCTATGAGGTTGGATTTTTTTTTCCTACTTAGGGGAGAGGGAAGATGAAGAAGTAGAGGAAGAAGAATGAAGGGTGGGGTCGGGGGGAGAGAGAGAGAGAGAGAGAGAGGAAGAGAACAAGAAAGAGAAAGAGAAACAGGGAGAAAGAGAAAAAAAGTTCAATTCCCATATCCTGGCACTTCATGGGAAGTCCCTGTCTATCTCTTCCTCCCACTCTCCCACCCCTTCCTACATGCACAGGTCCCTGTAGGCCAACGGAACTGCTGGTGTTGCCCACACTCACATATTTGCTTCACTCCTCTGGCCTTTCAGACATGTCAGAACACCTCCCTTCCCTCCTTTGGCTTCTACAGCTCTGTGCTGGCCTTTCCAGACTATGCCCTGTCCACTCGTGAGGCTCGCACACTCCCTGAGTACCAGGGTTCCTGGCACACAATAGGCACCATACTTCCCCAGGTTGGGAACCATTTCACATTTGTTTTTGTAGCCTTTTGGGCACGTGGCATTATGGACATTCTATAAATATTTTCCATGTACCTGGCATGTGCCAGGCACTATCCTAGCAGGACAACGATACAGGAAAGAGCAACAAGAATTAAACTCTCATTGAGTTTATATTCTAGTGTACCACAGACAATATGCTGCTCAACAAATAAAATAATTTCATACTGTGAAACATTTCACTGTGAAGAAGAACAAGTGGCCAGGGGGCAGCTCCTGTAGGCACTCGTAAGTTATGGAATGGTTTTATTCCTAGTGAGACGGAAAGCCACTAGAAAGTTTTAAACACAGTAGTGCAAAAACTCAGTTTTCAGTTACAAAAGATCATTGTGCTAATGTGTGGAAACTGGAAGGAAAGGAGGCAAGAAAGGAACCAGGAAGTCCCTTATGGAGCTATGGCAGGTAATGACTTTGAGAGAGTGCTCTTAGAGGAATAATGAGTAGGCAGGATGAGGGGAGGAGTAAGTAGATGGGAAGGTAGAAGAAAGTACATGGTACTTTTTATAGAAGTGTAATATTTAACCAAGATTCATCATCATGGTGTACAGAAGGTGCTGGTTTATGAACGCTTCCTGGGAACAGAGCAGGATCATTTTCATGAGACTTGGATGATTTGACTGGAATAGTGAATGCCATTCATTGACCCTCTACTATGTGACTGGCAACTTGCTGTATATGCAGTTTCGTCTTCATGACAACCCATGAGAGGAAATTGCCACCATCATTACAGAGATGAGGAACGGAGGCTCTAGTGAAACCACTGGTGAGCATCAAAGCCGGAAATGTACTCTCCAGCCCCCAAGCCTCTACCTGACACCCTTTTGTACCATGCTCTTTATCTTGCCCTGGGCCCTCCCAAGACTGCTCACCATGGGGCTCAGAGGAGGGCTGCTGGCTCCTTCATGTACCTGAGCAGCTGACCCCATCTCAGATCTGCTAGCAGGGAGAGCCCCACAGTGGAGACCTGAGGCTACAGGCCTTTCATAAGATAGAGTTGCTAAAGGGAACATTTAATTGCATTTTTTATTAATTGGTTCTCTGTGAAATATTAATCATAAACTCTTGCAAACATAATATCTGGGGAGCAGTGAGTAACTTTGAGTTATGGCAATCATGAAAGTACTGAAACTCTCTTAATTCTGGTTTCTCAGCTGAGTTTTATCTTATGACCTCTAGTCTCTCACCAGAGACAACCACTCCCCCCAGAGGACTCTCTGCTGAACTCTGTCCTTCAGCCCTCCTGAAGAAAGCCATAAGTTTATTTTTATGAGAAGGAAAACAAAGTATTCAAAGGAAAAGAAAGGGAAGGAGAAGGCTAGGGAGGGAGCAGTCCAGGAGGAGGTGGGTGTGGGAGGGGGAGAGGTCAAGCTGAAGACCGCCTTTTCCTGCATGGACCACTGAGCAGGGTGAAGCCAACCTGACCTGAGCTGCCTGGCTGTGGGGTGAGGCAAAGTCATCCTCCACCCACAAGTGGTTTTCTTCTGGCCTGGAGGAATGTTAGCAATGGACCCAAACAGAGGTTGTCTTTATTTTACTGGACCATAGCAAGTATTGACACCTCTTCAGAAAGCTCTAGAGCCAGGAACAATTTTAAGAAATAGTCAACAAGGAGAAGGAGTGGCCAGTTTATGGAGCAGGTATCCAGTGATTTTCAGAGATGGTACAATTTCTGCTCCAGGGCATTCCCATCTTAATAGGAGCAAAAGAGCCCTTTTTCTTAATGGAGGAAGAAACTTTGTGTGAAAGCATGCTGGTATAGGAGATAACTGGGTTACTGCCCTTAGGGAATGGCCTGTTTGAGGGAGGAGATAAGTTTAAGGAGATTCTAGGCAAATGGTCTCTGCTCTAGGGAGCCCCCAGTTTGTTGTTGGGGAAAATTTCAGCCCAATGTGGCTTATACGACCATTTACTGTAAACTCTAGGATATGGTGAACACATGTGTGAAAATGACTAGGGTACTTTGTCATATTTGAAGAGGTGTTAGGGAGCATATAGGCACCAGTAGATACAGACTTTTAAAAGTGTTCTGTTTTTTAGATCCAAAAACATATGAGAATTTAGTATAAAAGTGGCATTTCAAATTAGTGGGGGAAAACAAATTATTGAATAAATCATGTTGAGATTACTGGATTATCTTATCTGCAAAAAACAAGCAAAACTTGGATTCCCAATCTCACTATACAAAAAGTTAAGTTAAGAGAATAAAAAAAACATGCCACAAAGTGGGAGAAATATTTGCGAAACAGATGTCCTATAAAGGACTGTTATCCAAAATATACAAAGAATTCTTAAAACTCAACAATTAGAAAACAATACAATAAAAACATGGACGAAAGACCTGAACAGACACTTCACCAAAGAAGATATACAGATGGCAAGTAAGTATATGAAAACGTATTCAGGATGATATGTTATCAGGGAAATTAAAATTAAAACAATGGGCTATCACTGCATACCTACTAGAAAGCCAAATTTTGAAACACCAGAACTACCAAATATTGACAGATATGGAGCAACAAGAGCTCTCATTCACTGCCGCAGGGAACGCAAAACGGTGTAGCCTCTTTGGAAGACAGTTTGGCGGTTTCTAATAAAACTGAAATTCTCTTGCCACACGATTCAGCAATTGTACTCCTTGGTATTTACCCAGAGGAGTTGAAAACTTATGTCCATACAAGACCCTGCTCACCATGTTTATCGCAGTTTTATTTACAATTGCCAAAACTTAGAAGCAACCAAGATCTTCTTTGGTAGGTGAATGGAGAAATAAACTGTGGTACATCCAGACAATGGAATATTATTTAGCAGTAAGAAAAAATGAACTATCAAATCATGAAAAGACATGGAGGAACCTTAAAGCATATTACTAAGAGAAAGAAGCCAATCTGAGAAGGCTGTATACTGTATAATTCCAATAATATGACTTTCCAGAAGAGGCCAAATTGTGGAGACAGTAAAAGATCAGTGGTTGCCAGGGGTTGGAGTGGGGGTGGGGAGCGATAAACAGCACAGCATTTTTATGGCAGTGAAATTATTATGTATGATACTATAACAGTGGATACATTTTATTATACATTTGACAGAAACTCATAGAATGTACAAT
Organism: Eonycteris spelaea; assembly: GCA_003508835.1. Lineage (NCBI taxonomy): Eukaryota > Metazoa > Chordata > Mammalia > Chiroptera > Pteropodidae > Eonycteris > Eonycteris spelaea. Next base: position 522,071 of record PUFA01000425.1, read on the forward strand.
GCCATGAGTTTACCTAAGATAAACTATGGACTTGTGGTGACAAAGATGTGTTGGTGTAGGTTCATCAATAATAACAAATGTACTACTCTGGTGGGGGATGCTGATAGTGGGGGAGGCTATGTATGTGTGGAGTCAGGGTATATATGGAAATTCTCTACTTTCCATTTAATTTTGCTGTGAACTTAAAACTGCTCTAAAAAATAAATATTAAAAAAATTCAATCAGCAGAAACAAAACAAAACAAAAAAGTGAAGCCAAGCAGCTTTATTCATGATATCCAAAACCTTGGAAATACCCAGCAGGTGAAAGGATAAATGAACTGTGATTTTATCCATACAGTGAAATATTACTCAACAATAAAAAAGAAAAAAAGACACACACAATAGCATGGATAAATCTCACAGACATTAAGCTTAATGAAAGAAGCCAGATATAAAAGACATACTGTCCAATTCCAATATGCCATTTTAGAATAGGAAAAACTAAAGGGAGGAAAAGTGGATTGGTGGTTGCCTGGGGGTAGGAGTAGAAAGTGGGGACTGACTGTAAAGGGGGAGGGAACTCAATGGAGGGAACTCAGTCGATAGAACTCAATCAGTGAGGTATTGAAATGTTCTTAATCACACTGGCTGTATGTATTTGTCAAAACTGATTGAACTGTGCACTTGAAGTGGTGCATTTTATTATATATAAATTATACCTCAATAAAATTGATTTAAAAAATGAAACCATAAAAATTTTAGAAGCAAACATTGGATGCTTCAAAGAGATATAATTGGGCATGAGAAAGACTTGTCTAAATATGGAACAAAACCTAGATGGAAAAAAGAGATTGATAATTTGATTATGGAAATGAAAATTTTCTATAGGGCAAAGAAATGCCGTGTGCAAAGTAAGAAAAGAGTGACAAATTGGGGAAAATGTAACTTGGTCTTTCTTGTTTTTAAAGTACTTAACTGAAACAAGGTATGAATATAAACTTATGTTGATTCAGAACTTAGCCTGGTAAGAATATATAAGTTTATATATATATATATATATCTCCTGAGAATTGCAGGTGGTGATTGGAATTTGGCTGGGTTAATCATGGAGGGTGTCCAGAAGTGATTTATAATAACAGAGCATATCCCATTTGGGCAGTGCCCCACCTGAACTGAGAGATGCAACCATAAACTCACCATACAACTTTGATCCCAGACTACTGGTGTGCTGATAATGATAATTGACCTTGCATGCCTGGGTTGAGGGTATTTGTGCAGATCAAGGTTGGATGTTGGGGCACTGGGATCCAAGAGAATTTTTATTCCCTGGATAGTCTCCTTCCCCATCCTTGTGTCTTGATTAAGATCCATTTCTAGTGAGTTTGAACTGAGTTTTCCTAAATAAAATCTTAAAATGTAAACAAATGGAAAATTGTGCAGCATACCTCTGTTCTACTGCCTAAGGCTTTTCTATCAACCTGGTTTATGATTAACCAAAGTCTGTCCCCAGATTAGACTGGATGATCCTGCTGACCTCACACCTGGCCCCAGACTCCTTTCTCTCATGGCTTTTCTGTCTGGACCCTAAATAAAGACAGCCTGGCTTTTAGGCCAAGGTCAGTTGGGTTGGTATTATGGTCCAGGCCTAGTTGAATGCTGTATCCTATCCAGAGCTGGCTTCCTGGTCTCAGCTCTGGCCTTTGGGCCCAAGTCACCCTCCTCAGCTCAGTTTGAATGGTGTTTCTGCTCTAACGCAGGTTGCTTGGTAGCCTTGATCCTTGTGCTAGCCCCTGACTTTCTGAGAAGTCCATTTCCTGTGTGTCTCAAAGATTCTTTCCTTGCTTTCAAGCCAGTCGTCATTTGTTTCTTAGTTGCTTGTTTCTCTTTTCTAGGGGCTTTCTATGGCTCTGAGCTCCTAGAAGTCCTTCTAGTCCTTCCTGGGTACCTACCATGTGCCAAGATCAGCCCTGCCCTCAAGTTGCTCATAGTCTAGTGGGATGGACAGATAAGTACATAGACCATAATAAAACATGGCTATGATAAGAGGAAGTACGGGGAGGGTTGGAAGAGTGGGATCCTAAAAGGTAGAGCGACTCACTCAGTGGAGGGGATCAGAAGAAATTCCTGCAGGAGGTGATGTTTGAGTGAGACCTGAGAGGTAGAAAGGCAAAAATGTAAGAAAAGATGCTCCAGGTGGAAAGAATAGCCTGCGTGGAAACCTGTAACAGGAGAGTGAGTTTTGGGACATGGAGGGAGGAAAATTCCATAGCTCATTTTCCTTTGTTGGGATACGTTTGTAAGGAGCATCTCTTCTATCTGATGGGTAAGGCCCATCCTACGCTATATTAGCTATGAAAAATCTAATATTGTTGTAGCCGCCAGCCCCCGAAAGACACACGGAACTCAGTGGGTTGTAGGAAACACTCTATTCAGCCAGCCGGGTCTGCCAGGGGTACGCAGACCCCAAATTAATCAGCCCCGAAATGTAGAGGTACACAAAGGGCTATCTTTCTTCTATTCACTACCTGTTAACTTACAGGTCAGGTGAGTAAGCGGGGTTACAGAAGCAGAAAGCTTGTTTAGAATGTTATGTTCCTATGGGTAACAGCCTATGTTCCCATGGACATAGCCAAGCAGTAATTTTCCTGCAAGTAATAAATTTCTAGCAGTCATTTTTCAGCCATTACAATATAAAATTTAGCAGCTTAACATTTATTATCTCATGCAGTTTCTGGGGTCAGGAATCAGGAGCAGCTCAGCTGGGTGGATCTAACTAATAGTCCCTTCATGAGCTGCAGTAAAGATGGCCAGAGTCATCTTAAGGTTTGACTTAGGTTGGAGAATCTGCTTCCTAGCTCACTTACATGGTCGTTGTCAAACCTCAGTTTTCTCACCATGTGACCTCTTTATAGGGATGCTTATAACACGCAACCAACCTCTCTCTGTGGGGTGTTGGTGGGGGGAGGGGGAGAAGGGAGATACAGGAGGGGAAGGGAGGAGACAGGGAGGAGAGGGGAGAAGAAGAGAGCCCATAGAAGCCACAGTCTTTTTATAATCTAATCTCAAAAATGACATCCCATCATTTCTGTCATGTGCTGTTGGTTACACAGACCAACCTTGCTGCAAAATGGGAGGGGACTACACAAGAGTGCGAATCCAGGAAGTGGTATCACTGGGATCATTTTGGAGACTGAGACCATATATCCTATGATTAAACTGGGTTGCATCACCGGTCATCCTAGGTGTAATAGCTTATAGACTTGCTTTACCCAACATCCATGTGGCTTCAATAGGGCCTCTCGTTTTTACCTGGAGTTCCTTAGCATTGGGTCAGTTCTTTTAGAAAGTGAGACATTTTCTTGCCTTTTCCTACTTGGGGAGTCAGGGCTTTCCTTTGGCCTTCCATCTTTTGTTTCTAATTAGTGAAAATCTCTTCTCACTCTACTCCTTCAGGGACTTAGAGCATACTCTGAGTCAGATGAATGACCAGATCTCTGACTCAGATAGCAAAATATGTCTACCTTTTGAGAGTCTGGGTACAGACAGGGAATGAATTGTCTTGAATCTTATTATTCTGGTTTTGCAATTCCAAAATATTAAAAGATAATTTTTATCAAGAGATGAGGAAGGGTGCTGTTTCCCATATCTTGGGGAAGTGGCATATGTGGTGTGGTAGAAAGAACATGGGCTTAGGTTATGGAAAAAACTAATTCCATTATTGGCCAAGTTCCTTAACCTATCTGAGCCTCAGTTTCCTCATCTGTGAAATGGGTTGCTCTGAAGAGTAAATGAGATAATTCATACAAAGCATTTACTAGAAATAGGTTGTAAAATTGGTATTTTATGATTTCCTTTCTCCCCCCTATTAATGGTACTGATATTAGTAGTATGACTACTATCTTCTTTCAAGGTCCAACTCAATTTTACCTCTACTTCATATCTATCACAACAATCAAGCCAACATTGCCATCTCTGTTCTCCAAAGTCAAATAGCGTTCTAAGTCAGCACTTCATTATTTAATACTTAACTTTCTATCAACTTATGTTCCTTTCTATTTATCTGGTGTCAGACTTGTCTTCACAGTTAAATTTAACTGCCTTTTTCTAAGTGCTTCTAGTACCATAGTCACTTGATACTTTCCTGACAGCTGTTCAAGATATCAGTATCCTTGAGAAGCTGGTTGCAGGATGAAGCCCCAACTCTGAGCTTAGAAAACTTTTGGGAGGGGAAGAAATGGGAAGGAGAAGGAGGCAAAGTAGCTAAGTACAGACACTATCAGGAATCACCGCATATAAAGTTTTGTATGTTATATCACCTGCTATGATTTTGTTGGGTTTCCAAAAAACTGCTAATTCCCTCAATATAGCTAGCGACCAGAGGGAGGCTACAGGCCAGATTGGAGTCATTTCTTTAAAACAGTGTGAATCAGTCTTCTGCAGAGGAAAACAGGCTCTTGCTCTTTACAACTCTGCTTAAAATATACCAATCTAATATTAATCTGAAAATATAATGTAAACATCTTCCTGCAAGACAGCAGTGCTATTTAAAAACAAAACAAAAACAAAACAAAAACCAACAAACCTCCAACCTATGTTTCTTTGCCACAGCTGACAACATGTTTATCAGTGTGGAGACTATTTTGCAATAAGAGAAGAATGGTTCCATTAAGGCATTAGCTGGCTTCAAGTGCTATTTTAGGGGCTTCATGACATGTGTAAATGCCTGTGTTCACAGCTCTAGCTTCCCGTTACCAAACGTGAGTAAAATTAGTCCTCGTTTAAAAAATGAACTTTTTAAATAGAGAAGGTTGAACTACAGGGTTGGTTGATTAGTACCATTCACTCCTTTCATAGAACCTGCTATTTGCAAATGGGAAGGATTTCCAGCACACTGTGTACTTTTGGAATTTTCCGCAGAAGAATAATGGTGCAGACTACTCTGGTAATGACCCTAAGGAGCAGGTCATTTTGTGGGTATCTGATGAAGCTAAGAAAGGGACTGTTCCCCAGAAAAATTCATGATCAGAAATAAAAAATGCAAGGGTTCCACTGATTGCTTCCAGTTGTCAGTGGATCCAAGGTTAAGAATCTAGGGTCAAGTTGCCCAGGAGCTTGGAATTTTAGGAAGAGGTTAGGAAGTCAGTGATGCCTGGAGTATGTGGCTATGTCTCACTGGCTCTCTAGGAGCCAACATGGAGTGCTTAAGTAACGTCATTTGAATGAATAAATGAATGCATGGCTAAAAACGTAATTAGAGCTGATGTTTCTCCAAGATCATGACAGAGTAGGACAGGGCAGTGGCTTTAGGGAAGAACATCAGGGTAAGTGACAACTTCATATATAACCTCTTTTGTCCTTTCTCATGTTTGTCCTTTTGCTGAGCACATCGGTCTTAGGATTGCAGATGGGTGAGTACAGGCGGAAGGGTCATGCCTACATTTGACCTTTGTTCCCTGTTTGGGGGAAGAAAATCTACATACAGCTAAAAGACAAACCTACTGTCCTTTGGCTGGTCCCTGTTCTGCTCTAGGGAATCTCATGCCCTTGGGTGCTCAGTGCCTCATGGAGCACCCACCTTGTGACTCACCCTTTCCACATAGCACTTGGCGGACTGCCTCTACCTTCCTTTTCTTCCTGGCAAGATGCCTACATCCTTAGTGCTGTGATCTCAGGAGGAAATCTGATAAATGAATTCACACCAGCCATTATATAACAACTCAATTCTGTTACTTAAAGGGCCAACTTTCCAGGGGTGCTAATTTGATTACTAATACAGGCCAGTGGGAGAGGCTTTTGAGTGTGGAGTATCCCTGTCCAGGGTGGTGACATCCTTCCCTGCCAATGAGCATTGCATGAGATCTTGGAGCACAGGTCCAGATTCGGGTCCTGGCTCCCCGACTCGCCAGCTGTGGGATCTTAGCCAAGTCATATTAATTTCCTTGAGCTTTAATTTCCTCTTCTCTGAAATGGGGAAATGATTCTTCTAGCCCTCACAGGGTGGTCGGAAAAATACAGGTCAGTGTGTAGATATAAAAGAAACTGTTGGGCACTTGGCAAATAATTATTGAATATAATGTACAGACTAGTCTTGTCAGCATTGAGGAGTAAAGGTTGGGGTATTGTGGAAATGAATCCAAATAATCCCATTGAAATTCTGGTATCTAGGGGTTAGGTTTGGAGATAAATTTCAGAAATGACTGAACTCTTTGGGGCTTCCCTACCTCTAATCTCTGCTTCCATAGACCAAATTGGGCCCCAGGGCCTTCCAACCACACACTGGAAGAAACTCAGGCATTCTCGAAAGATTTCTCCAGGCCCGGGAACCACGCAAGCAGGAGTCCATGTGGAAACAAAGGGCAAGAAGTGAGGGAGGTGACTTGTTTCTTTTTCTTGCCCAAGAAGTAGCAGGGGAAAGTATAGACTCTATGTGTCTTGGAAAGAAATTTGTGAATAAACAACTTGGTATCAATGGCATTCAGTCAGCCCCATGGGATGTGCAGCACAGAACAGTTTGAGGAGGCCTCTGCTGACTTGTCTTAAAGATTCAGGATGCATCTCATCTTCACTGCTTGCTGTATAGATGCATCTTCTGAGATCAGACGAACAGGGGGAGAAGCAAGGTGTAGTTCAGTATCAGACATAGTGGGATGTTTAAATGGAAATGTCCTGGAGGCAGCTGATGCTGCCAGGAGAGAGAGCTGGAAGCCATCAACCAGGAGATGGTAGGTGAAGCTATGGGAGTTGTTTGGCTCTTCGAGGAAGTGTGCTGAGTGAGAGGAAGGACCCCTACATCTGGTGGTGTGCCTCAGGCAGGGTGGTGGCGGCCATTGTCTTGGGTGCAGGAATTAAGGGAAGCGCTGTTTGCAGATAATTCAAAAACAGTAATAAAAAATAACTAAAAGTCAGTCAGCTTTTTATTATCATGAGTGCAGGTGACTCTAAACATCAGTGATAAAATTTTCTACGGGAGCAGACAGCTCCCACCAACTTATCCTTTGTATGTCGCCATCTATGTTCCCCTTCATTTGTTCACTCCTTGCTTGGAGAATGACTTCCTGAGTGGCTTACCACTCTCCAGGTGTGCTCTGACCAAGTGCTGGGCCAGTGTTTGCCTGAGTTGAATAGAATTACAGTGTGGTGACTGCAGATAAAAAGAAAACAAGAGCTTCTAGAGATGGAGATTCCTGTGTCCGGAGCTAACCATGCCTAAGGATTTTCCTAAAATGTTCATTTACAGAAGCCAACACATTCCCTTTTGTGCCTAGTTCGATTTGGGTTTTTGTCAACAGAAAGAATTTCGGTTATATAATTGTCATATTGATAACTATAAGCACAGGAAGCTCCAAAAGCATTTGGTCATACACAGGTGTTCTGATTTTCACCTAGTGACAGGTAGAGGCTGTGGTTTCTAGTTTTTTTGTTTGGTTGGTTTTTTTTTGTTTTGTTTTTTTTTTTTTTTTTTTTTTTTTGTGGCTTTGGGGACCCTTGTCATCAGGAAGCAAACAAACCCACTGGTAAGTCAGAGAGACACCTTTCTATACACACTAAAACTCAGTAGAAAGCTGCTTGTGTCCTTTCCAAGGCAGTTACTTACCTTTCTCAAAGCACATAATTATAGGGCCATGGTGCAGAGACCCGCACCATGGGGGCAGCTTCTAAGTGTAACTCTAGAGTGTTATACAAGAAAGGCACTGAACTGGTTGAACTTGCATTGAGGGGTAAAAAAAAAAAAAAAAAAATTCCACTGCATAAGCTTTAGGTGAGGAGACCTGAATCAACAGCATTTCACGTGAGAAAGCCATGAAGATAAAATTTTTAAAGAAGCAGAAGCAGATGTCTTAAGGGTTTTAAATTTATTCCAGGTCCAACACAAACCAGTAGTTGACACAGTGGCTTAAAAAGCTGATGCTACATTCCTAGGCAGGCCCTCTTTCTTTAGTAGGAAGATGATCCCAGCACTTTCAGGCTTCTAGGGTCCATATAACTCATGATCTCTTAGAGTGAGAGAACCCTCTTAGGCCCAGCAATTCCCCAAAGTGACTATGACAAGGCCTGCTTGGATCAGGTGCATATCCCTGAACCAATCACTACCCAATGGCATAGGAGGTAAGATTGACTTGTTTGAGTCTCTTGCCTACCACTGTAGGAGTAGGAGGGGATGTTCCCCCTGATTGACAGCCCCATGCAATCCCGTGGATTAGTAATGGGCAGTTCCATAAAAACTGGAGGCAGGATTGATAGAAGGTAATAAATGTCCACAGGAATCCTGTGAGTTTCAAAACTTTGTTTACGTTCACATTGCTGTTACCTTTTTTCCGATCGCTTTGTTTAAAGACCTCTGGGTAATAGAGTCTGTTATCAATCAGCTTGCCCCTATCTATTCCTCTAGGGCTAGAAGCCTGCAAACTACATTTCCCAGAATCTCTTTTCAGTTAGCTTCTCTTAGGGTCTTCCAACAGGAAGAACTAGCCAGAGATTAGAGGGTTAAACAAAGGAAGAAAGCCATCCCTCCCACCCCACCACCACCAGTTTCTGGTGGTGCCTCTGGGAGTGGTAGGGCAAAAGCTGTGGCCAGTAAGAGCAGGCTTCTGAGTATAGTGGCCTCATAGGTGCAATGTTCCTGAACTCTAGGTGACACCACTGTTTTCTCTTATACTGCTTCAGCTCTAGGATTAGTGGTGGCTTCCTGAAGTCGCTCATCTTTTGGTAATTCCCTCTTTTGCTCCTTCCAACATGTTGTAACCAATTCCTGGCATTAACCTTTTTTTTTGTTTAAAATATCTAAAGTCGTTTCTGCTTTCCTAATTGTACTAATATGGTTTTCATTTTATTTTGTTATTATAAATTCTTATAATTAAAACAATTGTTAAGTTGTGACAAAACATACTGGTAAAAAACTAAATTTAGCCGGTAAATTTAGAGATCTAATCGGCTTTATTAATTGATTCTTGAATGGGGCATCTAGAAGGGCACTCTGAGGGGTTGTACAAAATGGAAGCTTTTTAGAGAAAGAAAGATGAAACAAGGGAGCTATTAATAGGGAAAATAAAGGATTGTTTGGGGGCAGGAATGGTTTTTATCATGCAGATTGGATTGCCTCTCTTTTCTAAGGCTGAGGGGGTGAGGAGGAGGAGGGCCCACCTGACAGTTTAATTCACTGATGATAACCAGAAAATTCCAGGCTGGTTGATTAAGACTGTGTTTCTGTGAGAGGTTGAAACAGCATTTAGAACAGGCAGTAAATCTTGGGTTGGTATCTTGGGCTTTAGTACAGATGTTGCCATTTCCACCCTGTGTTTTTTCTCTTTAACAATACATAACAAAATTTATCACTAAAAATTCTTTAGATATACAGTTGGGTGACATTAAGTACATTGACTTTGTCGTGCAGCCGTCACCACCATCCGTCTCCAGAACTTTTCCATTATCCCCAACTTAAACTCTATACCCATTAAACACTAACTCCCCATTTCCCCCTTCATACAACCTCTGGCAACTACCATTTTACTTCCTTTTTCTATGAGTTTGACTACTCTAGGTACTTCATGTAAGTGAAATCGTACAATATCTGTCCTTTAGAGACTGTCTTATTTCAATGAGCCTAATGTCTTCAAGGTTCATCCATGTTGTAGCATATGCAAAATTTTCTTCCTTTTTCAGGCTAAATAATAGTCCTTGTATGTATATACCACATTTTGATTATTTATCTGTTGATGGACACTTCGTTGTATATTATCTTGCTAGTACTGTCATAACAAAGTACTATAGATGGGTGGCTTAAACAAGAGAAATTCATTTTCTTTCAGTTTAAGAAGTCCAAGATCAAGGTGTTGACAGAGTTGATTTCTTCTGAGGCCTTGTGGATGGCTCTCTTCTCCCTGTATCTGCACATGGTCCTCCCCACATGCGTTTGTCCTAATTTCCTCTTCTTATAAGGATATCAGCCATATTAGATTAGGGCCGACACTAATGAGCTTATTTAGCCTTAATGATCTGTTTAAAGGCCTTATTTCCAAATATGGTGATTGTGAGGTGCTGGTTTTTAGGACTTCCACATATGATTAGGGGATAGGTGGACACAATTCAGCCCATAACAGGTTGCTTCCACCTTTTGGCCATTCTGAATAATACACTATAAACATGTACAGATATTTATTTATTCCAGCCTCTGCTATCAATTCTTTTGGGTATATGCCCAGAGATGGAATTGGTAGAGCATATGATAATTCTGTGTTTAATTTTTTGAGGAACTACTGTACTGTTTGTCACAGCAGCTATATCGTTATACATTCCCACCAGCAATGCACAAGGTTCCAGTTTTTCCATATCCTTGCCAGTACTTTTTATTTTCTGTTTGTTTGTTTATAATAGCCATCCTTAAAGGTATGAAGTAGTATCTTGTTTTGATTTGCATTTCCCTAATGCTTAGTGATGTTGAACATCTTTTTGTGTGCTTACTGGCCATATGTATATTTTCTTTGGAGAAATGTCTATCAGGTCCTTTGTGTACTTTTAGACATTTTTATTTTTTAAAAGAAATCGCATAAACACTATAGCAACAGTAATTGAACTTCCAATGAAATGGGGAAAATATTCACTGATAATCCTTAGATCTGCGGCGACCACGTTGTGGGGGCGAACAGTTGGCACAGTCTTTCAGAGTAAACTATAGCAAGGTGGCAAACCCTGTGGGCTGAAGAGCCCGTATTGCCTGCGGTTTTTGATTCCTTGTTCCTCCACCTTCAAACTATTTGACTTCAGGCAAGTTTCTTAATCTCTCTGTGCCTAGTTTCTTTACATATAAAATGAGAATAATAATATTGCCTACTTCATAGAGTTGTTACAAGGACTAAATGTGTTAACAATTAGAGGAGTGCCTGGTACAAAGCAAACACTTAATATAAATTAGCTGTCCCCATTATTATTCTCTGGGTCCGAACCTGCTGAACTGCTTCCATAGCTGGGCACCTTTCGATGTTCCCTTTCCCTATGCTACTGTTTCACATTACCCAGTTATCCACAAAGCGAATATTAAATTTAATTTTCACAGTTACCTTCAACTGGTGATTGTGAGCCCTGGCTCAGAGATCAGCTGGGAAGGAATCTGAGTTCAAATCCTATGTCTCTTACTCCATGACCTTGGGCAAGTCGCTTCACATCTTTGGGTTTTAGCTTCTATATTTGGAAAATGATGATAAAAGTCATTCCTACTTCACAGAATGGGGGTGGGGCGGTGAGGTGTGGAAGTTGTTTAAATAAGATAAGGCTTATAAAGCACTTAGTACCACAGGGCTTGGCACTAGTAAATGCTTAATAGATTCTTATTACATCCATTTTACAGATGAGAAAACTAAGTCTTAGAGAGTCTTTATGAGACTCTCTCTGAGTCCTTATGGCCTAAGGCTATAAAGCTGATATTGAGAGAAGATGGGCCAAACAATGTTCCTTATAATTTCCTTAAAATCTGCATACATGATTTTTGTGCATCTCCTGTCCTATGATAAGACTGCAGACAGTGACTTTGTATTTTTAAAAATTTTGCATTAGACCATAAGTAATTTTCATATTGCCATGGAGATATGAAGACCTTACTGTATGTATCCCACTGAATAATATAACATCTTCATGCCCATTATTTCCTTTCCTTCTCTTAGATTATTTCCTCAGGATAAATTCCCAGAAATAGACGTTGATATCAAAGAGTGTTAACATTATTTTGATTCTGGGTACAGAACATCTTATTGTTTTACTGAAGAGTTCATTAATAATAATTGTGCTTGTGTGCTGTAATTTACTCTGTAGTCTTCTAGAAATAATTTGCACATTGATAAAGAATGAATAACTTTGATATAGATAAGCAATCTGCAGACTGAAAAGGAGTGACTAGATTGGGAAGATGATAATCGTGTTAGGAAACATGTGACTGAGTAATCTCAGTTGTTGTTTATAAGTATATAGTTCTTGTCTACTAGATGTGATGCTCATAATGTATGGCTAAGGAGTATGTATATTTTCTGTAAATGACCAGCCAGTCTCTGGGCATATGAGGGGCCAATTGTTACCAGAAGTGTATGACTTATTTACTGGGTTTTGCCGATCACTTTGGCTCACCTCCAAAAGAAGACTCTTACTTTTAAAGAAACCTGGATCTGGGAGCATTTGAGATCTTGCTTCCCAGCAATTGTTGTCAGTTTGGCTCAAATAAACTTTATAAAAAATTTTGAAAAAATAAAGAAACCTGGATCTGATGTACAGACACTTGAGTGGGAATCACTCTTCAAATTCTAACTCAGGGTATGGAGTCCAAGAGAACAGGGATGACATCCTTCCTTCCTTGTTATCAGTCTTGGGATCTGCAAAAAAGCTCTGAGAGCCTCTGTTCCTTCATCTGTAAAGGGGGCGGGGGAGGTGATAACGTAGATGGCGAATATTTCACAGGCTTTCAAAGGATTTCACATATATTAAATCATACAATTCTCAAACAGCCCTATGAAAGAGGTATTATCATTATTCATTTTACCCATGAGGAAACTTGAGGTAAAAACTGGTTAAATAAACTGCCCAGATAATATATGCAGTCAGTGAGTGGAGGAGCCAGCGTTTGAACCCAGGTATTCAAGCTCTAGAAGCTTCGGTCTTCAACACCACACACAATGTTGATTCATATGGAAGGTTAATGATCCTTAGCTTTAGCTTTAAGGGCTATTGTGAAGGTTCAGGATGATGGCATATCTGACATATACGGATTCTGGTCTTGCTATTCTACAGAAATGGTCACTCTTGCTGAATTTGCCAATGACCTACATGTTGCCAAATGTAGTAAACACTTTTCTGTTTCTATCTTCCTTGACCTCTCAATACCATTAAACTCAGTTGACCATGTTCTCATTTCTTTAACCCACAGACCATGAGGTTAGTTTTTTATTTGTTTGTTTGTTTAAACAAATGTGCACCACAGTAGTTCGACAAGTAATACAAATGCCAGGAATATGTAAGCTGCAGTTTTCAATAAAGCATATTTAGAACCCAGGGAAGGTGAATTAGACAGAAGTGGTAGTCATTCTAAACAATCAGGTAACATCACCACAAAGTTGGTTTGAAGCATCAAAACTGTCATCGAAGTTTCATTTTTCATAATGATCTGAGGTCTGTGTTGTCTCCATTCTCTTTGTTGTGTTTTGTGTGACTTCTGGATCTCTAAAACAGCCGTGCACAGCTTTATCTCCCAAATCCTTCATGTCAAAAGCATGTAGTATCTATCTTGTCTTTTTAGATGTAAAGTTTACTGTAGATTTGCTGCAGTGGTCTTTGATATGTAAAATTTTTCTTCCTCCCTCCCTCCCTCCCTCCCTCCTCCCTCCCTCCTTCCCTCCCTCCCTCCCTCTCTCTCTCTCTCTCCTCTCTCTCTCTCTCTTCTCTTTCTTTCTTTCTGTCTTTCTTTCAGAAATGATTTAAATTTCAACACCCCCCCCTCCCGTCTGCCTCTCCCCTCTCCGCTCCCCCTTCCCCTTTGGTAACACATAAAGTTTTTTGTAAGCTAGATAACCAATTGTAGCTGTCCTAGCAGTAATGGTAACTGTTGTGATCTATTGAACTCATATGCTGAAAGTCAGACTCATGGTGCTGTTGCTTGCAAGGTGTGTGTACAAGACACTGAGCGCTAAAACGCTCGTGTGGCCCGCTGTAGTCAAGGTATAAGAGGCATCCTAAGGGCACTTATTCCAGGCTGCTCCCTCATTCTTGGAATACTTTCTTCTCTTGGTTTGCGACAACACACTTACAAGGGTTTGTTCGTACTCCGTTAGCTCTTCCTTCTCAGTCCCTTTTTCTCTCTTTTCCTCTTTGAACTAACCTCAAAATGTTGGTGTACCCCAGGCTGGTCTCTCCTTGTCTCTCCTCTTTTTTCTTTCCCTGAGAGATCTCACAGGTCCCATGGCATAAGATATGATCTATATCATATTTGTTGATGACTCCTGTATCAGCTAGGATTCAATCAGAGAACCAGAACCAGTAGTAATGTATATTAAGAGGTTTATTTCAAGGCATTTCTTATGTGATCTTAGGGGCTTGCTAAGCAAGCCCCAAGTTCCTAGACCAGGCTGTCAGCAAGAGCAGGCTGGAACTTGTGGGCAAGGAGTGAAGCTGCTGTTCACAGGCAGATTTTGTTCTTTTAGAGAAGCTTTAGCTCTGCTTTTAGGGACTTCGGTTGGTTGAATCAGGCCCATCTAGATTTTCTAGGATAATCTCCTATGCTGAAGGTCAACTATTATGAACTTTAGTCACATCTACAAAATATCTTCACAGCCACACTTAGATTAGCATTTGATGAATAACTGAGGGCTTCTGCCTAGGCAGGTTTACTCATAAACTGACCATTGCAATTCGTGAATTGACATGTCCAACCTCGACCTCCCTTCTGAGCCTTAGATCTGAATATCTAACTGCCTACCTGATACGAACACTTAGTGTCTCAAACGTTATCCAAACTAAACTTTTGCTTCCCTCCTGCCCCCATTTCTACCTGCTCCTTTCCTATCTTCCCTATCTCTGTAAATGGCACCAACAGTGACTCAAGCCAAAACCTAGAAACCTTTGCTTCCGTCTCTCACCTCTATCTATATTGATAAACAAGTCCTATCTTCTTTACTTCCCAAATAGATATCAGGCATGCCCACTTCTCACCATCTCAGCTATCTCCACCCTAGTCCAGACTTCCTTATCTCTGGTCTAAAAGACCACCAAAGCCACTTAACCAGTTTCTCTGCTACATTCTTGCTTCATTCTCATCGTTACTCCATCCATTCACCAGAGTGCTCATTTTGAAGCATAAACCAGATTTGCCTGATTCCCATGTTTGAAACATCAGTGATTTCCCATTGCTCTTAGATTAAAATGTAAATTTATTACCTTGATGGAGCATATTGCAAAATTGGTTACAAATTCCTTTCATCCCTGTGTATATGCCCCACGCTATGTGACTTTGCTACCCCTCCCATAAGGAGGAGTAGTGCATTTTCCCACCCCTTGAACGAGGCTGGCTTGGTGACTTTTGTTGACTAACAGAATGCAAATACAAATTACATTATTTGACTTTGAAGCCTTAGCCTCAAAAGTCTTACAGCTTCTACTTTTGTCTCTTGAAATGCTCCCCTGAGACCAACACATGAGAAAGTCTGGTCTAGCTTACTAGTGATAAGATCATGTTGACAGAGATGAGCTCTCCCATCTGAGGCTCCCTAGACTGACCAGCCAGTAGTTAGCACTAACTAGCAGATGTGTGGCAAGCCATTATAGAACATATGATCCCGGGTGAGCCACCAAACTGTGGCAGTGGCATAAGTGAGACCAGGCAAAACTGGTGCTGCTTCTGCTGATCCCAGCCCAAATGGCTGCCTCCCAGAATTGTGAGCAGATAAAATGGCTGTTGTTTTAAGCCACTGAGTTTTAGGTTGGTTTGTTACACAGCTGTAGATAACTGTTTTACTTCATCTACAAGGCTCTATGTGTCTGTGGCCAGCTTTTCTAAACTTACATCGTTCTCCTTCTCCCTTGATCATTCTGCTCTAGCAATACTGGCCTCGTCTTGTGCTTGAAATATTTTAAGATCTTTTCTTTCTTTAGGCCTTTTCTTCTTTTGGCAATTGTGCGCCAGGTTCATTTTCATTTTTTAGTGTGTATTAAAAGACTATTCTTCAGTTTAAATTCAGATACTAAGGAGTCTCCCATGACCACCCCTCTACATTAAGTTGCCTACTCTCATTGTTATGATTTCTTCCCTTACCACAATTTGTAATTATCTTCTTCCTTCATTTGTTTACTTGTTTCACTATAATGTAAGCACCGAAATCCTTCTTAACACAGCACTACGGGCCACCACTATCTATGGATGAAAGTTGGTGAAAAAATAAACCCGTTCACCTTTGCAGGTGGAGACCATGGGTACTTGTGAGGAAGGCAGAACAGCCAGGAACAGTGATGGGTGGCTGAGGGGCAGCATGGGGCATTTGGTGAAGGAGAGGTGTCTTCAGTGACTCAGAAGCTGCCAAAGATACATTTCCTTGAAGTCACACATCCACACATTTCAGTCTTCCTAGGCTCCTGGCCTGGAACACCTACCAACCTGAGTTCAATCCAGCCTGAGTTCTAGGACCTGCTGTGTGTAAATGACTTCAGTCTCAGGGATAGTTCTAGAGACTTGGGGTTTCTGAAGAACTGCTAATATAGTTAATGTTTTTTTCACAAACAGAAAGCAAAATTTAATTAAACAGATTTTCTTCCTCTTGAACTGTTCATACCATATATCTTCAGAGATTCAGGCTCCGTGCTGCAAAAATGTTTTTACTCCTCAAAGTTGGAAGCAGGGAATATAAAAAGAGAAATTGTAATTTTAAGAAACACTATTTAAAAAAATCTTTGAATATGTTAAAAAAAACTTAAACTCTAAGGAAAAAAAAATGTCATGTATTAATCAGAAAACAAGCCTCCTGGAAACAGCTGTGGAAAAACCTGAAGTGAAAGGGGTAAAATGCCAGCTTTATTTCAGACATGAATCTCAACACTTCTCAACATAAGCAATGCATCAAAGTACTGCAGAGCAACAGGACACGATAGCTTATTTATTTAATTGAATTGAGAGAATCATAATTTTCCTTTAAGCCTCTGAACAATATATAGCGCATTCAACTACTCATTCATAATATCAGAGAAGCCATGAGGTAGAAAACAGTATTTGGATGAAGACAGGGTCCTCTGCCGACTGGGCTGGGGAAGAAGAGGGGCCTGGGAGGGTTGGAGGA
This sequence comes from Eonycteris spelaea, assembly GCA_003508835.1. Taxonomy (NCBI): domain Eukaryota; kingdom Metazoa; phylum Chordata; class Mammalia; order Chiroptera; family Pteropodidae; genus Eonycteris; species Eonycteris spelaea. The sequence goes on from PUFA01000425.1 coordinate 538,848, forward strand.
GTTTCTGATTATTCTTTGTTCCCCACCTCTCAGATCCCTTCTCTTCCCTGCTCTATGGTCCATCAGCAGGACCCTTCAGCCTCTGCCATGCTAGTCCTTGCCTCCAGCGTCACATTGGGTTCGGCCAATGCAAAGCACTAGCAGGGGATAGGGAGGTAGAAGAGGAGAGGGGTCAGGTTGTTTATACCTCTCCCTCTTCTCCCCACTGTGATTCTCTTCTTTTGTGGCAGTGGTTCTCAAAGAGTGGGCACCACACCAGAAACATCTGGATCACCTAGGAGCTTACCAGAAGTGCAGTTCTCTACTTCCAGCCTTCCTGGAGACCCAGCAATCTGTATTTTAACAAGTCCGCTAGGTGATTTTGATCCTCTTCAATGTTTGTGAACTGCCAATGCATGGCCACAGTTCCTGGTGGGCAGACCTTCCTCTACAATCCCAGCTTTTACGAGACTCCAGTAATTCTCTCCCCTTCGTTTGTCCTGTCAGGTGTGGGGAGTAGAAAGGGCTTCTCAGCACAGCTAGTACTTCAGTAGGTCATAACCTCTTGTTGGTTGCTGTATCCCTTCCTACTAGTGCCTTTGTAAAGCCTTTGTAAAGCCTTTGTAAAAGTCTCTTCAGTTGAACCATTTTAGTGTACTACCTGTCTCCTGCTGGGAGTGCGATTGATACACAGAGGCGCCAACTGTGGGCAAAGTTTCCATGGATAGCAGTAACACGGTCAGATCAGGCTAGCGGGGCACGGAATCAGCCTCTACCATGTGCCAGGCATTCCACTTATTTAATGCTCACAAACCTCCTAGAGGTGGATATCTTCTATGTTTTACCGACAGTCAACAGAGCCAGACCCCAGACTGTGCCTCTGTCAGAGACTGGGCTGATTCTTCTTCCTGGAATCAGGCCAGTCTATGATATATTTCTATATATCATATAGACATATATTTATGCCTCCCAGAAAATTCTACTTCTGAAGTCCTCACACAGATCATACCTTCACCCCTCAAGCCATCATGAAGTTATAAGTAGCCTGAAACAAGGGTGTGGGGCTGTGGGAAGATGGGTAGGCCCACTTATGAGCTGTGTGATATTAGGCAAGTCGCACGACCTCTCTGAGCCTCAGGTTTCTCATCTGTAAATAGGGATATTAATGCCTGCTGTATGGTGTGGGGGGGCTGCATGGTGGTGTATGTGAAGCGTGTAGAACCACCTCTGGCATAGATAGGAGCTCCATAAACCTGAGTGCTTCTGCCTTCCCCGCAAAGGTGGGCCAGGCGAGAGAATTTGACTAAATGAATTAGGTCACATTTTAAAAAATAAATGTTAATTTTGAAGCTTCATATCTCCAAGGAAAAGGCATTTCCAAGAGGTGGAAGCCAAGAGAACTTTTCTAAGCCCTGTAAGAACTTGGTCAGTTCTTTAACCTTGGTGAGGGAGAGACAGGGCTGGCCACTGTATATACAGCTTGTTTGTCTTTAAAGTAAATTATGCAATGGAATGTGCCCCATGTCTGTCTCCTGAGCTCTCCCTCACCAAAGGATTAGAGGTGATCAGAGGAAGGCAGTGGCAGAGGGGTATCTGGAGGAGGAGTGGGTTACTGGAGTTCTCCTAATGTGACTTTGCAAGCTTGGCTCCTTCTGTTTGGGACAATCTCCATCTTCACCTGGGCTAACTCTTGCTCTGCTCAGACACAATCCATGGACCTGTTTCCAGACTCTAACTGCCTCAGACAGAGCTAGTTGCCCCTCTTCAGTGCCCGCCAGTCTCATTCATTCCTAATTGCCACAGTTGCCATAGGTGTGGGAATCTGTTTCCTCTCCATGGACAGATATTTGTCCTGCTTATCACTGCATCCTAGGCCTAGCCCAGGGCCTGGCAGATGGTAGCCAGTCCTCCCAGGCAGCCAGCAGCAGCGCCTTTAAGAAGCTCTAGGAGAGGACTTGACTCAAGTCTACTTTGTCTCCCATTTTTCCCTAGTTAAAGCATGTACACATTTATTTCTTTCATAAACATTGGCGGGTACCTGCTAGATTTTATTCTGGATGCTGGAGATGCAGGAGTGAATCAGAGGAAGCTCTCCTGGAGCCTGGAGGCTAATAGGGAAGATGGCTGTGTGCCAGATCTTGCTAATACAAAGCAGAAGCATCCAAACAGAGGAGCTGAGCTGTGGGGATTAGAGGAAGAAGGAGTGACTCTTAGGTGGGATCAGGGAGGACCTCCTGCTCTATTTCCATCCTGCTTGGGAATGTCTTCCCAGCAGTTATAGCCTGTTTCTGATACCCTGATAGCTGCTGGTGGTTAGTGGGGTGATTCTTTTGATCACCTTGTCTGCAGGTTTCAGTCTTGTGTCATAGCTTCTTAAAAAACAATGCCGTTCACCACCCAGGAGATGTTTTAGAAATCTAAAATGGATGGGTTTTAGAAACCTAAGAGTTTTAGAACTCTCAAGCAAATGGGGACCCATTCGATTAGCACCGTGAATGGGGATCTGCAGGCAAGGTCAGGGCAAGGTCAGGGATGCTAAACATTCTACAAAGCCCAGGACAGTCTGGCTCAATGAAAATGTGTTGTAGATTGCATATGACTCTCAAGGGCCTTGTTGATAATGATAATGCTCTTGTTGATAATGCTCTGAGCCTAAAACCTAATGCTGGTTTGTATGTAAACACAAAAGTATTTTATGCTTTATTTTAATAAACACTGAGTTTTCCAGGGGTTCAGCTATTGTGTATGTAATTTGGTTTGTTTGGAACTTTGCCAACCGTTGTTCAAGGGGTTGGAAATCATGTCACCAGTGACAACATTGTCAACTTTAATGCTCAGTTCAACTTTCCTCTATCAGTCTGTATTGACAACTGTTGCATTCATGTTTAGTTAATCCTTATTTTAAAATACCAAAAATAAAGAAAAAGTTTTGAGATATATATATATATGTTTTAAAACAAATATAACAGAGATTATACTAAGTGTTAAGGGAAGAAAGGTAGGTAGTAGGATAATGAGTAGCTTGAGGATCGGAGCTCCTTTCAGTAGAGACATCAAAGAATCTTTTCTGTGGAGGTGGTGTGAGGCGAAAGATGACAAAGAGCCCACCATGCAAAGGCCCTGAGGTCACAATAGTTGAGCATGTCTAGGAACTGTCAGAATACCTGCGTAACTATAGTGCAAGTGAGCAAGACGGGAGATTTGGCAGGGATTGAGGCTTGAAAAGTAAAATGGGGCCTTGAAATCACAGTAAGGACTTTATTCTCTGGGAGTCATTGAGGGGTGTGAAGCAGTGGATGACCTGGCCAAATCATCTTTTAAAAAGATGAGTCTGAAGGCCTAGGTCAGGGAAAGTACAAGATGAATGTGGAATTTTGCTGTGCCAGAAAGCAAAGAAGTACTAAGAAAGTTATGGGAGCATTTTGAAAAGACACAGAAACCAACTTGAAAGAGCACCCAATGGCCAAATCTGGGCGATTTGTACAACAAATAGAGTGATAATAATGAATAATTACTCATAGAATAAAATAAATACCCATGAATGAATGACTGAATAAATAAACAAATAAACCAATAAATAAAGGAACAGTTCTTCATTAGAGGGGATTAATTTAGAAGAAATGAACATATAAAAATCATCATTTGACAAATAGCACAGTAATAATTTAATTATTGATGCAGGCAAGAATCCTCAATCAAATTTAGTGGGCACAAGTATGATGAGAAAGAGAATGTTTGCATAGTCTCATAGTATTTCCCACAAGTGCTTATTAATTACAAAGGGGAAAATTGATGAATTTATAGAGGAGAAAGTTGGAGACACCTCCTTAACCAAGTGATCACTAGTAATGGAAAAATCAACACCATGTGCCTTCTGATAAGATGATTGAGAAGGGCACAGCATCACTTCTGTGGTGTTCTTGCCAAAAATGCATAACTTGAAATTAATCATGAGTAACATCAGATAAATCCAAATAGAGACAGTCTATAAAATAATTAGCCTCTGTTCAAAAATGTCAAGGTTATAAAAGATAAAGAAAGACTGAGGAACTGTCTAAGATTGACAGAGGCTAAGCAGACGGGACAGCTAAATGCAACATGAATTCCTAGATTGGATTCTGTTGCAAAAAAATGGACATTAATGGGACAACTGGAGATATTTAAATAAGTTCTGTAGGTTAATTAATAGAGTATACATTTCTTGGTGTTGATGATGATTCTATGGTTATGTAAGATGGGGAAGGATACATGGGAGCACTTAGTACTACTTTTGCAACTTTTTTATAAGTATGAAATTATTACAAAGTTAAAAATTAGACATGTGATAAATAAATTTTAAAAATTATATGTGTACAAACACAGAAACAATATTGGGTTGACTGCTGTGTGAAGGAGTTATAGTGGTTAAGAGTAGAAACAGAAAGACAAGTTACAAGGCTTTTGCAGGTGAATAAAAGGTTGGGAATGAAAGATGATGGTGACCTAGGTAAGAGTAGTGGCATGAGGATGGGGAGAAGTGGAAGATAAAAGTTTTATGTTTTTTAATTGAGATATATTTCACATACCATAAAATTCACCATTCAAAGTGTGTAATTCCAATGATTTTTAGTATATTCTCAGAGTTGAGCAACCATCATCATTATCTAATTCCAGAACATTTTGATCGCCCCAAAAGAAACTGCATTCCCTTAGTAGTTACTCCCAATTCTCCCTTCCCCCCAATTCCCTTGTAACCACTAATATATTTTCTACCTTTGTGGATTTGCCAATTTTGAAATTTCATGTGAATCATACTATATGTGGCGTTTTGTGTCTGGCTTTTTCACTAAACATAATGCTTTCAAGGTTTATGTTGTAGCACATATCAATATTTCATTTCTTTTTATGGTTCATAACAGTCCATTGTATGGATATAACACATTTTATTTATCCATTTATCATTTGATACACACTAAGGTTGGTTCTACTTTTTGACTATTATGAGTAACACTGCTATGAACATTTATGTACATGTTTTTATATGAACGTGTCTTCAGTTCTTTTGGTCTATATCTACGAGTAGAATTGCTGGATCATATGGTAACTAACTCTATGTTTAACTTTTTGAGGAGCTACCAAACTATTTTCCTCAGAAGCTGCACCATTTTACATTCCTACTAGCAATGTATGAGAATTCCAATATCTTCACATCCTCCTCACACTTGTTATCATCCATTAAAAAAATTATAACTGTCATAGTGGAATCTCATTGTGGTTTTGATGACATTTCTCTATAACCAATGATATTGAGTATCTTTTCATGTATGTAGTGGCCATTTTTATCTCTTCTTTGAAATGTCAATTGAAAATCGTTGCCCACTTTTTAAAAAATTGTTTTTTTTACATTTTTGAGTTGTAAATGTTACACACACACACACACACACACACACACACACATGCACATATATATATGGATGCCCTTATTGGATATATCATTTGCAAATATTTTCTCCCATTCAGTGGGTTGTCTTCACTTTCTTGATGATATTATTTGATAAAAGTTTTTCATTTGATGAAATCCAATTTGTACAATTTTTACTTTGGTTGCTTGTGCTTTTGGTGTTAAATCTGAGAAACTATTGCCTAATCCAAGGTCATGAAGATTTACTCTTATGTTTCCTCCTAAGAGTTTAATAGTTTTAGGTCTTACATTTAGGTCTTTGGTCCATTTTGAGTTAACTTTTGTATGGGTCTAAATTCCTTCTTCTCTGTGTGAATGTCTAGTTATCCTTGCATCATTTACTGAAAAAACTGGTTTTTCTCCATTCAATAGGTTTGGCATCTTTGTTGAATAACCCTTAGATGGATGAGTTTATTTCTGGACTCTCAATCCTATGCCATTGATAGATATATTTATACTTAAGCCATTTACCACACTGTCTTGATTGCTGTAGCTTCGTAGTAGGTTTTGAAATTGGGAAGTGTGCATCTTTCAACTAAAATTTAATTTTAAAGACAAAGCCAAAAAACTTGTTTGTGGATTTGATGGAGGGAATAGGGAAATATCACAACCTTTGTGACATTTTGGAATCTTTACCCTTTGGAAATTGTGTCTGCTAAATGTGACTCTTCCTTTTTCCTGGTGGCTCTTTCTGGGTCACAGGACATAAGCTAAATCCTCCAATTATATGATCCTGGGATGAGTCACCTTTGCAGGCAGTCAACATGGAGAAATTACACACCTTGTTTCTCTGTTTGGAGAACTTAAAAGGGGAGAATAAGTGCTCTGTAAATATTTATTGTTGCCCTGTTGTTGATGGGAACCAACAACAGAGAACAGTGCATGGCAGTTGAACAGTCTGTTCTGTACAGTAATCATGAGTTCTGTGACTATTGAGCACCTAAAATGTGGCTTTTATAACTGAAGAACTGAATTTTAATTTTATTTCAATTAATTTACATTTAAAAACCAAAACTTGACTAAGTTATTAGAAAATGTTTAAGTATGTTTATAGTAATTTAAGTATATGGTTTACTTTTTTCAAAGATGAGTTTTATAAAGTATGAATACAGATTACGTATTTCTGATGAAAATTTTTCATGAGATTTTTAGGTTGAGATGTGATGGAAGTGTAAAATACCCACCAGATTTCAAAGACAGTATGGAAAAAAATGCAGAATAGCTCATTGATAATTTTATATTGATTACATGTTGAAGAGATAATATTTTGGGTATATATTGGATCACATAAGATACTTTGATCACCAGAGTAAAGATGAGTCATTAGAGACTAAGGCCAAGGTTATCTACAAACTCACATTCTCAGTTATTGTGTATGGATGTGAAAGTTGGCCAGTGAAGAAGGCTAATAGGAAAAACAAATAATTTATTTGAAATGTAGTATTGGAGGAGAGCTCTACAGATACCCTGGCAGTCAGAAAGATGAAAAATGGATCCTAGAGCAAATTAAGCTTGGAATGTTGCTGGAGGTAAAAATGACAAAACTGAAGTTAACTTTGGGCATTATCATGAGAAAGCAGGGTTCTTTGGGAAAGACAATAATGCTCTGAAAAATAAAAGGCAACAAGAAAAGAGGAAGATCAAATATGAGATGGATTGACTCCATAAAAGAAGCCACTGGCATGAGTCTACATGCTGAGCAGGGCTGTTGAGGACAGGATATTGAGGACATCACTCATTCATAGGGTTGCCAGGAGCCAGAGCAAACTCAATAGCACATAATACACACAAGATACTATATTAATATCATCGGTTTTTTTTTTTTTTTTTACTTTTTAAAATGAGGCTACTATAAAATAGCATTATTTCTAGTAGACAGAGCTCTCTAGATGTTTAATGATGAGCTGCCAATGCTATTTCCACCGCAAAGATAATCATGGGGCAAACAGCTGTAGTGACTTACACCATTGAGATTTAATGTTCCAATTAACTGAAGGCTATAAACGAGATTAATGGGAAAAACAAAGGTGAAGACTGACCTGGGTGATGATGAAGTGTTAGAGGGTACTATGCCCTCTTCCCCTTTCTCTTTCTGTCCTTAAGTGCTCTCTCTTTAGGTCCTTGCTGCCTTTGTACAGCTTCACTTTTCTAAGAGAAAGGAGGCCATGTTCTGCAGTTTGCCCAGACAGAACTTCTGGTCTCCCCTTTTCCATGTCTTTTCTCTGCCATTTCTTCTCAGGGGCTCACATTTTTCCTACTTTACGTATCGCCAATCTTCTCTGGAGAAACATAGGAGAGGAACTTGTTTCTAAAGAAGGAGTTGGCAAACTGTTTCTTTAAAAGGGTCAGAGAGTAAGTAATTTCGGCTTTGTGGCCATCGTCTCTGTCTCAATTCTGCTGTTATAGTATGAAAATAGCCAGAGACAATGAGTAAACAAACGGGCAAGGCTGTGTTCCAATAAAACGTTATCTATGGACACTGAAATTAGAATTTCATATGATTTTCCATATCATAAAATATTCTTCTTTTAATTTTTTCCCCCAAACCTTTCAAAATATAAAAGACACTTGAAGCTCATGGGCCGTACAAAAATAGGCCAGCAGGATTTGGCCCATGGGTTCTGGTTTGCTGACCCTTCTCCAAAGTATAAGTGAAGACACAGTGTAATGAACTACCCTTCCGGGAATAATGGGGCAGAAGGCTCTTTTCATTCCTCTACCATACAGCTCAGGCCCAGCACATTGTTAAGTATTTGGTATTCTGCTTAAGTGATTGAAATTTCAGGAGCCCTGTCGCCGTAGGAATATTTAACATCAAAGGTTTTCAGGAGACCCTCACAGCAAGAGGGAGCAATTTTGCTAAGTAAATTGCTCTCAGATCTCAGAGAGAAGGCTCCCTGCCCTGAGTCCTGTAATTTAAAGGGCCTCACTTTGGCCCTGGTGTCACAGTGACATCCCCAAGGAATAAAAAATCCACAGGGCAATGGAGACATGTCTGCTTGGAGACTAACACCTTCCTCCATGCTTCGGGTACTTAGCATCCTGTAATTCCCTCAGTCCACTTTTATGCTGGGGCGATGTCTTCCCTGGGCGCTTTTTCCTGTGCACAGACCGAACCATGGATGTACTCATGCCTGGGCCCAAGGGATGGCTGGGGAGCAGCTGTTTGCATAGGGTGTGATAGAACTTGGAAGCCTAGGCTAGGCTTGTGTGTGCTAGAGATAGAGGGCCAGGGATGGCTTCTTCTACCTGGCCGTGTTAGGCATAAAATTCTACATTTAAACTGGGCTTTCCAGGTAGTTATGAAGGTGTATTTATCATGGGAGCAGGATAAGCATATTTTAATTAACAGTTTGTGAATTCGATTTATAACTTAAATATTTAGACACATCAACTGTGAGTCTCCATTTGTATCCTCACCCTAAACCCTGCAAATGTTAGGGTTGACCTGCTTCTATAGTTAAGATTTAACTTTGAAATGAGGTAGAGGGTGAGTGAGAGTCAGTGGTATGATAAAGTTTGCTCATTCTGGCCAGCGAGAGCCCATTGTTTATATCTATTCTCAACTCTGTGTTCAGTGATGCCATGTTGGTAGCTTAAAGTTGGCCAAGGTGGTATTTACACCATGGAAATGGCAAATGCTGCAAATCAGAGCTTTTCTGTTTGTTTGTTTTGAGAGCTGGTTGCTAAACATTTACCATCGTACCAAATGCTGTAACTGCCCACTGCCTATGATAGAGGTTTCCTTGGCCCTTCCTTGCCACATGTATAGTCTCTCCTCATTTCCTACCTGAGGACAGCAGGCTCAGAGAGATTCTCTTCAAGAGACGTGCTCAGGAGACAAGTGTGCCGTGAGAGAGTGTACTGAATCATTCACTCATTTGTAAGAATTCCCGAAATAAGCTAAGTTCCTGGTTGTCCTCAACTACATACTTGAGCAGAGCCAAGCTCTGATTCTTAGATCTATATCTCTATAGAGGTCTCACTTCAAACCGTTGCCACTGATTTTGATTAGCTCTAGAAAGACAAGAACATTCCCACCCTCGTACTTTATGTTTGCAGAATACTTCAAAATTTAGCTAAAGAAGTAAAATGATTGGAATTCTGGATTCCTTTCCTTGAAAGTACCAATAGCAGCAAAAGCTACGGTTTTCTCTTGTTTTCCGTGCCTGCCCTCTGATGGTCAATAGGGAGAAATACAGGCAGATTCCTATTAACGTCAGATTCTGGAAGAGGGTTTCACAAACTCAGCCACCTGCTGGACCAGGCAGGAAATGTAGAAAAATGAAGATGGCAGGATGAGGAGAAAGAGGAGTCGTGGGGTGTACTAGAGCACTCAGGCCCCATCTGAAGGGGAATGACCCTACTCACTCAGTGTTGAAGGCTACTTCCAAGACTGTGAGTCTAGAACAGAGGTCATAGCCTGGTGGCCTACAGATAGATGTCTGTTTGGCCTTTGCACTGTTGATGAATCCAGTGTCTCAAAATAGTTGCATATGTTAAAATTTTTTTATTTTTAGCTTTTTGATAAATATCCGAATATTTCTCAACTTCAAGTTCACATTGCCACATGGTAACAATCTATTGATACAATAGTTGTTAAAGGACTTATGAAAATGCCAAATGACATTCAAGAGGTAGTTATGATGTTTCCAGTCAAAGAAAGAATTATCTCTACAATATCCCCAATAGATGTGGCTATATGTTTTATGCTTTTGAAATTCCAGAAATAGGGAATCCATTATTTTTTATTTGCTTTTAATTTTTTATAATGTTAGTATATCATACAAACAAAATCACACAAACACAACATATTTACAAGGTACATGTAATAATAAAGTCTTCTCTCCAACATTCATCTTAATAAATGGAACACTACCGGTGCTTTCAAAAACTACCTGTGTCCCTTTCCAGTGGAATCCTCCGTTTACTGAGGATAAATACCATTCTGACTGTTTTCTTAATCATTTTTTTGCTAAACTCTTAGTCATATTTAGAATTATTCTAATAATTTGCTTCTTGTCACTTTAAGTTTTCTATGTATACAATCATTTCATTTGAGAAAATTATCGCTTATTTTTTTTTCCAATCCTTATCTCTCTCATTTCTTTTTCTTGACTCCTTATATGATTAGGTTCTTGAATTAATGTTGCCAAGAAGTGGTAATAATAAGGGAATCCTTATTTAAAAAAAATGCTTCTCTTTCACTATTAGTTGTTATGTTTGCTGTAGGTTTTGATCAGCACACTTTATCAGGTTAAATAAATTCCCTCCTATTCCTAGTTTTCTTAGAATAGCAGTTATAAATGAATGTTGAATATGATCAAATGAACTTTTTCTGCATTTATTAAGGTGATCATATGCTTATCTTTAACTTTTTATTACAGAGATTTTCAAATATATCCCCAAATAGAATGTTATAATGATTCCTCAAGACGCATTGCCCAGCTTCAACAATGATCCTGCCATTCTTGTACCATCTCTTTCCCTTCCTTTTTTTTTTGTTATTTTTTTGGTTGTTTTTTTTTTTTTTTAAAGTATTTGAAGTAATTGCTAGGTATCATATAATTTAATTTGTAAGGGCAGTAGTGGGTACCTCTAACAGATAAGGATTTTTAAGAAGCATAGCCAGAATATTCATGATTATTTACCCCCTAAATAATAATAATTCCTTAATATCACCTAGTATCCAGTCTGTGTTCAATTTTTCCTGATTTTCCAAACTATTGTATTTTTACTGTTGGGTTATTTGAACTAGGATACAGAGAGGTGCATACATTTCATTTGGCTAGTATGTTTCTTAAAATCTCTTTTAGTCTGTAATAAAACTGTTCTCTTTTTTTTTTTTAAATTAGTTATTTGATGAAGAAATGAAGTCATTTGTAGTATAAATTTTTTTGAATTCTGTATCTGATTTAATTTTTGAACTGGTATTTTACATGTTATTCCATTCCTTATATTTTTGAAAACTAGTAATTATAACCAGAGACTTGATTAGATTTAGACGTTTCCTTTTTTAAACATTGAAACATTTACATATATTGGCGATTTATTTTAAATTTACTTATTTGGCAAATTTCTCTCTAGGTGGTGCTGCATGCTTCCTGTGACATCATCTTAGAAGATACGTAATATCTGTTTGTCTCACTTTTAGTGAGCTGGTTCAGGTGGTGTCAGCCTAATCCATCTATTATAAAGTCTCCCATCCATCTTTCACCCAATGCTTTTGGCAGCCATTGTTGATCATTGTTTATATCTGTGACTTCATTAGAGATTGCAAAATAGTGATTTTCTAAGCATTAACTTCCTACATTTATTAGCTGTGATTCTTCTATGAAGAACTTTCACTGATTATTTGGTTACCTTGAACAAAAATAGTCTGAATAGAAAAGGCAGGATAAATGCTTGATTCTTTCCTTTTATGTGTCAATTTTCAAAATGAGTTGGTGCCCTAGCAACCTCCAAAGACATCCAATGATGGCTTTATAAAATTATCATTATAAATCAATGAATTGTTAAAAATACATTTGTTTTTTAAAGTATATTTTTATATATTTAGTGTGTCTCAGTCTATTAAAATCATTATTTTGGGTGCTGCAATTATTTCATCTTTGGCCAGTGAGAGCTCCTTCAACTTTGTTCCTGTGTGCTATTGACATGTTCCCAGCAGCTTTTGATAAGTTCCTTGATTTCTGTTATGACAAGACGTATCAGGCTTATTTTCGTATATTTCCTTCCCCAAATGTGGGACAAATCATTTGTTCAAAGACATTTGGTTCCTTTTAAAGGGTAATCACATTCAGAGACCATAATCTCGAGGTTAGTGGTGTATTTATTGATTCTATGTCTTTTCAAATAACAATACCAATGTTACAACTGACAACAAGATCCCTGAATGCAGTTTTGATTTCTTTTGATATTTTTTGACCTTATGATCTCTCTATCCTTCTAGGGACATGCAGTCAAAATATTGTGTTTAAAGTTGCTTGAAATAATTCTGTGCAGTTATGCTTTCCACTTGATAAAGAGTTAGGTTCTTTTGTTTTAGTTTTTAATTTTTAGGGATTGCTTTTTATTTTTTGATTCAAGTTTGTGTTTTAATTATGTAAAACAATTAACATGATTCCAAAAGTCAAACCACTGTTATAAAAATTCAAGTGAGTAATTTTTAAAGATCTTACTGGCTTTATTCAATGATTCATGAGTCAGACGTCATCCAGTCTAGCAGATAGAAAGGAGCTTCAAGTTGCTGCACAAAATGAAAGACTTTTATAGGCAAAAGGGAGCAGGAACAAGGAAGTTATATTAGGCAAAAAAACAAGTTGGTTATTGCAAGGTTATTTTCTTTAGGGATGACAGAGGTTCATCAGGTAGATTACCTTTCTAGTGTTGATCAGGCTGTTAAAGAACAAAAATACAATTGAATAAATTTGAAGATCTCATTGGTTTTATTGAAAAAATTCATGCATTAAGCAGCATCTATTTACTGTCTAGTAAATAGAAGAGTGCTTTGAGAAGTATAAAAAGGAAGGCTTTCATAGGAAAAAAGGGTGGGACAAGAAAATGAAAAGGGTAAATTATTTAATAAGGTCAGCTTCTTTTAGGGGAGGGTAGCGAGTCTTATCAGGCAAACTACCTCATTAGTGCTGACCAGGAAATTCCAGATGGATTGCTTTAAAATTCTACTTCTGGGAGAGGCTGAAACTGCAGTTAGGTTAGGTAATAAGTCTTGGTGGGGCTTACCACAAATTACTCCATTTGTGTTATCTGGAAAGCCAGAATTATAATTAAGTTGAGTCTTGGTTCAGTGTTATGGGGCTTAGCATAAGTGACTCCATTTGCCACCTGTTGTCTTGTTTTTAACACCCTAAAAGAAGATACCTTCAGAGAAGTCTAGCTTCTACCCTATTCCAGCCTATCTTTTCTCTTTATTCCCTTTTATATGACCATTTATTGGTACATTTTGGTTTATCTGTTCATTGCTGCAATGACTCCTTACATTAATTATCTAGAGTTAGCCCATACTTTATGGGTTAAGAGTACAGTGCTCCCAGACTAGTCTCACTTCAGACACCAGCTACAAGCTAGGGAGTTTCCAGGGCCACCCTCACTTCTGAATAACTTGGTTTACATTTGGGGGTTCTCACTACCCTTACAAGTTTGATAATTTGCTAGACTGACTCATAGAACTCAGGAAAGCGTTATACTTACAATTACTGTTTTATTAGTAGTGAAAGGATGCAAATCAGAACCAGTCAAGAGATGCATAGGGTGAGGTCTGGGAGGGTCCCAAATGGGAAGTTTGCAGTGTTTTCTCTCTGTGGAGTTACCCTCCCAGCACACTGATGTGTAATGACACGCACGAAGTCTTGCCAACCTGGAGGCTTACTCCAGGTTATTGAGCTATGGAGTGATTTCATTAAGTAGGCATGGTTGATCAAATCATTGGCCATGTGATTCAATAAAATCTCTAGTTCCCTCCTTCCTGGATGTTGGGTTGATATCACCTGATTCAAAGCGTCAACTCTCTAATTAAATTGTTGGTCTTTCTGGGTAGCCAGCCCCAAACCCAGTCATCTCCTAAGATAAACTATGTAGTGGCCCACTATGAGTCATCCTGTTAGCACATATACTCAGGGGTGACCTGAGGGGCCCATCATGAATAACAAAAATACTCCTAGCAGTTGGAAATTTCTAAGGGTTTAGTAGCTACCTCCCAGGAACCAGGGAAAAATGCCAGCCAGATTCTTGTTTATGTAGGAATTGCTTATTTATTTTTAAAATTATAGGAAAATATGTTATGGGGGCCCAGGGGATTTCCTCTTTTCCTCTTAGTTCTTCTGGCTGGTCAAATAATTAGAAACATAAGATAGATCATTAGGAGAAAATAACCAAATTCAATTATGTATATACATATGGGGGTTCCATAAAAATATGGGACCAGAGGACAAATTGGGCAGTTGAGACTTACATACCACCTTGAGCTAAGGGAAAAGGGGAGGGATAGTGGCTTTGGACTTCAAAGGGGAGG